>CM076582.1:1285671990-1286271990 GCA_034641835.2 Pinus albicaulis | reverse complement strand
CTCAAAATTGAGCTCATGATAGCTCATTGGAAAGATAGTTTTGTCTAGTTATCATTTGACTCATCAAGCAAGTCATTTGGCCAACAGGGCTAGGAGAAATAGTTATTTTCCCAAGGTCACTTCATAGGTGCATCAATTCTCCTGAGGCAACTGTATTTTTGACATTTATCCAAAACCATGAAACCTGTGTAAAAAGTGGAGGTTTTTCTTCCTTGGCCTGTTTTGGATAAAAACCTCTCTCATTTTTTCCAAATTAATCTTTACTTTCTCAGAAAAATAATTGGAGTAAAACCTATCCTGATGTGTGGAACAAGGGATTTGTCAAAATGAAGCGAAATGAAGGGGATAAGGGGATTATAAATTCTTGAGAAAATTTTGGGAATTAGGGAGGGATGTTAGCAAGTAGGGGAAAGTGTAATTTCAAATATTGAGTGAGGGGAAGGGGTCCAAAAGGGAAAAACACAGGCCTAGCCTAGAAAATTGCCATGTTGTAGCAAGAAACTACGGTTTGTGGAAAAATGAGGAATTTTGGGGATCTCAGTGATGGGAAGTGTTTAATAAGGTACATTAAGGATAGGGGAGGGTATATGAACATCAGGATACAAGTTTTGCTAATTATTTGACCATCCAAAATAAATTACCTTCAGAACCCTAGGAGAGGGAAATGAACCTTACCTAGGCACAACTGAAGCACGAACAAGGTGTAAAATGACTCTTTGGAACCTGACATGATGATGAAAACCCTATGAATGATAGTACACTCAGCTGAATGGTTACATGGACCGACATTTGGACAACTTTGAAAAGAGTGAAAGCACACCCTAAACCTAATACCTAGTGACCAAATTTTGCTTGAAGACTCATTGAAATGACAAAATTTGACCTTGAAATCTTAAAATCACGTTGTGATAGCATGTTTGATCACTGGAGGAGGGCTGCAGAGGCTGACACTAACACACCCATTAGTGAAAGTCCATTAAGAGAAAGGATCCTTAGCTATGGTGAAAATGGGCTAAGCCTCCATCGTTTCCCTTATCCTAGCAGTTGCCCTCTTAGGAACCCCTTTTAGATCCACTACTATTTTGAGTGGTAACAAGTTGTTCAAAATTTCATTTGTGAAAAACTCTTTGGTATGCCCAATTTTTCCATACTACAGGTCCAAGATGAGAAGTCCAGGGCTATGGAGGCTACCCTTCTTCTCACTGAATCAATCATCTACAATATAGTGAACTAGGGCTAGTTGGTTCACCCACTTGACCGTTACTTTAGTCCTTCAAATTTTTCACATCCTTAGGCCCTATACACCTGCTCTTCTACCAATTTTGTTGTCCTTCACCAGAAAAAGATTCAGGTCTCTTCTTTGAAAGTAACCTAACAACCCTCCAACCATACTTGGCCTACCATCAATCTGTCCAACCACAGTCAATTCTTTTTACTGATCTAGGGCCCACAATATTGTCTTCATCTAGGGCTCTTCAAATCTGCCACCTAACAATGGTTTGAGTCATCTCAAGATCATTGTTCTTGTGTATCAACAATTTGATCTTTGTTGTCCAATCTATGAACAAATATGAACTACTCCTCTTATCATACTTCTAAAAATCTATAGATGACTAAACCGGGGCTCAAAAATCAGCCACTAACAGTCCATTTACTAATTTTTTATAGGTTTCTTCAGATATTTGTCTAAAACTCTATGGAAATTCCACAAAAATCAACTCCTCTGCATGTCAATCCATTCTTCATATGTCACATTTCTTCTGCATGTTCAATCTTCTACTCAGGCTCCACCCTCCTTTAGATCTGTTGTCTCCACACATACTAAATCTACAAACCATCTTCCAGATCTGCGGTCTTTATTGTAGAAATAAACCTCTCTCTAAGGGTCACAACCCATCTTCTTCTACGCAAATTTTTCACAGTCTTAAGGTCATACCTTATGAACTAAACATGCTAGGAAATTGTCCTAATTAGGGAATTATACTTATGTACTTCTAATTGTTGTAGAAAAAACCCTATCCACACATAGAAAAAACACGACTCTTGCCTCCATAAGGGACTCGGCCTAGCTCATATGGATCCATAGATTCTGGGCATTTCTTTGACTGAATCTTGACATGAAATTCAGATCTGAATGTTGACCCTCAAACTAGGGTTAAATCAGTCAATATTATGCCTACGTCGACTTCTGTTATGGCTCTAAATTACAGTGCAAGCCCTCCTCCATTTATGTTGGTCTTTATCACAGACCTTGTAGCCTACTAACCACCACAAGGCAAGATGGTATCAACCCTCTCTTCTATTTCATGTAGAAAATCTAACCAACGAGATTCAATCTAATCTTTTAATCATGTACTAAAACAATATACCGAATCCTTCCTACAATTTGTGGAAACAAAACACAATCGCACATTCAAATATAAGTAAGAGAAACAAGCTATCATTCGCACAACACAAGATGTAGTGGGGAAGCAACAGCTCAAAACCTTTTATCTCTATTTTGTATTAAGTCAAGGAATCATGAAACAATACAATGCTTAATCTCTCTTGACATTCTCCAGCACTCTACCAATTGTCTCCTGTTGATCTAGGAAAAATCGGTCTAGTACTTGGCCAATTCTCAGCCTTCCTTTAGCATGCCTTGCTCACGCAACTCCAATGGAATTATCTCCATATTAATTAGGAAAATAAACCTTCCTTGATTGCGCAATCCATCGTGGCATCTGAATGACTTTATAATTGCACATGGGAAATTTTCTATAAATACAACTGATAGTTATGTTCCTCTGAACTGTGTTACAATAAGGATCAAGGGTATTTATATTCTTTAAAATAAGATAAAACCCTAAACAACCAAAACCCTAACCTGAGGAGATGTAACACCAAGAGTTTATGGGCCTCGTTGGGGTTAGTTGGGAAGCCAACTTCCTAGGGTCGTAACTTGGTCATATGATCTTCGTTTGACACACATGATACCTCGTTAGAAATATCTCTCTGAGGACTACAATTTCTAATACGATTTCTATGAAATCTCCAAATATTTCATGCCCAAAAAACATCATTTGGGGCCTCAAAACGGCTCTGAAAGTTCAAAACCCGAAAAAAAATAACAAAAATAGTAAATTGTGCTATAATTAAGGAAACTGAAAGAGACAATGGCAAGGGCCCAAGTGGAATAGGCGGGTGGCCACCAATATCCACCTCGATCACCTGAAATCGAATTTCTTGAGCTAACTCAATCATCATGACTTATTTAATTGACACAATTTGTTATGAGACAAAATTACAATTTATTGTCCAATTTATTTAAGGGAAAAATAAATTAGACGCCTCACATTCCTCACTCCTAGTACATAAAAATTCCTCACGAGTGTGGGTGAATCTTATTTTGTCCTTTCTATTCGCCAATTTCACTGTTTCTAGTTGCAAATTTAAACACTCCCTCTCAACAAGAAAGGAATTCAATCTATCCCCATCCGGTACCTTTGGAATGTTCTGCATGCTACACTTCTCTACTGTTTTTTGCACCTGCAAATCTTGAAACTGAATAGCCTCTGAAAAAATGAATCAGTATAATGCATCTATCATCAGAGTCTTCTGATTGTTGCTAGCTACTACACCTATCTAGTACTGGATTCTCTGCACTACTGATGACATCTGCATCCATGCCCTTTGAACTGTTGCTAACTCTATTTGTGCTCCAGTATTTGACATCTATCACTCTAATTTCTGTTTGCTGACATCTGACTACATCAATCTAACTAATCCTTCCTAATACTGTTGTACTGTGGGCTTCTCGTAGCCACGTTCGATCCATGAGACACGCCATCTCAATGGACCTTGCCCAAATTTCTTATCTTGGGATTATGTCTACACATAACCCCACCTTACACCTCGAGGTATGGCTGCTCCCTCTTCCCATCTGGCTCGAAATTTCCCCCTCATAGAGATCTTTGCTTGAGTGGACGCTTCCACTCGGTCTCCTCTCTGCTTCTCCAATTGTGGCAGCTACTCCACAACCTTACTGCTTCTCATGAGGATGCATGTTGAGAGTTAATTTATGCTCCCTCTAAACCACCAAGTCTCTAACTTCTGCCTTTCTCCTTAAATCTTTGCATGCATCTGGTACCTGAAGTGCATATAGGTTCTTGATTCACGCACAGTGTAATTGTCCCAAAGTTACAAAAAGTTTCTAAAAATGAGTTAATTTTAAATCGATGATATCTCCCTCATCCGAGCTCCAATTTGACCGAATTTTTTTCTCCATTTGGGTAGATTTTCACAAGGAATCCAAATATTCTATTTTTTTTTCGAAAATTTTACACCAAAATATTCAAATATTCTCTACAAACTCACTGCCCAAAAAAATCCTGCTCTGATACCATGTAGAAATATAACCAACGAGATTCAATCTGATCTTGTAATCTACTAAAACAAGACACTGAATCCTTCCTACAATTTACGGAAATAAAACACGATTGCACAATCACATATAAGTAAGAGAAATAAATTATCAATCGCACAACAACATGATGTGTTTTGGGAAAGCAACTAATAAAAATCCCTCTATCTCTATTGTGTATTAAGTCAAGGAATCATGAAACAATATTGCAATGCTTAATCTCTCATGAGATTCTCCAACACTCTGTCAAATATTGTCTCCCGTTGATCTAGGAAAACTCGGTCTAGTACTTAGCCAATTCTCAGCCTTACTTCAGCCTGCCTTGCTCATGCCATTCCTAGGGAATTAATTCCTTATTAATTAGGAAAATTAGTCTTCCTTGATTGCACAATCCATCATGGCATCCCAATGACTTTATAATTGCACATGGGAAATTTTCTCTAAATATAACTGATAGTTATGTTCCCATTAACCTCTGTCTCAACTGGGTATTCCTCGAAACTCACATGCATGCAACTATTAATAGTGAATTATCAGTTATCTAATTGATCACTTATTGTGAATTAAATCTAATTTAATTCACTAGACCTCTCACTAGCTCATCACTCAGTTAGAACTAGTTAAACTGATTTTAACTCATTTAATTGAGTTAATTACACTTACACCCCACTAATGCATCAACTTCAACTCGACGCTAAAAATATTAGAATCCCTCTAGATGCCTCATATTAGACCCTCAACTCAAATTTCTTGAGCTAACTCAGTCATCACGACTTAATTAACTGACAGAAGTTGTTATGAGATGAAATTAAAATTTATTGTCCAATTTATTTAAGGGAAAAATAAATTAGACGCCCCACATTCCTGACTCCTGGTGCATCAAAACTCCTCACCAATGTGGGTGCATTTTTTGTGTCCTTTCTGGCTTCCAATCTCACTGTTTCTTGTTGCAAATTTCAACATTTCAGAATTTTATATGGCCTTCACACAAAGACACCATTGAAATCACATGCCTAGATTCTCATGAGAAACCTCTCTTAAGCTTGATCTGCCAGAAGAGAACCAACAATATGCCATCCTGCTTCCTAGCGCAAACTGAACATTAAGGTATGCAACATTATTCTGAACCCTCACATGATGATCTTGCTCTTGGAGGATGATCATGACCTCCCTTTAGCAACCCTTACTTGGCCCTCGTACTCGACCTGCTTTAGGACTACATCTCTCTTCACCCCCTTAATGTGCTAGATAGTGGGAATACATGTCAAACATGCTAAGATGTGCCAAGTGATAAGGCATGCCAAGATGTGCAAGGGTGTGTCAATGCATGTCAGGGACTGTCAAGACAAAAAAAAGGAGAAAAAAGTTAAACTACAAGGAAATGAACACATAATAGGGTTAATAAGTCATCAATTAACCTTTTCCAAGAGGGGCATGCTAGGCACACCAACACTAGGCAGAAATAGGTTCCAAGTGCAAAGTCTTAGTGCATTCTAAGTGCCAAGTATTCCTTTGTTGCTTCTCATCTACTTTCCAACAATTGAACTTCACAAATAAATTTAATATTAAACCATGCTAAATCATACCAAGGCATCTCAACATATTCCATACATGCTAAGACTTTCCAAGTGCCAACACGTGCCAAGTGCCAATATGTGTCAGGGACTAGTTTTATGCATGTGATGAAGTGGAAAGGAATGTTGAAGAGTGCTAAGGTGTGCTAGAGAGTGATAATGCATGTTGATGAGTGTTAAGGAGTACTAGGAAAAAACATTGAGGGAGCACTAGGTAAAAATTCATGGAAGTTAATGAATATGAGGAACGTGTACTGCCAGAGACCAGTGTTAATGGTTAGTGTTAGTTGTCATGCCAAGGAGGGAGTGACAAGGTATGCTAAGCATTGGTAAGGCGTGCTAGGGAATATCAAGGCATGTTAAGAATTCCCAAAGTGTGCTTGGGAGTTCCAGGGTGTGCTAATTATATCATGTGCCAATTAATAGTGCCAATATATGCCAATACATGCTGGGTGCTAAGGATGTGGCGCAGGGTGCCAGGGTATGTCAATATGTGTCAAGGCAACAAAAGGAAGAACTAGTAAGAGGGTTAATAAGTTAGGAATTTATATTTTTGAAAAGGGGCATGCTAGGCACACTAATAATAGGTCCCAATACATGCCAAGTGGCATTCTATGCCAAGTGCTAATTATGTATGTCAATGCATTCAACCAAGGTGTTCTAGGGCATGCTAGGGACTATATGCAGCATTTCAACACATGCTAGGAGAGTTCCATGTTGTGCTAGCGCATGCCACCATGTGCTTGGGCATTAGTGTCATCACAAGATGTTCTAGGTACAAAGATGTTCCAAGACATGTGGGGTGCTAAGAACTGTTAGTGTGTGCCAACGCATTAATTTAAGGTGTGCCCAGATTATTGAGGATTGTTAGGTCTTTCTCATTAATAGAATTGTCAGAGCTCGATTATGTATTAAATAATATATTTCCTACACACAATAGTGGAACATTATCTAAATGGAATTTGCTAGATAATTAACTTAATAGATATGAATCATGTGTTGACTCATAGGAAATCTCTATTCGACTAGTCATTACTTGAGGGAAATGATACACACTTATTACTTCTTAAAAAATTGACTGACCCTAACCACTATGACCTTGGACATATTATAAAAAATGCTCCACAATAATGGTATTAAATCGCTATCTTTTGACAAAAAATATATTAACAGGCACATAGCGTCATCAAAAACTCATTGGAATGATCAATGATGATGGAAATTTTTTGATCGTCACCAAAAGTATCAAAAAGAGCATTAGTGAGGGTCATTAAAAGTTCGTCACTAGAAGTGTCACCAAAGAGAGAATTAGTGATGGGCCTTTAACGACCCTCAACAAAACTGAAGTGTCTTTGGTGATGGACCATAAAGGACCATGACTATATACACTTACAGTGACGGTTTTTAGTGATCAATGATGACAGACATTTTTTGACCATCACCAAAAGTAACAAAAAGAGCATTGGTGAGGGTCATTAAAAGTTCGTCACTAGAAGTGTCACCAAAGAGAGAATTAGTGATGGGCCTTTAACGACCCTAACCAAAAGTGTCATTGAAAATGTATTTGGTGATGGACCATAAAGGACCATCACTATATACACTTACAGTGACGGTTTTTTAATGACCGTCACCATATGTGACATTGGTGATGGACCTTAAAGGTCCATCACAAGCATGACCCTCACCAATGTGATTTTTTCTTGTAGTGTGTGATGTGATGCAATAAATTTGTGATGTGATGCGACACGGTGCAATCGCATATCGCAATCGGTGAAACACAAAAGGAATAGGCAGATGTGATGTGATGTAATGAAGATGTGTGGCGATGTGATGTGATGCGGTGCGATCACATATCGCAATCGGTGAAACACCAAAGGAATAGGCAGAGTAGATGCGATGCGATGTGATGCAAGTGCTTTATTATAATGTTCCACTTCCAAAGGTGTAATTTAGTACTTTATAGTGTAATTTGATGTATTGCCGAAACTTTTACAAAGGTATTAACGCTATGGACCAGTTAAACAATCAAAGGAAATTAGTGTGGGACCCAATATTAAAGGTGGATCATGCAATGGTTTATGTTGTAAACGAAGGTTTGAGTTTCATATAAAATTCAATGGAAAATGAACATAACTCAATGTGTTAATAAAAGACTGGAACCATGCATAGAAGAGTGGAACCATGACCAGATGAACTATGACGGCAGTTTATGGTTTTCATCGCACCACCTTTATAGGGTTGGTGGTATTTTAGGAGTTGGGAGCAATTCCATAGACCATTAGACATGTGGCGAGGTGGACCCACAGAAAATCGCCTCCCACTGCACGCCATCGCGCATTAATCATCGACCAAAGACGTTGAGCGATATTGACACAAGCTGTCGATTTGGAGGGAAGCGATCTGACGGTGGTCACTTGCTATAGATGCGCGAAGGTTACCCAAGGTACGATGCGACATCGTGCGTTATTGTCCATGCAATTTTCCTGAGTGATATCCGTCAGATCATCAAAAGCCGTGCGATGTGATGTCCGTCGTTGGATGTGGTAGATTGTTAGCGCTAGGCCCCAGTTTAATTTATATTGCGCGTTGTTAAGGTATATGTGTTTAACAAAGGTACGATATAAGCGGCTCAATTTATTTAAAGCTCGATATATATATTCGAAATTCCCAAGTTTCGAACATTCGAGTAAGCATTATATATTTAAGTGGGGAATGTAATATAATTTGATGTTTTAAAGGTTGTATAACAGTGACCATATTTATGTTGGGCACAAAACAAAAGCTACAATTTATTAATAGTTTGAATCGGGAGTATGCATACATGACGATATATATATTTTGCTAAAGTCGAAACATATATGTAATAAGATTAGGTTTACTACAAAAGCCTGAAGATTGGGTTTATTACAAGAGCCTACAAGAACGAAAGAACTAGAGACAACGGTAGAAATATGGTACAAAAGAAAAATGAATTGAAATTGTAAAGTGAGCTTCAAGAAATTATGCTTAAACTCATGTATGAACAGAGAATGTAGACAGGTAGCCCGAGAACAGAGATGATAATGCACTCAAGTATAGTGAACAGATAAAAAAACAAAGAGGTGAACCAAGATATATAGAACAACCACTCAACAGTAGCAGAGGAGACAAATCCAGTAAAGCCAAGGTTCAGAAAAGGAGCTGGGTGGTATGGAAATGTGTAACTGAAAATGTAAATATTTTTGTTTATATTGTTTGTGATGCAAAGGAAAGTATCCTAAGGAAAAGAGAAAATTCCACTGTAGCATGGAAATTTGTAAATATTGTTATAACTTTAAAAATGAGTTGGATAAAGGAATGAGAAGACAGAAGCTAAAGAGTCATGACTGTTCACTCCAAATTTGTTTATGAAATACAAATAGTCATGTGAGGAACTCTATATATAATATCACATTGATATGCACATAAGAGAGATTAGAGAGTGTAAATCTAGAGAAGGCAGAATATAGAAGTGTGAGGCAGAGAAGATTAACAGAAGAAGAGTGGAAAGAGAAGCTACAGAACAAATCTGATATCTGAGGTAAATCAGCAAACATTCAATTTGATAAATTTAGGAAGTTGGAGCTTCCCTATCAAGTTGCAGCTTGATAGCTATCAGTTGTAGCTGACTGAGGTTAGAGCCTCCTGTAGGTTGGTGCTTGCAGAAAATTGAAGTGAGTTGGTGCTTCCTTGCAAGTTGTAGTTGCAGAATTGAGGTTGGAGCCTCCTGTAGGTTGGTGCCTGCAGAAAATAGTGGTGAGAGGGATTTGGAGCTTGCCTTTGCATCACAACAATAATAAGATGTGGTTTTCTGCCTTTCTAGGTTTCCACTTATATATGGTGTCTATGTAAATGATGTTTATGTGTTGATCTGATTTATATCATCTGCTTAATACCTTCTTCTCTCATATTAAGTCTGCTGTTATATTATATTAATACTTGCTACTCACATTCTAAGATTACTCACATATTAAGTTGGATATGAAATGAAAGTTTAAATAAGGTTTAATAGAAAGTTTAAAAGATCATGAATGTGTTAAACTAATTCACCCCCCCCCCCCCTCTTAGCTTAATTAAGGGTTCAATAATTGGTATCAGAGAAGGTTCCTTTGTACAAGTCTAACAACTGAAAGGAGATCCTAGGTTCCCAGGATGGCTAGTAAAGAAGGATGCTCAACCAATAAAGCCCCTTTCTTCACCGGTGAAAACTATGCTTTCTGGAAAATCAGAATGAGGACATACATAATGTCTCTAGGAATAGAAGTCTGGGCTACTATGGAATTAGGATATGCCCCAAAGGCAACTGACACAAATAAAGAAACAAAAAAATATTTTGTGGCTAACGCAAATGCCATGAATGCCATCCTGAATGGATTGTGTGAAGCAGAGTTGATTAAAGTAATGCGCAAAGACACTGCCAAATAAATATGGGATACTCTTGAGAACATACATGAGGGAGACAAGAAAGTAAAGATTGCAAACTTCAAGTCTATAGAGCCCAGTTGGGGAACTTAAAAATGAATGATGATGAAGACATTGCCAGTTTCTTCCTAAAAGCAGCAGAAATTATTAACAATATGAAAGCTCTTGGAGAAAAAATGCCAGAAAGTATAATTGTGAAAAATATTCTAAGATCTTTTCCATCCAAGTTTAATCCAAAGGTGTCTGCAATAGAAGAAATAGCTGATTGGGAGACCTCGAACATGAACCAGCTACTTGGAAATCTAACAGCCTATGAAATGAGGCTCCCACAGAAGAATCCAAGTACGAGGGAAGCAACCTTTAAAACAGAAAATAAGAAAGAAGAAGAGGGAGACATATGCTCTTGCTCGGATGAAGAAGAGGCAAAGTTTTTCAAGACATTGGATAGAGGATCAGGTAAATACAAAGGTAAAATCCCCTTCAAATGATTTAACTATGGAAGAGGGGGACACTATGATGCTAAGTGTCCTCACAAGAAAGTAAGGAATCAGGCTCAAGAGTCAGAGAAAAATAAATCGAAGAACTGGCAGAAAGGAAAGAAGTTCAGCAGAAAATTCTTCTATGCTCAACAAGATAGCAGTACATCTGAAGACTCAGATGAATCCTCAAGTGAATAAGGAACCTATGAATTCTTATTGATGGCCATAGAAGAACTTGAAGGTCTCCTGCTAGAAGATGAAGAAGAAGAAGGTGAAGTTGACCTTGAGGGGGAGCTAAGAAGTGCTCTATAAGAGATTGATAGACTCAAACTAAAATTTAGAAAACAAAAGGACATTCTCCTCAAGTATGTACGAGAAGAATAGAATTCAGAAGTCCTTAAGAAGGTAAATATAGAGCTTGAAGAAGCCAAGAAGATAGAGGACATTTTACTTAATAAAATCAAAGAAAAAACTCAAGAACAAGAAAATTTGGAAGAAGAAGTAGTATGTCTCGGGAAGAAATTAGAAAATGCTCAAAGGAAAGTGGTTACAAACTCTTCTCAAACAACAAGCTCTATTAAGTTGAATGAAATTCTGGTTTCTCAAAGATCCCCTATGATAAAGACTGGAATAGGCTATGAAGGAGAATCAAGTAAAGGAAAAGAAAAGGTTGACAGTGAAATTATTTTTGTAAAGGAAAAGAAGAATTGTGAAGCAACTCAAACAATTCCTACAAAAGAAGAAATCTGCAATAAGGAAGACAGAGATCAGAAGAAACCACTAGTAGCAAAGAATGTAATAAATACTAAGACCCCTGAATATGTAAAATTTGGAAACCATCAAAGGATATTCTTCCATCCTATGAAGAATGCCACCTATTATACGTGCCACAAGCTGGGACACATCGCTGCATATTGTCATGCAAGGAGGATTAATTCAAACCAGCAAAAGATGCAAACATTGAAGAGATTGCCTCAAGCAAACAAATGGAAGAGACAACCTTACATCAGGTATGCAAATAACTTCTATGGTTACTGATTTTATTGTAAGTAATTTGCTCATAAAATCATTGAGTGTAGAAAGTATGGACAAAGATTGATGTTTAACACCTCAAGAAGGTTTATGAATCAAATAAATTCTGTTCATACTCATAATTCTACAAAAATTATGATCAAATGTTGTGTATGCAATCAAGTTTGACATATACCTTCCAAATGTCCTCTAAGAAGATGTAGTTCATCATCTCACAAAAGATACAAAAAAAAGGGTGCCTCCAATGGATAAAGAATGTGAATAAGTGTGACCTGGCTCTAGCTGCTCAAGATCTGAAAAGCCAATGGTATTTGGACAGTGGCTACTCTAAACACATGACATGAGACAAAAGTAAGTTTATAACTCTTGATGAGAAGAAATCTGGAAATGTTACTTTTGGCAATGATAAGTCAGGAAAGATCAAAGGAAAAGGCTCAGTCGGCATAGACAATGGCAGATGAAAGGCCCAAGATGTACTATTTGTAGATGGGCTGAAAGAAAATTTATTAAGTGTCAGTCAGATGTGTGACAAAGGCTATGAAGTTCTTTTTAGAGCACAAGATTATGAAGTCAGATCAAGCACCACAGGTAAGAATCTACTGAAAGGTGTTCGAACAGAGAGAAATTTTTACATTGTGAGAGAGAAAGATGAATCATGCCATCTTAGCAAACTTGAGGAGTCATGGTTATGGCATAGGAGACTGGGACATATCATCTTCAATCATATCATCAGACTGAGCAAAAAGAAAGCACTCAGAGACATGCCAAAAATAAAAATGCCTTCTAATACCATATGCAAATCTTGTCAATTGGGTAAACAGACCCGTACATCATTTAAGGCCAAATATGAGTTATCAACAAGAAGACCTTTACAACTTGTGCACATGGACCTGTGCGGACCTGCAAGAACTAAAACTCCAAGTGGAGAATCATACTTCATGTTGATAATATATGATTTCTCTAGAATGACAGGGGTTGCATTTCTTAAGAAAAAATTGGAAGCTCTGGAAAAATTCAAAATATTCAAAGCTTTAGCAGAAAACCAGACAGGATGTAAACTGAAATGCATCAGATCAGACATAGGAGGTGAATTCACAGATTATGACTTTGCTTACCTATGCAATGAACATGGCATAAAACAACAATTTACTATTGCAGGGACACCTCAACAGAATGGAGTAGCAGAAAGACAAAACAAATATGTTCAACAAATTGCCAGAGCCATGATGCAAGAGAATAATATTTCTCAAACCTTCTGGGCAGAAGCAGTGCACACAACAGTACATATCCTTAATAAAGCTCACTTAAGGCCAAGCAGTGACAAGACTCCCTACGAACTGTGGCATGGAAAGCCAGCTTCAATCAAATATTTCAGAATCTTTGGTAGCAAGTGTTACATAAAGAATAATGATGAAAATCTTGGAAAATTTGATCCAAGAGCATATGAAGAAATATTTCTAGGATTTGCATCCAAAAGCAAAGGGTACAGGTGCTACAACAAGACTCTTCAAAAAATAGTAGAAAGCATTGATGTTAGATTTGATGAAGAACTTCCAAACAATACAAGGGATACAGACTGATGCATTCCATCTAACAACCATGAAGAAGAAAACCAATATGATGAGGAAACAAGCAAGAAAACAGAAGATACAGAGCTGATTTCTAAAGCTCCCTCAAGATATATGCAGAAGAGCCATCTTGACGATCAGATCATTGGAGAAAAGAGAGTAGGAGTCCAAACAAGAAGGCAGCTAACAGAAAAAACTGAAGAGGTATACATAGCCATGTTGTCACAAATAGAGCCAAAGAAATTCTAAGAAGCCAGCAAGGGCAAGTCTTGGGTGAATGCAATGAATGAATAATTGGACCAAATTTAGAAGAACAATACCTGGGAACTAGTTCCTAGACCAATTGAGAGAAATATCATTGGTTCAAAATGGGTATTCAAAAACAAAATGAATGAGCAAGGAAAAGTAATCAGGAATAAAGCCAGACTGGTCTGAAAATGATATCCACAAATCAAAGGACTTGATTACGATGAAACATTTGCCCCTGTAGCCAGAATGGAAGCCATCAGAATGTTGTTGGCCTTTGCATGCTACCAAAACTTCAAAGTATATCAAATGGATGTAAAATCTGCATTTCTGAATGGAGACTTAGAAGAAGAAGTCTACATGGAACAACCAAAAGGCTTCTCATTAACAGACAAAGAAGACTATGTATGCAGACTGAAAAAGGATCTTTATGGACTGAAACAAGCTCCTCGATCTTGGTACTCAAGACTGGATAAATATTTGTAAAAACAAGGCTTTAAGAGAGGTGGAGTAGACAACAATCTGTACATAAAATCCCATGAAAATGAACTCCTAATTGTTGTAGTATATGTTGATGACATTATGTTTGGAAGCAACAGAGAAGAACTAGCAAAAGAGTTTGCTGATGAGATGAAAACTGAGTTTGATATGTCTATGATTGGAGAGCTCGGTTTCTATTTATGACTTCAAATTCAGCAAAAGAACACATGTACATTCATCTCACAGGAGAAATACTTAAAAGAAATGTTGAAAATATTCAAAATGGAGGACTGTAAACCTGTGTCAACTCCCATGATCACGGGATGCAAACTATGTGCTGATGACGGGTCTGCAGATATAGATCAAATACTCTAGAGATCCATGATAGGAAGCCTGCTGTACTTGATAGCATCAAGACCAGACATCATGCTAGCAGTAGGACTAGTGGCTAGATATCAAGTAGCACCTAAACAAAACCATCTTCTAGCAGTCAAAAGAATATTTGGATATCTACAAGGAACAATACAGTATGGACTTTGGTATCCTAAAGGCAAAAGCTTCACCTCGACAACCTACACAAATGTAGATTGGGCCATCTGTATGGATGACAGGAAAAACACAAGTGGAGGTACATTCTATCTCGGACAAAGTCTGGTGGCATGGTTAAGCAAGAAACAAACATCTATCTCTCTATATACAGCAGAAGCAGAATATATAGCAGCAGCAACATGTTGTACACAAGTCATGTGGATGAAGTAGACTCTTCAAGACATGAAGGTAAGCATTAATGAACCTATCTCAATTAAATGTGATAATAAAAATGCAATAAGTATATCTAGAAATCTTATTCTTCACTCAAAAACTAAACATATCCCAATCAAGTATCATTTCCTCTGAGAACAAGTGGCTCAGAAGATAGTAAAACTGGATTATGTACTAAAAAAAGAGCAGACAACAGATATATTTACCAAACCACTTGCTAGAGAGCCATTTGAATATTTGAGAGATAGAATAGGGGTAGTATCTATAGATGCCACTCTCTAATATGAAGAGAAAACACAGTTTCAGGGGGAGAATAGAAACGAAAATATCATTCTCAGGGAAAGATCAACCAGCAAGGGAAGCATGAAAACAGGTCCTTGGGATCAAGGGGATTATGGAAATAATACATTCAACATAAAATAATCAATAAAAGGGAAAAAGGGTCAGTGGTGCACAAGAAGAATGGTGAAACCGACATGAACTGAACATAGAAAAATAGTGAACCCAACGTGTATCAAATCGAAAGTTTGGAGCAGCAGCGTACGAAGTCAGGAAATTTAACCTAGAAATGCATGAAATGTTGAAAAAGGATAAAAACACAGCATCAGAGAATAGAAGCTTCACTAAAAATTTGAACCCCTTGCCATTGATGTCAAAGCGGGAGGAAGAGCAAGCAACAGGAGAAAGGATCGCTTTAGGCAAACATAGGAAGTGTATTGCCATTAATGCCAAAGGGGGAGACTATTGGAAATGTTGTCATTGATGGCAAAGGAGGTAGCAAAGACAAAGACATGCGAAAGGAGCAGCATTAGACAGGAAATAAAGGCAGCAAAGGTAGCAAGGCAGATAGCAAACTAAGGCAACAGATAAATTAGAAGCAGCAGATGAAGCAGAGGCAGCGGATTCCAATCCGATGCGATGCGATGTAATGAAAATGCGATGCAATGCGATGTAATGAAGATGCGATGAAATGTGATAAATTTTCGATGCGATGCGATGCAGTGTGATCACATATCGCAATCGGTCAAACACAAAAGGAATAGGCAGAGCAGATGCGATGCGATGTAGTGTGATCGCATATCGCAATCGGTGAAACACAAAAGGAATAGGTAGAGTAGATGCGATGCGATGAAATGCAAGTTCTTTATTATAATGTTCCACTTCCAAAGGTGTAATTCAGTACTTTATAGTGTAATTCAATGTATTGTTGAAACTTTTACAAAGGTATTAACGCTATGGACCAGTTAAACAATCAAAGGAAATTAGAGTGGGATCCAATATTAAAGGTGGATCATGCAATGGTTTATGTTGTAAACCAAGGTCAAAGTTTCATATAAAATTCAATGGAAAATGAACATAACTCAATGTGTTAATAAGAGATAGGAACCCTGCGTAGAAGAGTGGAAGTGTGACCAGATGAACAGTGACAACAGTTTATGGTTTCATCGCACCACCTTTACACGGTGGGAGGTATTTGAGGAGTTGGGAGCGATTCCATAGACCATTCGACAAGTGGCGAGGTGGACCCATAGAAAACCGCCTCCCACTGTGCGCCATCGTGCATTAATCATCGACCAAAGACATGGAGCGATATTGACAGAAGCCATCGATCTGGAGGGAAGCGATCTGACGGTGGTCATTTGCCATAGATGCGCGAAGGTTACCCAAGGTACAGCATGCCATCGCGAGTTATTTTCCATGCAAGTTGCTCGAGCGATATCTGTCGGATCATCAGAAGCCATGCGATGTGATGTCCGCCATTGGATATGGTAGATTGTTAGCGCTAGGCCCCAGTTTAATTTATGTTGCACGTTGTTAAGGTCTGTGGGTTTAAAAAAGGTACGTTATAAGCGGATCAATTGATTTAAAGCTCGAGATATATATTCAAAATTCCCAAGGTCCGAACATTCGAGTAAGCATTATATATTTAAGTGGGGAATGTAATATAATTTAATGTTTTAAAGGTTATATAACAGTGACCATATTTATGTTGGGCACAAAACAAAAGCTATAGTTTATTAATAGTTTGAATCGGGAGTATGCATACATGACGATACATATATTGTGCTAAAGTCAAAACATATATGTAATAAGATTGGGTTTACTACAAAAGCCTGAAGATTGGGTTTATTACAAGAGCTTGCAAGAACGAAAGAACTAGAGACAGCGGCAGAAATATGGTACAAAAGAAAAATGAATTGAAATTGTAATGTGAGCTTCAAGAAATTATGCTTAAACTCATGTATGAACAGAGAATGTAGACAGGTAGCCCAAGAATAGAAATGGTAATGCACTCAAGTACAGTGAACAGATAAATAAACATAGAGGTGAACCAAGATATATAGAACAACGACTCAACAGTAGCAGAAGGGACAAATCTAGTAAAGCCAAGGTTCAAAAAAGGAGTTGAGTGGTATTGAAATGTGTAACTAAAAATGTAAATATTTTTGTTTATATTGTTTGTGATGCAAAGGCAAGTATCCTAAGGAAAAGACAAAATTCCACTGTAGCATGGAAATTTGTACATATTGTTATAATTTTAAAAAAGAGTTGGATAAAGGAATGAGAAGACAGAAGCCAAAGAGTCATGATTGTTCACTCCAAATTCTTTATGAAATAAAAAAAGTCATGTGAGGAACTCTATCTATAATATCACATTGATATGCACATAAGAGAGATTAGACAGTGTAAATGTAGAGAAGGTAGAATATAGAAGTGTGATGCAGAGAAGATTAAGAGAAGAAGAGAAAAAATAGAAGCTATAGAACAGAGCTGATATCTGAGGTAAATCAACAAACATTCAGTTTGATAAATTGAGGAAGTTGGAGCTTCCCTATCAAGTTTCAGCTTGATAGCTGTCAGTTGTAGCTGACTGAGGTTGGAGCCTCCTGTAGGTTGGTGCCTGCAGAAAATTGAAGGGATTTGGTGCTTCCTTGTAAGTTGTAGCTTGCATAATTGAGGTTGGAGCCTCTTGTAGGTTGGTGCCTACAGAAAAACAGTGGTGAGAGGGAGTTGGAGCTTGCCTTTGCATCACAACAATAATAAGATGTTGTTTTCTACCTTTATGCGTTTCCACTTATATCTGGTGTCTCTGTGCATGATGTTTATGTGTTGATCTGATTTATATCATCTGCTTAATACCTGCTGCTCTCATATTAAGTATGTTGTTATATTATATTAATACTTGTTGCTCACATTCTAAGATTACTCACACATTAAGTTGGATATGAAACGAAGGTGTAAATAAGGTTTAATAGAAAGTTTAAAAGATCATGAATGTGTTAAAATGATTCACCCCCCCCCCCCCCTCTATGTTTAAGCAAGGGTTCAACAATTGGTATCAGAGCAGGTTCCTTTGTACAAGTCTAACATCTGAAAGGAGATCCTAAGTTCCCAAGATGGCTAGTAAAGAAGGATGCTCAACCAATAAAGACCCTTTCTTCACTGGTGAAAATTATGCTTTCTGGAAAATCAAAATGAGGACATACATAATGTCTCTAGGAATGAAAGTACGAGCTGCGGCCAGGTTAGAGGATGTGCCCCAAGAAAAGCTGACACGGAGAAAGAAAAAAAAATAAGATTTTTGACTAGCATAAAAGCCATGAATACCATCTACCAGATGGATTGTTGAAGAAAAGGTTTATTAAATTAATACTGGGATGGGTTTGTAAAGAAATATGGGGATACTCTTGAGAACATACATGAGGGAGACAAGAAAGTAAAGACTGCCAAACTTCAAGTCTATAGAGCCCAGTTTGAGAACTTAAAAATGAATGATGATGAAGACATTTCCAGTTTCTTCCTAAAAGCTGCAGAAATTATTAACAATATGAAAGCTCTTGGAGAAAAAGTGCCAGAAAGTATAATTGTGCAAAAGATTCTAAGATCTCTTCCATCCAGGTTTAATCCAAATGTGTCTGCAATAGAAGAAATAGCTGATTGGGAGACCTTGACCATGAACCAGCTACTTGGAAATCTAACAACCTATGAAATGAGGATCCCACAGAAGAAGCCAAGTATGAGGAAAGCAGCCTTTAAAATAGAAAAGAATAAAGAAGAAGAGGGAGACATATGCTCTTGCTCGGATGAAGAAGAGGCAAATTTTGTCAAGAAATTGGATAGAGGCTTAGGTAAATACAAAGGTAAACTCCCCTTCAAATGATTTAACTATGGAAGAGTGGGATACTATGCTTCTAAGTGTCCTCACAAGAAATTAAGGAATCAGGCTCAAGAGTCAGAGAAAAATAAATCAAAGAACTGGCAGAAAGGAAAGAAGTTCAGTAGAAAATCCTTCTATGCTCAACAAGACAGCAGTACATCTGAAGATTCAGATGAATCCTCAAGTGAAGAAGGAACGTCTGAATTCTTATTGATGGCCATAGAAGAACTTGAAGGTCTCCTGCTAGAAGATGAAGAAGAAGAAGGTGAAGTCAACCTTGAGGGGGAGCTAAGAAGTGCTCTAGAAGAGATTGATAGACTCAAACTGAAATGCAAAAAAAAAGGACATTCTCCTCAAGTATGTACGAGAAGAAAAAAATTCAGAAGTCCTTAACCAGCTAAAGATAGAGCTTGAAGAAGCCAAGAAGATAGAGGACATGTTACTTAAGAGAATCAAAGAAAAAACTCAAGAACAAGAAAAGTCGGAAGAAGAAGTAGTATGTCTCAGGAAGAAATTAGAAAATTCTCAAAAGAAAGTGGTTACAAACTCTTCTCAAACAACAAGCTCTAGTAAGTTGAATGAAATTCTAGTTGCTCAAAGATCGCCTATGATAAATACTGGAATAGGCTATGAAGGAGAATCAAGTAAAGGAAAAGAAAAGTTTAACAGAGAAATTATTTTTGTAAAAGAAAAGAAGAATGATGAAGCAGCTCAAACAATTCCTACATAAGAAGAAATCTGCCTCAAGGAAGACAGAGATCAGAAGAAACCACTAGTAGCAAAGAATGTAATAAATACTAAGACCACTGAATATGTAAAATTTGGAAACCATCAAAGGAGATTCTTCCCTGTTAGGTCCCTATATTACTAGTATAGTCCCTTATTGTTGTTAGTGTAACCCCCTTATTTTTATTATTGTACCCTTGTAAGCCCAATTTTATTATTATTGTGCCCTTAAATTATTATTGTTAGGTCGGCTAGGATTACATTGTGGCCCACTAGGATTACATTATGGCCTCATGGACTCCTATATATAGAAATGAGGTTTTGTAAATTGGATCATCCAAGAATTTTTCATTTATGTAATGTATTGGAGGTTTCCCCCTCGAAGTGGCTCATTTATAAGGCATTTATATCTCTTTTCTTCTCTTTTTGGAGCTGGTTACACAACATTAGGTATCAAAGCTTTGGATTCTAGGGTTTCGCTGCTCCAAACAGGTCATTGTGGAATTTTCGCTATAAATTTTTTTCTAATAATTTTCAAAAGCTAAAATTTTCAGGGTACAAAGTGGAAATCCTGAGGAAGATTTCCTAAAAATTTCAGAGCTTGGTTCGCAATATTTTTGGAGATATCATCTGTGGAAGTTAGGTCGTTTTTCAGGCTCCTAAACAGGTCATCATGGAATTTTCGCTATAAATTTGTTTCTATGAAGGGTCAGAATCTGAAATTCCTACGGTACAAAGCTAAAATCCTGAGGAAATTCTTCAAAAAATTTCAGATCTTGGTTCGCAATATTTTTGGAAATATGATCTGTGGAAGGTAGTGCTTTTTCAGGCTCCTGAATTTCATCTCAAAGAGGTGATCGTGGGAAAAGTTCAATAACTCTCTCTCTAGGGATCGGATTGGAGTGCCATAAAAATTGGTTGCAATTAAACGGATGTTAGTTTTTGGGATGTGAATTTTAGAGACAAAGGACAAAACAGTGACACGTGGAAAGTCGTACAAGTTCGCTCTACTGAACCAGTCCAAAATTAGGTCATTGTGGGATATTGGACACAACTTTGTCTTGGAGAATCCAAATCAGGTCAGACCTGTGGCATTTGAAAGAAGCTTCAGAGGGCTACCATAGGAATGAATTTCATATATCTAAGATTTTCAATTATAGAGATAATTCAATTTCAATATCGAGATCCTCAAAGCAAGTAAAAAGTGTGTATTTTTTTTCGAATTGCATAAGTCTTGTTTGAAGAATAACTTTGAATTGATTCCAAGGGAATCTTGTAGAATAGATATCAATATTGGATTATAAAATGGCCCCTAAAAATAATTCAACACCCATTAAGCCTTCAGAAGGCTCTACTATGACTCATGAAGATGAAGAATTGCAACATGATCTATCAAAATTACAAGAGCAAGTGCAACAAATTTCACTCTCGCAAAGAGCAACAAAAAATGAAATAGAAGTTTTGAAGAAAGGCATGGAAGTGAAGATGGACGGTTTGAAGAAAGGCATGGAAGCTAAGATGGATGGCGTGGAAGTGAAGATGGACGGTTTGAAGAAAGGCGTGGAAGCTAAGATGGATGGCATGGAAGTGGGCATCGAAGCTAAGATGGATGACATGAAAGACAACATGGAAAACATGAAGAATGATCTAAAAGCATACATGGAAGGCTTGATGACAAGCTTAAAACCAGAAATGATTCCTAATGGCGGAAATATAGGAGAAAAACCTCATGATGAGAACAAAATAAATGTTAATCATGATTTCATAAACTCGAATGTTGGTGGGAAGAACCACCATATTCCAAAAATGGATATGAGGAAGTTTGATGGAAAGGATCCTGTAACATGGATACTACAGATGGAGCAATATTTTGATCTCCATAACGTGCAAAACACACAAAAGGTACGCATTGCAACTTTACATTTAGAACACAATACATTTGTATGGTATCAATGGCTTTGCTCCCGTAAAAAAATTGTCACTTGGTCAATTTTTACGGAGGAAATGATAGCACATTATGAGGATACAAAGAGAAACACCTTCTTTAGCCAATTGATAAATCTCAAACAAAAAGGTTTAGTGGGGCAGCACATTGAGGACTTCCAAAAATTGAATATAAGGGTAACTGATATTCCAGAGGAACATAGGATTGATCTCTTCATAGGCACTTTAAAGGATAACATCCAACATGAAGTTTGCGTTTTGGAACCTGATTCATTGGAGAAGGCATTCAGGTTGGCAAGAAAAGTTGAATGTAAAATTATGGCGACAAGGAAGCCTGCCACTCAATTCTATAAAGAAGGAAGTGTTGCTACGCCTAGATTTCCACAACCTACAAGGTTGACACCACAAAAATTGGAAGAAAAAAAGAGCAAAAGGGCTTTGCTACAGTTGTGATAGCAAATACACTAAAGGTCATAAGTGTGCTGAGAAGAAATTATTTTACATAGATTGTGAAGAAGAAGAAGAAAATCAACAAGAAGAGGATATACACCAGGAACCACCCCTAGAAGAGGAAGAAATGAATCCGACCATATCGTGTAATGCACTGGCAGGAATTACCACTCCTCAAACTCTCAAGATAGAAGGACATATAAAGAAGAAAAGGGTAATAGTGTTGATTGATACAGGTAGCACCCATAATTTTATTCATTATAAGGTAGCCAAGGAATTAAATTGTTTCTTATACCCAGCACCAGAATGTCAAGTGATGGTTGCAAATGGAGGAACTATAAATTGCTCTGGAAAATGCCATAATATCAAGCTAACCATGGGGGAATATGTATTGAATAGTCCAATGCTTTCCATTCCTATGGGAGGTGTTGATGTTGTACTAGGAGTACAATGGTTACAATCATTGGGGACGGTAGCTTTTAATTTTCAAGAAATTTTCTTGAAATTTTTTTCAGAAGGAAAGGAAGTCGAATTACGGGGTATTGAAGGGAAGCCAAGAAGGATAATAAGCTCTAATGTCATGACAAAGCTTCTAAAGAAAGAACAACGAGGCGTAATTGCACAATTATGCTCACTAGAAGTTCCGACATCAAAATCATCTATTTCTGCAGATCTCCAAAAGTCTTGGACAATCATTCCAAGGTGTTTGAAACTCCCAAAGGACTCCCACCTATTCGTGATCATGATCATGCTATTCATTTGATTCCAGGAAGTGTTCCTCCAAACATCAGGCCTTATAGATATCCTTACTTCCAAAAGAGAGAAATTGAACGTATGATTGCAGAAACGTTAGAGGCGGGTATAATTCAACCTAGTCAAAGTTATTTCTCTGCTCCTGTAGTCTTGGTACACAAGAAGGATGGATCATGGCGAATGTGTACGGATTATAGGGAGCTCAATAAGCTCACCATTAAAGATAAATTTCCCATTCCTGTGATTGATGAATTATTGGATGAATTACATGGAGAAATTTATTTTACCAAGTTGTATCTTCGTTCGGGATATCATCAAATTAGAATGAAGACTGAAGATATTCCAAAAATAGCATTTTGAACTCATGAGCGTCATTATGAATTTTTGGTCATGCCTTTTGGCCTTACCAATGCACCTTCTACATTTCAAGGGTTGATGAATTCCATTTTCAAACCCTTCCTTAGAAAATTTGTGCTAGTATTTTTTGATGATATACTAATCTAGAACAGGTCTTGGAAGGATCATGTTGAACATGTTGACAGGGTGCTCAAACTATTGCAGGAGAAACAATTATATGCAAAAAAATCCAAATGTTTCTTTGGAGTACAAGAGGTGGAATATTTAGGTCATATTGTATCTCACGAGGGTGTTAAAGTAGACCCTAACAAAATTAAAGCCATTAAGGAATGGAAAGTCCCAACAACCATAAAGCAGTTGCGAGGATTTCTCGGGTTAACAGGGTATTATCGCAAGTTTGTTAAGAATTATGGGAGAATAGCAGCACCTCTAACAACATTATTGAAGAAAGATGCATTTTCATGGACTCCTGAAGCAACTAAGGCCTTTCAACGTCTTAAAGAGGCAATGTGCCTAGCACCGGTCTTAGCTACACCAGACTTCACAAAAACCTTTATTGTGGAATGTGATGCCTCAGGAAATGGAATTGGTGCATTTTTAATGTAGGAAGGAAGACCCATTGCTTTTGAAAGTCGTCCAATCAAAGGAAAGTATTTACAGAAACCTATTTATGAGAAGGAAATGTTAGCAATACTACATGCACTAAAGAAATAGCGAACTTACCTAATGGGAAGACACTTCAAGGTAAAAAATGATCATGATAGTCTTAAACACTTTTTGGAAAAATTACTATCTTCAGAAGAGTAGCAAAAATGGGTCACAAAGATGTTGGGTTGTGACTTTGAAATAATCTACAAAAAAGGAAAGCTTAATGTTGTTGCAGATGCACTCTCAAGAAAGAATGAAGAGGTGGAAGCATTGCTTTGTGCCATTTCTATTATCAAACCAGATTGGATAACCGAAGCAAGAGATGAATGGAAGAAGGACAAAGATGTATGGACACTCATTCAAAAGTTGCAGCAAGATCCTAGTACATCTGATACATTTAGTTGGAAAATTATTCCTTATGGTACAAAGATCGCTTATATCTTTGTAAGAATTCCCAACTAAAACAAAAGATTCTTCTGGAATTGCACACTTCTCCTTTAGGAGGACACTCGGGATTTTTAAAAACTTACCACAGGGTGAAGAAAGATTTTTTTGGGATGGCCTTAAATCTGATATTCAAAATTTTGTGGCGGAATGTTTGGTTTGCCAGCAGAATAAAGTGGAGACAATTAAGACCCCGGGACTTCTACAACCTTTATCCATTCCAAGTCAACGTTGGGGGGAGATTTCAATGGATTTTATCACAGGTTTACCTAAGTCCGAAGGAAAGAGTGTCATCATGGTGGTAGTTGATAGACTTACCAAGTATGCACACTTTTGTGCATTATCTCATCCATTTAAAGCAAGTACAGTTGCTACTACATTTATGGACAGAAATCAAAAGCTACATGGAAGCCCAAGGGTTATTGTGAGCGACAGAGATCCCATTTTTACTGGAAATTTTTGGACGGAGTTATTTTCTTGTTTGGGTACTCAATTAGCTCATAGCTCATCTTATTATCCTCAATCTGATGGTCAAACTGAGATAGTAAATAAATGTTTGGAAGGATATCTTCGTTGTTTTGTATCTGATAAACAAACACAATGGGTCAAATGGTTACCTCTTGCTGAATGGTGGTATAACACTTCCTTCCATACTGCAGCAAAAATGACCCCATTTATGGCACTTTATGGATATCATCCACCATCCATCACATCATCTTTAAGGGAAAGTTCGAAGGTTCAAGCAGTGGAAGATCACATCGAGCATCAACAAGAAGTTCTCCAACTCTTAAAGGATAACCTGAATTTGGCACAAAATCGAATGAAACAACAGGCAGATCAACATCGCAGCGAGAGAAGTTTTGATGTAGGAGATTGGGTATTTTTACGGCTACAACCATACAAACAAATGTCCCTCAAGAAAGAAAAGAAGGATAATAAATTATCACCAAAGTATTATGGTCCTTAGAAGGTGTTGCAAAAGATTGGTACTATGGCATACAAATTGGAGCTTCCTGCTTCTTCGCGAGTACATCCAATTTTCCATGTTTCATGCTTAAAGAAGGTTATTGGTGAAAATCTTCCAGTTCAAACAATATTACCAGAACTTGACGAGGAAGGAAAAATCATGTTGGAACCTGAAGCAGTCACGGAAACAAGAACTCGACAACTACGGAATCGATCAATTTCAGAGTATCTCATCAAGTGGAAGAACTTACCCACTGAAGATTCTACATGGGAGGATGAGAATTTTATACAGAAGCACCCGGAGCTACTCAAGTGTTGGGGACAACACTTTTTTGAAGGAGAGGGGCATGTTAGGTCCCTATATCACTAGTATAGCCCCTTATTATTGTTAGTGTAAACCCCTTATTGTTATTATTGTACCCTTGTAACCCCCATTTTGTTATTATTGTGCCCTTAAATTATTATTGTTAGGTCGGCTAGGATTACATTGTGGCCACTAGGATTACATTATGGCCACATGGACTCCTATATATAGAAAGGAGCTTTTGTAAATTGGATCATCCAAGAATTGTTCATTTATGTAATGTATTGGAGGTTTCCCCCTCGAAGTGGCTCATTTCTAAGGCGTTTATATCTCTTTTCTTCTCTTTTTGGAGCTGGTTACACAACATTCCATCCTATGAAGAATGCCACCTGTTATGCTTTCCACAAGTAGGGACACATTGCTACATATTGTCATGCAAGGAGGAGTAATTCAAACCAGCAGAAGATGCAAACATTGAAGAGACTACCTCAAGCAAAAAAATGGAAGAGACAACCTTACATCAGGTATGCAAATAGCTTCTATGGTTACTGATTTTATTGTAAGGAATTTGGTCATAAAATCATTGAGTGTAGAAAGTATGGACAAATATTGATGTTTAACACCCTAAAACAATATGAATCAAAGAAATTTTGTTCATACTCATAATTCTACAAAAATTATGATCAAATGTTGTGTATGCAATCAAGTTGGACATATACCTTCCAAATGTCCTCTAAGAAGATATAGTTCATCATCTCACAAAAGATACAAAACAAAAGGGTACCTCTAGTGGATAAAGAAGGTGAATAAGTGCGACTTGGATCTAACTGCTCAAGATCTGAAAAGCTAATGGTATTTGGACAGTGGCTGCTCTAAACACATGACAGGAGACAAAAGTAAGTTTATAACTCTTGATGAAAAGAAATATAGCAATGTTACTTTTGGCAATGATAAGTCAAGAAAGATCAAAGTTAAAGGCTCAGTCAGCATAGACAATGGCAGAGGAAAGGCCCAAGATGTACTATTTGTAGATGGGCTGAAAGCAAAATTACTAAGTGTTAGTCAGATGTGTGACAAAGGTTGTGAAGTTATTTTTAGAGCACAAGATTGTGAAGTCAAATCAAGCACCATAGGTAAGACTCTACTCAAGGGTGTTTGAATAGAGAGCAACGTTTACATCTTGAGAGAGAAAGATGAAGCATGCCATATTAGCAAACTTGAGGAGTCATGGTTATGGCATAGGAGATTGGGACATATCAGCTTCGATCATATCATCAGACTGAGCAAAAAGAAAGCAGTCAAAGACATTCCATAAATAAAAAGGCCTTCTAATACCATATGCAAATCTTGTCATTTGGGTAAACAGACCCGTACATCATTTAAGGCCAAAGATGAGTTATCAACAAGAAGACCTCTACAACTTGTGCACATGGACTTGTGCGTACCTGCAAGAACTAAAACACCAAGTGGAGAATCATACTTCATGTTGATAATAGATGATTTCTCCATAATAACATGGGTTTCATTTCTCAAGAATAAATCGGAAGCTCTGGAAAAATTAAAAATATTCAAAGCTTTAGCAGAAAACCAGACAGGATGTAAACTGAAATGCATCAGATCAAACAGAGGAGGTGAATTCACAAATTATGACTTTGCTGACCTATGCAATGAACATGGCATAAAACAACAATTTAGTATTCCAGGGACACCTCAGCAGAATGGAGTAGCAGAAAGACAAAAAAGATCTGTTCAACAAATTGCCAGAGCCATGATGCAAGAGAATAATATTGCTCAAACCTTTTGGGTAGAAGCAGTGCACACAACAGTACATATCCTAAATAAAGCTCACTTAAGGCCAAGCAGTGACAAGACTCTCTATGAACTGTGGCATGGAAAGCTAGCTTCAATCAAACATTTCAGAATCTTTGGTAGAAAGTGTTACATAAAGAATAATGATGAAAATCTTGGAAAATTTGATGCAAGAGCAGATGAAGGAATATTTCTAGGATATGCATCCAAAAGCAAAGGGTACAAGTGCTACAACAAGACTCTTCGAAAAATAGTAGAAAGCATTGAAGTGAGAATTGATGAATAACTTCCAAACAATACAAGGGATACAGACTACTTCAGTCCATTAGACAACCATGAAGAAGAAAACCAAGATCATGAGGAAATATGCAAGACAACAGAAGATATAGTGCTGAGTTCTAAAGCTCCCTCAAGATATTCTCAGAAGAACCATCCTGAAGATCAGATCATTGGAGACAAGAGAGTAGGGGTCCAAACAAGAAGGCAGCTAACAGAACAAATTGAAGAGGTATACATAGCCATGTTGTCACAAATAGAGCCAAAAAAATTCGAGGAAGCTAGCAAGGACAAGTCTTGGGTAAAGGCAATGAATGAAGAATTGGACCAAATTGATAACAACAATACCTGGGAACTAGTTCCTAGACCAATTGAGAAAAATATCATTGGTTCAAAATGGGTAGTCAAAAACAAAATGAATGAGCAAGGACAAGTAATCAGGAATAAATCCAGACTGGTCTACAAAGGATATTCAGAAATCAAAGGACTTGATTACGATGAAACATTTTCCCCTATAGCCAGAATGGAAGCCATCAGAATGTTTCTGGCCTTTGCATGCTACCAAAACTTCAAAGTATATCAAATGGATGTAAAATCTGCATTTTTGAATGGAGACTTAGAAGAAGAAGTCTACATGGAACAACCGAAAGGCCTCTCATTAACAGACAAATAAGACTATGTATGCAGACTGAAAAAGGCTCTTTATGGACTGAAATAGGCTCCTCGAGCTTCGTACTCAAGACTAGATAAATATTTGCAAAAACAAGGCTTTAAGAGAGGTGGAGTAGACAACAATCTGTACATAAAATCCCATTAAAATGAACTCCTGATTGTTGTATTATATGTTGATGACATTATGTTTGGAAGCAAAAAAGAAGAACTAGCAAAAGATTTTGCTGATGTGATGAAAATAGATTTTGAGATGTCTATGATTGGAGAGCTCAGTTTCTACTTAGGACTTCAAATTCAGGAAAAGAACACAAGTACATTCATCTCAGAGGAAAAATAATTAAAAGAAATGTTGAAAAAATTGAAAATGGAGGACTGTAAACCTATGTCAACTCCCATGATCACGGGATGTAAACTGTGTGCTGATGACAGGTCTGCAGATATAGATCAAAAACTCTAGAGATCCATGATAGGAAGCCTACTGTACTTGATAGCATAAAGAGCAGACATCATGCTAGTAGTAGGACTATTGGCTAGTTATCAAGAAACACCTAAGCAAAACCATCTTCTGGCAGTCAAAAGAATATTTATATATCTACAAGGAATAATACAGTATGGACTTTGGTATCCTAAAGGAAAGAACTTCACCTTGACAGCCTACACAGATGCAGATTGGTCCAGCTGTATGGATGATAGGAAAATCAAAAGTGGAGGTGAATTATATCTAGGAGAAAGTCTGGTGGCATGGTTAAGAAAGAAACAAACATCTATCTCTCTATCTACAACAGAAGAAGAATATATAGCAGCAGTAGCATGTTGTACACAAGTCATGTGGATGAAGCAGACTCTTCAAGACATGAAGGTAAGCATTAATGAACCTATCTCAATTAAATGTGATAATACAAGTGCTATAAGTATATATAAAAATCCTGTGCTTCACTCAAAAACTAAACATATCCCAATCAAGTATCATTTCCTCCAAGAACAAGTGGCTCAGAAGATAGTAAAACTGGAGTATGTACCAAAAAAAGAACAGACAGCAGATATATTTACCAAACCACTTGCTAGAGAGCCATTTGAATATTTGAGAGACAGACTAGAGGTAGTATCTGTAGATTCTACTCTCTAATATGAAGAGAAAGCACAGTTTTAGGGGGAGAACAGAAACGAAAATATCATTGTTAGGGAAAGATCAACCAGCAAAGGAAGCATGAAAATAGGTCCTCAGGATCAAAATGATTATGGAAATAATACACTCAACATAAAATAATCAATCAAAAGGAAAAAGGGTCAGTGGTGCACAAGAATAATGGTGAAACCGACATGAACTGAACACTAAAAATAGTGAACCCAACGTGTATCAAATCCAAAGTTTGGAGCAGCAGCGTACGAAGTCAAGAAGTTTAACCTGGAAATGCATGAAATGTTGAAAAAGGATAAAAACACAACATCTGAGAATAGAATCTTCACTAAAAATTTGAACCCCTTGCCATTGATGTCAAAGGGGGAGGAAGAGAAAGCAACAGGAGAAAGGATCCTTTCAGGCAAACAGAGGAAGTGTATTGCCATCAATGCCAAAGGGGGAGACTGTTGGAAATGTTGTCATTGATGGAAAAGGAGGCAACAAAGATAGAGACAGGCGAAAAAAGTAGCATTAGACAGGAAACAAATTCAGCAAAGGCAGTAAGGCAGATAGAAAACTAAGGCAGCAAATAAATCAGAAGCAGCAGATAAAGCAGAGGCAACGAAGTCCAATGCAATGTGATGCGATGTAATGAAAATGCGATGCGATGCGATGTAATGAAGATGCGATGTGATGCGATAAAATTGCGATGTGGTGCGATCGGATATCACAATCGGTCAAACACAAAAGGAATAGTCAGACCAGATGTGCTGCAATGCAATGTAATGAAGATGCGATGCGATGTGATAAGTTTGCGAAGCGATGCGATGCAGTGCGATCGCATATCACAATCAGTGAAACACAAAAGAAATAGGCAGATGCGATGCGATGCAAGTGCTTTATTATAATGTTCCACTTCCAAAGGTGTAATTGAGTACTTTATAGTGTAATTCGATGTATTGCTAAAACTTTTACAAAGGTATTAACGCTATGGACCAGTTAAGCAATCAAAGGAAATTAGAGTGGGACCCAATATTAAAGGTGGATCATGCAATGGTTTATGTTGTAAACCAAGGTTAGAGTTTCGTATAAAATTCAATGGAAAATGAACATAACTCAATGTGTTAATAAAAGACCGGAACCCTACGTAGAAGAGTGGAACCATGACCAGATGAACAGTGACGACAATTTATATTTTTCATCACACCACCTTTACACGGTGGGCGGTATTTGAGGAGTTGGGAGCGATTCCATAGACCATTTGACACGTGGAGAGGTGGACCCATGGAAAACCGCCTCCCACTGCGCGCCATCACGCATTAATCATCAACCAAAGATGTGGATCGATATTGACACAAGCCGTCGATCTGGAGGGAAGCAATCTGATGGTGGTCACTTGCTATAGATGCGCGAAGGTTACCCAAGGTACGACATGCCATTGCGTGTTATTGTCTGTGCAAGTTTTCTGAGCAATGTCAATCGGATCATCAGAAGCCATGCGATGTGATGTCCGTCGTTAGAGGTGGTAGATTGTTAGCACTGGGCCCCAGTTTAATTTATATTGCGCATTGTTAAGGTCTGTGGGTTTAACAAAGGTACGTTATAAGCGGCTCAATTGATTTAAATCTCAAGATATATATTCAAAATTCCCAAGGTTCGAACATTCGAGTAAGCATTATATATTTAAGCAGGGAATGTAATATAATTTGATTTTTTAAAGGTTATATAAAAGTGACCATATTTATGTTGGGCACAAAACAAAAGCTACAGTTTATTAATAGTTTGAATTGGGAGTATGCATACATGACGATATATATATTGTGCTAAAGTCGAAACATATATGTAATAAGATTGGGTTTACTACAAAAGCCTGAACATTGGGTTTATTACCAGAGCCTGCAAGAACAAAAGAACTAGAGACAGCAACAGAAATATGGTACAAGATAAAAATGAATTGAAATTGTAATGTTAGCTTGAAGCAATTATGCTTAAACTCATGTATGAACAGAGAATGTAGACAGCTAGCCCGAGAATAGAGATGGTAATGCAGTCAAGTATAGTGAACAGATAAATAAACACAGAGGTGAACCAAGATATATAGAACAGCCACTCAACAGTAGCAGAAGAGACAAATCCAGTAAAGCCAAGGTTCAGAAAAGCAGCTGAGTGTTATTGAAATGTGTAACTAAAAATGTAAATATTTTTGTTTATATTGTTTGTGATGCAAAGGAAAGTATCCTAAGGAAAAGACAAAATTCCACTGTAAAATGGAAATTTGTACATATTGTTATAATTTTAAAAATGAGTTGGATAAAGGAATGAGAAGACAAAAGCCAAAGAGTCATGACTGTACACTCCAAATTCTTTATGAAATACAAACAGTCCTGTGAGGAACTCTCTATATAATATCACATTGATATGCACATAAGAGAGATTAGAGAGTGTAAATCTAGAGAAGGTAGAATATAGAAGTGTGAGGTAGAGAAGATTAAGAGAAGAAGAGCAGAAAGAGAAGCTACATAACAAATTTGATATCTGAGGTAAATCAACAAACATTCAATTTGATAAATTGAGGATGTTGGAGCTTCCCTATCAAGTTGTAGCTTGATAGCTATCAGTTGTAGCTGACTGAGGTTGGAGCCTCTTGTAGGTTGGTGCCTGTAGAAAATTGAAGGGAGTTAGTGCTTCCTTGCAAGTTGTAGCTTGCATAATTGAGGTTGGAGCCTCCTATAGGTTGGTGCTTGTAGAAAAACAGTGGTGAGAGGGAGTTGGAGCTTGCCTTTGCATCACAAAAATAATAAGATGTGGTTTTCTCCCTTTATGGATTTCCACTTATATCTAGTGTCTCTGTGCATGATGTTCATGTGTTGATCTAATTTATATCATCTTCTTAATACTTGCTGCTCTCATATTAAGTGTGCGGTTATATTATATTAATACTTGCTGCTCACATTCTAAGATTACTTAGATATTAAGTTGGATATGAAATGAAGGTGCCTTCCTTGACTACGAAAGTATCATGGGCACTCCAATTGGTGTTTGTTTGTATGAGTGCAACCCAATAATCCTACAACTGAGAGTCAATTTCCCTTTCACCTAGATCTCAATAGGGTCTCCACTGGATTTGACATGCATGCAGCTAATAATAGTAAATCCTCAGTTGCACATGAGATCATTGATTGTGAATTAATTGATATTTAATTCACTTGATCTCTCACTAATTTATATGACAGTTACAACTAGCACAACTGAGTTTAGCTCACTTAACTGACTTAAATTGATTACAACTTTCATTAACTAATGCACCACTGCACTTCGAACTTTTTTACATCCAGAATTACCCTGCATGCCTCACCAACTACCTCTAACTCAAAATCCACTAGATAACTAATTTTATCACTCTTAGTTAACTGTTACAAGTTATTTTTAGATTTATATTACAGTTTATTGTGCATTCTAATTAAGGGATAACTAAAATAGACATGCACCAAAAATAACATTGTGAGCCCTACCCTAGTGTAGGTGCTTAATGCACTAGGCGTGGGTGCTGAAATTTTCTTGTTGAATCTCAACACTCCCTCTCAAAAAGAAATGGATTATCCTTTAGGATGATCTATCTCTATGATATTCAAATTTTCTCCTGGTGAGCACATTCGTCAAAATATCTACATCCTGATATTCCGTGGGAATGTACTAAAGAAACATTATTCTTTTGTACACACAATATCTGAGATTATGGTACCAGATATATATGTGCTTTGACCTATCATGAAACACGAGAATAATGGAGAATTTAATGCAACTATGATTATCACAATGAATAACTGTCGGATCCATCTGAGAACCAATCAAACCAACCAAGATCTTTCTCATTTAGATAGCTTCACTTGCATCTTGAATTGTTGCCATGTACTGTGCTTCCACTAAAATGAGTGCCATGGATCACTGTTTCTTGATGTAGCAATAAATTTTTTTCGATCCAATGCTAAAGATCTCTCCTGGTTTGCTCTTTCTGACTGATGGGCTACCAGCCCAATTTGCATTCATGAAGCCTTGAAGCTTCACTCCCTCTATCTTTCTATACCATAGACCATACTCTGGTGCGCCCCTCAGGTATCTCAGGACATGCTTCCCTGCCTTCCAAAAGAGCTTGGTAGGCTTAACTATAGCTTGACTTAGCTGGTTAACAACGTAGAAAATCTCCGGTCTCGTTTCACCAAATACATTAGTGAACCCACTAACTTCTTGTAGACAGTAACATCCACTACCTCTCCAGAAGTAGCATCCTCCTTCCTCCAATTTCCTGGAAGAGAAGTCTCCATGAGTTTGTAGCTCTCCATGTGAAACTTACCCATTATATCCTTTGGAATTTCCTTGAGATAGAAAAATTTTACCATCCCACTGCCATATTTCCAATCCAAGGAAATAATGAAGGAGTCCCATGTCCTTAATTTCGAAAACCCTTACAAGATATTCCTTGCATGAGTGTATCAACTGCTCATCACCAATCAAAATTATATCATCAACATAAAGAACAATAATCAATAACTTACCCTCAAGCACAATCTAGTATAGTTTTCATCTGCTCCACTTTTGGTGAAGCCCATTCTGGTGAAATATTTGTTTATCTAAGTGTACCAAGCATAGGGTTCTTGCTTCAACCTATACAATGATCTTTTCAGTCGGCACACACATGACTCATAGTTGAAGATCTAGAAAAATTCAGGCTACTATATGTACAAACCTTCCTCAATGATCTAATTTAGAAACACAATTTTCACATCCATCTGATGAGTGCACCATCCCATCCACGCTGAGAGTGAAAGAATGGATATTATGGAAGAGTACCTTAAAACAGGTACAAAAGTCTCATCATAATCTATCCCCTCGATCTCTGAGAATCCTTGAGCCACAAATATGGCCTTTTATTTCTCCACACTCCAATCATAAGCTTTCTTTACCCTGAAAATCCTCGAGCCACAAATATGGCCTTTTATTTCTCCACACTCCCATCATAAGCTTTCTTTACCCTGTAGATCCATCTCGATCCAACCATTGATTTGTTAACCGGTATTGGGAGAATCTCCCATGCACTATTCTTGAAAATGGAGTCATAATCCTCCACCATTGCATCAACCCAAGTTGGTTGTTACACTACTTCCTGAAAGGAAGATGGTTCAGTCAAAATACATTTTCTCATAAGAGCCATGTATCTAGTAAATCAGTTAGGATACTATCTCTGTTTGCGTTGTGACGTAGGGGCTCCTACATTCTCCCTAACATCAAGTCTCAATATATCAGTTTATGTGGTGCGCCTTCTTCCATTTTTGATGGATGGCTTTGCATGAGTGTTTTCCTCCACTCCACGATCCTCTGCATCTGGCAGATCCAAATATTGAAGCTCATCCTTAGGAAATAATAGTTCCTCTTCTACATGCAAGTCAAGCTTCCTCTCAAGGGACAATTACATGGCTTTCTCCTCGTCCAATTTTATATCCCATCACAAAACAGTCATTCTAATGTTTGGAAAATACACTTGATAATTATGGGACTTTTCAGTGTACCCCACAAAACTCCCAATCTCAGCTCTCAGTTCTAGCTTCTTCCTTGTGTCTTTAGTCACATGCACATAAACAGATGTGCCAAAAATCTTAAAGTTTGAAAAATCGATTTTCTTACTAGTGAAATCCTCTTCAGGTGTACTCATGCCAAGTATCCTATGAGGACAACGACTATGCACATGTACCGTTGTGTTGCATGCCTCTTCGCATAGATGCAACGGTAGGCCCTGAACATGCAACATCTCTCACGATGCACCCACGTTCATTCTGTTTTTTCTTTTTGTGAACCCATTCCGTTGTGGGTTATGACGGGCTATTATTTCTCTTCGAATTCCTTCTTTGCTACAAAATTTATTGAATTCATTAGAGATGTATTCTCCACCATTATCACTCCTAAGAGACTTCACTTTCTTCCCTGACTCTTTCTCCACCATTTCCTTAAAGTCAAGAAACTTAGATAATGTCTTATTTTTCTTCTACATGAAGAAGATCCAACACTTACGGGAAAATTCATCAAAACATATTACATGGTACTTATGTTTTGTTTTCAAATCAATAGAGAATGGTCCACACACATCTGTATGAGCTCTCTTAAGGATCCCTGAAGCTCAGTTCTCCTTCTCATGAAAGGTGGCCTTTACATACTTCCCCATGGTACACCCCTTGCATGTATATAACTGAGCAAGTGTTCCCATTGGAATTCCTATAGAAATCTTTTGCATGACTTTCAAGGCTCCATGATGAAGATGACCCAATCTCCTATGGAATAATTCACCCTTATCTCGGCTCACCAAATTTTCTCCCTTGCCCATCATTGTTGTGCAACCATCTACCTCCAACTTGTATATATTCTTAACTCAAATCACAATCCTCTTGGCATGTCCTGTTGTTTTATGTCGCAAGAAATATTTTCCTTCACTAAAAATAACATCATAGCCTCTATCCTCTAACATTGCGACTGAGACTAAATTTTTCTTCAAACCTGGTACATGAATTAACTATTTTAATTGAAATGGTTTACCTGAATGTATCTGAAAGTTAATAGTACCAATCCTGGTAGCACTGTATCATCCATCATCCCCCATTCCGATATGCATCTGGAGATCGTTCTCCTCCAAGTCACTGAAAAATTCTTCGTCCCCCTTCATGTGAAAGGAAGCGCCACTATCCAAATACCACGTAGATCCCAATGCACTTGACATCATGCATGAGATTAATGAGAAATCAAGCTCAAATTGTGAGGCCAAAGCTTCACCAACTACAGATCCTCCACCCTTCTTGTACTTATTCTTTTGTGGACAGTTAGTAGCAAAATGCCCATGCCCGTGACAATGAAAACATTTCACCTTGGATATGTCCTTCTTCTTGCCATTCTTGACTCAGATTTGGAATGGAATTTCTTCCCCTTCCCCTTCTTCACCTTGGCAGACAAAACACACTATTCTTCAAAATCATCATCCCAACTGTTAGATATTTCGGAATGGTGTCGCCCTTTTCCATCTTGATCTTCCTGAGTTTATCTTTTAGTGCCATTTTACTATGGTTATTGTTTGTCTTGAATATATTCGTCAAAGCCTTCCACATTTCATATGGTGTGGCTTTCCCATGGAGGCTTGAGACAATGTTGTCTCGTACTCCCTCGAACAGGATCCTCCTAGCCTTTGCCACTTTCTTTTTCCATACATCAATATTTGCAGCATCTGTCACAACATGTTTAGGAATGTCATTATCAATGAATTCCTTCAAGCCATTGTCTTTGAGTACTACCTCCATCCGATCCTTCCAAGCAATATAGTTTCAGTTTCCCTCGAGTGCATACTCCAACCTCAAGCCATTGAAATCCATTTCGATCTCGAATCAGTTGTAGCACTAAGAAATTCTTTCTGCAAATTCAAATTCTATCCAATCACAAAATCAAATCCTCATTCACAAATGTGATTTATTCTGCTTTGATACCATGTAGAATTCATACAACAAGCATGTATATCATGGATTCACCTGATCTAAAAATGTACTAAAGTTAAATATTGAATCACTTCTACAAATATTTTGTGGAATTAAAAAGGAAATCACCAATCACATGAAGTAAAGAAGAATAAAATCAAACACGACACAGATAATTTCCCGGGGAAAGCTTGCTTCTCAAAAACCCAATATATTCTATTGTATATTCAGCATGGGTCATGAAAAAATTGCATAAAATCTCTTCTCACAAGAGCCCTCCAGTACTCAGCTAATTTTCTCACATTTTCATACATGAAAATTACCAATACTTATCCAACTTACTGCCTCCAGACAACCTGCCTTGTTTTTGCAATCCTTGATTAATGAAATCCATGAAGAATAGGAATTTTGGCTTTCCTTGACTGCGCAAGTATCATGGGAACTTCAATGGGTGTTTTGGTGCATGAGTGCAACCCAATAATCCTACAAATGACAATCAACTTTCATTTCACCTAGATCTCAATTGGGTCTCCACTAGATCTGACATGAATGCAACTAATAATTGTAAATTCTCAGTTTCATGTGAGATCACTGATTGTGAATTAATTAATATTTAATTCACTTGATCTCTCACTAGTGTATCTAACAGTTACAACTAGCACAACTGAGTTTTAACTCACTTAACTGAGTTATACTGTTTACAACTTGCATTAACTAATGCAACATTGCGCTTCGAACTCTGTTACAACTAGAATTAATCTGCATGACTCACCAACTACCTCTAACTCGAAATACAATAGCTAAATGAGTTTATCAATCTTATTTAACTATTACAATTAGTTTTGAGATTTATATTACATTTTATTATCCATTATAATTAAGGGATAACTAAAATAAACATGCACCAAAAATAACATTGTGGGCCCCACCCTAGTGTAGGTGCTTAATGCACTAGGCATAGGTGCTGAAATTTTCTTGTTCAATCTCAATATTTCTTATGGAGGATAATTATTCATCCTCTGGTCATCAATTATTTGTTGGCTCTTACTATTTGATCCATGGAAGAATTGATGAAAATCATTATCTGGTTATGATTTAATGGGAGGACATATATTTATTCCTACGTCTTTTTAATATGTTCAATCAAATTATGTTGCTAAGCTCTAGAGATTTTAGGCATATAAATGATTTCAATTTTTTTCTTTGTACACCGAATTAGGTTGACCCCCATTCTTACAAAATGAATTTTTTACTACATTTCAATTATTATGACAAACAATGATATGAAAAGAAAAAATGCAACAAAAAATGTAAGGTAGACAATAGTGATACTATTGCAAGAGGAGTTACAATCAAACTCTACACCAACTACTTTGATGAGAGAAAACAAGATTGCAGAATAAATATTTTATTACACATCTAGATAGATGAAAATAATATAGAAAGAAATCAAATCTACCAAAAAGGTAAACATTCATGATAATCCAAAGAGACTTATGGTCACACTTAACACTATGATATATAGAAGCCACAAACCTACAAGTTGGAGCTTTCTTTCCAATATCATACAAATCATCCAAACACACAATTATCAACATATTTGTGCATATAAATATTTCTAATTTTAGCCTGAGTTACCATATAGTTCATAAAAACTGTCTCCACTACAAATGTAATTTCACTTATCTTCTTTCCATATTTACCATAGGAAGGATTATTTCACTTTGAATCCAATGAATCTCGAGGATTGACATATTTTTCAACCATAATCATGTAGTAAAATTGTGTTTACATCTACCATTATCTATTAATTTGACATCTACCAGAATCTTAATGTTGTAGGCTCAACATGGACTAGAGGTCACAAAACTTATCACCCATGAGAACATAGGAGAGTCACTTCACATGCTCCCTTGATTCTTCGTCCAATGAAGACTTAAAAATAGAAATTAAGCTACCCAAAATATGCATGACTTCTTAATATTCCAAATTACACCTAGATTTACCTATTATGAAATTTCCACAATTAGCAATCTAATAAATTTCATGTCATTTATGTTCCTTAGTATTGTGGACAAGCTAAAACATGATTGAAGATATAAATATGGGGGAAAATAGCTTCTAATCTCCCTCTGTACATGGGCCATTTCCATAACCAACCAAAACCTATATATTGTATCAATATTTGATTTAGAAAAGACATAACAAACCATCACTTCACCAATTGAACCCCTCTCCATTGGATCAAGCAAGATGGAGGAGATCTCACTAAAACTAGTTAAAGTATGGAAATAAACCATCAAATTGGAAAACATATATTTAAATGATATTCCTTGAATATGATAGGCTTTAGTATAACACAACCTTTCAAAAAGCTCTATGAGACAATTGTTCGAAATTGATAAGGGGTGTTTTCGACATGAATTCACTAGAGAAAATAATTGGATTGGGCATAGAGTGGCTTTCCCATTTACATTTACCTCACCTAAATTTAAATTAACTCCTTCACTTTCCATTTAATAAACAAAATGATTATTGATATGTTATAAAATATAAACTTTGATAGATTGGAATATTGATAATATAAATCCAATCTTGTTTAGAGTATTATTCAATATGTTATGACGTGGGGAAAAACCAAAAACCAAATTATGATTGAGACACTTAGTATCCAACTATTATTAGAGAAGAGAATGTTTTAGCCTTTGGAAGCATAAATACTTGAAACAATGCATAGGCTTCTCATTGATTATTTGAAATTGATCTTGAACCTCAAAAATATGACAATTATAAATTTCCTCTAGCGAAAATATAACCCCCCCATGCCTGCTTCCCATGGATTTTAACTTAAAACCATTATTTTTAAATCAATTTTTGACCCCACTTTTAAATATATCTTCATACTTAAAAATATCAAGATAAAGTAGTCTGCTATTCTAGTAAAATAAATGTTCTAATGATGGAAAATTTTAACTAAAAAATAAGACAATTTTTAATGAAAAAACTACTTTTGGGGGGTTTATTGAAAAAAAGAGTGAAAAATATATAACATACCCATGTTCTACCCCAACTTATTGTAATGTATATTTTTATTGTAACACTAGCATGGAATGACCATGACATATTGTACCTCTAATTAAACATATAATAATTATTTCTAATTAATTAACAAAACTAAAGGCTCGATGGGTTTACAGATCCTTTTCATAAGGGTAAGTTTTCTTGGTGACCTATCATTAGCTAAAGCCACTTTAACTCCTAGATTCAGTATACTCGCTTGTCTTGATTTAAAATTGAGTACCCACACTAGTTGAATAAATCCAAAGATTTCTTTTACACATGGTGGGTCAATTATTTGAAAAGTGTTATGCCATGTGATTAGCCCTAACATTAAGTGGGTAGATCTTTCTTATGATAATTACATGTAAATAAGTTAATTGAAACACTTAGTGGAAGGAGGAGGAGGTGGCATAACTGACCAAACCACCTATTTGCATGTAAGGTGGCATGATTTCACTAGGTCGTACAAAGGGGTAACTGGTGCCCTTTCCTGGGTGTTTTACTAGTAGATCATGAATATAATCAAGGGAAGTTAGGATATAGCAGCTACAAGAGAAGAAGAAGAGAACAATCAGGCATGCAGGGATAACCAAGAATAAAAAGAAGAGTGTGTTAGATCCTTGAAGATTGGGCTAAGGTCAACCTTAGTGGACTCATATTGCTTGTTGTATTATAATTTTATATTGGATTAATAACCTGATTTTTGTGATACAGGTGATATCCCGTATAGTTGTGTTTGTATCCTATAAAATATTTTTTACTCCTATGTGGTTTGGGAAAAATTCAATGAGTTAATGGACCAATAAGTGTTGGTCATTGTGTTGGTGGAGAACTAGAGTTGTGGAACCCATCTCTTAAAATTGTCATCAACCACTAGCGTGAGCTGTTTCCATAGAAAATCATTTCCTCAAGACTCTGTATCCAACTTGGGGGTGGTCAACTACAAGAAAGGTTATGATGTAGTTTGCCTATGGTTTCATGGAGAGTGGAATTATCTCCTTCAATTGCCAGCTAAATCACTATACGCACATAAGTATTCCTTGTTATTTATGTTATATTGTAGGCTAAATATGCTTGACTCTATTTGTGACTAATCACTAATCCCATAATGTTCATGTAAGAAGGCTTAATATATTATATTATCTAGGTTCATTAACTAACTCATGTAACTATGATGAAAATGAGCATCCTGAGTGATGTGGCTACAACCTTATTAATTCATTCACTAGTTTCCTAATGTGTCTAATATTAGTGGCCTATAAAAAATAACAACTAATGTGTTATTTCTATTTTTTTAGTCATATTTTGTGTTTATGAGTTTGGGGTAATTTCCTATTATAACCATGGTTGTGAGGTGTGAGTTAAGTAGTTTAAATTATATGGTGGGAGTGGGCTTGCTCCACCTCTTAAAGAATTGTTGATGTCTTTGTATGTCCATGATGAATTCATGTTGCTATGCTTTTATTATTATGTGGGGCACATGGACCTCTGTGTTTGTTTTTATTTTGATGAGTTAAAAATTTATTTAAATGAATATTCATGCTTTCCTAAGATGTTTTCATCCAACCTATTATGCACTACTAATGAAGGAATATGATAATCCTAGTTGTATTTAATGATATGGTGATGTAAATGAACCTCATTGTTATGAGAGGTTGGAGAACCATGTATGGATGTGCTAGTACTATTATGAGTAACGAGCTATTTTTATGATTATTTATAAGTGCTTAATAAACTTAATTCAATGGTTAGAGTGTATGGAATTAATATTTTAGCATGATATGAATCTCATGGATTATTTTTCTTAGGAATATTGAGAGTTTATGGTTGATGTATTTCATGCTTTACTATATCAGTAGAGCTAGTACAATATCATTAGGACCCACAATGGGGTTTTCATAGTGTTTTTATGTTGAAGTTACAGAACATTGCTAATCTGTATGAGGTCTTAATAAAAGTATGCTTGAGGGTTTTCAAATTACAAGTGTTAAAAATTTGTTTTTTGGGGGCTTTATGTTAAAATTTTAGACACATAACGCATGAATTAAACTACAAAATAGAGAAACAATAGACAAATACACCATAAAAATAACCACACAACAATAATTAATGAAGGATTTCACCCCTCCTGGGCTACATTTTCTTGGTCCAACTTCCAATGGCTTGACCCTCTTTCATTATTATAAAAATGATGATTACATACATTTACAATTCTCAAATGGCTTAGAAACATGTTCCATCATCTTCATAATGCCCAAAAATTCCTGTCTGGCCTCTTTCTGATATGAAATTGGTAAAAAACTAAGGAAGTTAATGTGCCCCCCTAGTTTTGATGCTAACTGCACTGAAATTTCCCCAAAATATAGACTGGTCCTACAAATTTTCCTTGAATTGCGCTAACAAAGCGACAATTTCGTGAAATTTTGGGTGAAATTTTCGGATCATTTATTTCTCCACTAATGCCACAAATATGCATTTTTAACCATATTGATATGGTTTGAATTAAACGTTTTTAATAAAAAAAAATTGTGCCATAATTCTGCATCCGTGGTTTCGCACATTGGTCATATGGTGTATTAGGGGCAGGGCTCGGGCTAAGCCTTGGCTGCTTACCCCATTTTCGTCGCACATATAGTTTAAATATAAAACATGGGAAATGATTTAATAAGGAAATAGGTAGTGCATTGGTAATTCTTGGTGTTGATACAAAGGAGGTCACGACATCGAATCCCACAGAGGTGGAGTTTAGACATAACCAATTTTTGGTGGCCCCGTGCTACCACGTGGCGGCCTCTGGTTGGGCCACATGCCAGCATGTGGTTGGCCACCAACCAACCAACCAAAATTTTCCATGACAAAACTAGTCAGGGCCTGCAACTTGTCAGGCAATTGTAGGCCAAAAAATTTGTAATTTTTCAGCCAATCAGGAGAGGCAATGTGGCAGCCTGCTACTGGCCAAAAATACACAGTTGACTGTCATGTTTTTGAAAAAATTGTCTATTTGGGAAAAAATACAAAACACATTTCTGGGAGCATATAGTGTCACTTTTCCATCAAATGAGTTGTGTCAAATTCATAACGACAAGACCTACACTGTCATTCAGGTTTCACACCATTTCAACAAATTTCAATTTTTAGCATAATTTTTAGCACCTGATCAAACCACCCCACTGGAAGATTTTCGACCCAATAATATCTTTCATTACTGAACATGTGGATGAGGGTACGACCCCCTCCCCCTTCTTGTCTTAATCCACTATAATTTCTTTGAATTCAATAATTTTTTCTTTTCATAAAAACTGATCTTTTTCCTCGATTCTGGAGACCATGTCTTACTGTTGTAGATACCATCTTGCTGTAATTTCCAAGAATTTGCAGAATAATAAACTGTCCTTGAAGAAACAAACATGATTCCTCATTGGTCCTCAATCAAAGGAAACTTAAACAACTTGAATTTCTTCTCACCTTGAACATTGTCAAAGTGAAAATGTTTAACATGTCTCGTTGTGTGCTTAGCTTGACTCTTGACCAAATGTGATCGCCATTGAGACGAAGCATCCCATTTCAAAGAAAAAAATTGTGAAACCCAGAAGAAGAAAAATTCAACCCAATTCCCTTTTTGTCAAATTTCATTGGTGCTTGCTCTTCGATGTTTGCAGTCCCTTGCACTGACATATTTTTGACATCATTACTCAAGAATGATGCATGGTTGTAAAATTTTACCACATGTTATTGACCTCTTTTGAAAGGAAACATGTTAAAATCTTGAAACATATTCTCACAATCATTAGTAACCTTAACGAAATCAGAATTTTTTTTTGATGCATCACCTTGAATGGCCTCATTCACAACATCTTGATGCTTGAACATTAACAACGAATTTTTTTGACTAGCATTCACAATTCTCTTCATTTGTCAAGCATGCATAAGAGACAAACTTGTCTTATTACTATGCACTCTGACAATATACTCAATCTCATTCTTGAAAATATGATACTTATTCTCATGGAGAAGAAATATTTCTCTCCTATCCTAAATATATGGGCTACCAAAAAAAATACCAGAAATATCAAGCAGAGCAACATCAAGTTCAACTTCATCAAGAAAATTTTCGGTGAATGTAAATCTAAGTATGCACTTCCTCGTCACCTACAAATTTTAATTCTTACATATCGAACCTAACAGAGAAGGTCTTTAATGAGGAATGGTTTCTAAATTCAACTACTTTAATAAGTCTTCAGAAATAATATTTTATTATGAACAACTATCAAATAGGATGTCAATATTGGTATGATTTGAAATAAATCTAACATGGAAAAGTTCAATTATTGCTTCATCTTCTTGAGTACTAATTTGAAAACTTGAAGAACTATTACTTGCAACTTCCTTACCTTTCAAATCCATTGTGATGGTCGTTGTTTCATCTCTGGAATCAAAACCTAAATTATGCGTTCTTGTAGCAACTATCCAGTTCTCCTTCTCCTTGTTTTTAAGCTTGTTGGATCTCATATGTCGATGAAATTTCCACCAATGATCTTCATCATGCTCATATTTGGAGTAGTGTTTTCATGAGATTTTTTCCTTCTCCATTTTGATGGATTCATTCTTCTTACCTTTATCCTTGAACTTACCCTTTCCTTTCTCTTCAGACTCTAAGGTATCCTCATTTGTATCGTCTGAAACATATTTCCCTCTTGCTTCTAGATATGCAACCTGTACATATAATTCATCCAAATTTGAAGGATTAAACATGAGAATAATATGTCTTAGGTCACTATGAAAACCTCTAATGTACTTTAACAAATTTTCTTGTGATGTCAAATCTACACCTAAAATTAGTGCTCTTTGCCTACATTCTTGAGTATATCTTTGCACACTTTGACCTTTTATTTGTCTAAAATATTTCGAATCCATAATAAAATTTTTGATATAAGCTAATGGATCAAATTGTATTATAAGTGCAACAATAAAATATATCGAAGAGGTGGAGACCTTGCCACATTTTTTCATATCCTCTTGTGTTTTGGCTTCTAACCAAATCAAAGCAGCATTTTCCAACATCAATGAAGTCAATTGAATCTTTGTTTCATCATATTTGTTGTTTTAAATCCCACAATAAACTTCAAGAATTAAGGGAATTTCGAGGTATAAAATAGGCCTCCCAAGGAAATTATAAAATAATTGTGAAAATAATAAAATAAGATTAGATTGCATCATCAAAATTAAGATGGAAAAATAGAAAAAAACTAATTTTTCAACTCATCTTTTCAACTTATCTCTTGATAGTTTTACTCAAATTTCAAGTGGAAACACTTGTTAGGATGCGTAATTCGATTCCTCATCCAAGGAGTACCGATATTGTATACTTTCATTAGACGATGCTACACACAAAATGAGAAATACATGAAAAACATGATTGAAATCACGTTTTTTCATGTATTTCTGATTTTCATGTAAGAGGGTCCATCAACAGTATGCAACATGGATACTTCCTGGATGAGGAATTAAATTTTACATATAACAAGTACTCCCACTTGAAATTTGAGTAAAATGTTAGGGAGATAAGTTGAAAATACGAGTTGAAAAAGTAGTTTTATTATTTTATTATTTTTTAATCATTTTACATTTTTACTCCAAAAATGGTGAATCATCTCCCATATTTCAAAGCCCAACCTAGAGGATAGCTCATGCCATATTTTATCTTCGAAATGTCAACCATGGCAAAGACCAATTGTTTTGGAACCCTGAATTGAGTGATAACATGGTTAAAGAAAAAGAGAGTTGCGGTAGCTGCTGAGTTATTGAACATTGGCATGGCCTCAGCCCATTTGGTGAAATAGTCAACCACCATAATGATATACTTGTGGTTACCAGAGAAGTGATTACCACAAGCGTCACTATGGCAGGCATTAAGGACTTGCTGAGCTTTAGTGTGCATGAGACAATGAAGAAGGACATAATCAACAACACAACGATATAGATAATCAACAATTAGAAGATAGCATGAGGCTTGGTGTCGTATACGTCATGAGGCATTACAATCAAGGTGGAAAGAGAACTTTTTGGTTCGCATGTAGGTGAGGATTTCACCATATAAAGGGTCATCCAATGTATTTCCAAACAAGTGTTCAATGGGTAAATCATCATTAACTGACAGATCTCGTGCGCTAGTAGGAAATTCAGAAATGAGTTCAGCAAGGGATAAACCTTTCTTACTCTTGGTTGTCACAAATTCAAGATCGAATTCCTATAGGATAACAATCCATCAAGCGTACTTCCCATTGATTATTTTTCAACTGAATAGGAAAGCCATAGGGTTGGAATTGGTCAGGACCTTGGTGGAATGTGTAAGGATATAATGACTAAGTTTTTGGACCAAGAACACAATGATCAATGCCAACTTCTCTTCATGTGAGTAGGACATAGGAGGACCCACAAGGTTGTTACTGACATAATAGATAACATGTTCGTTTTTGGTGTCATCTTCATGAATAAGGACCCCTGCAATCGAATGGGTGTATGCTAATATGTACAGGATGAAATCCCTCTGATATGTATAATAATGAATCTCTTCCAATTAAATATACCATACTAAAAAATAATCATGCATTTTAAAAGGGTTCGTCATTAAGAATAACATCACTAATGTATTTGTGTTTATATAGGACTTTTTCTAAGTTCCTTCACTTAAGTTTTAGTTATCTTCCTAACATGGAATCTTGTCTTTATTAATTTTTTAACAAGATAAAATAAACCCATGTATTTCAACACAATATTATTATATACACTTTTTCATGTATCCTTATTTTAGCATAATAAAATCCAATTCTATTAGCAGCTAAGCCATGGGTTTGATGGACTATTTTAGCACATGATAGTTTTATTCACTATGCAACATGACCTTAATATTCCTTTTCACTTCAAACTTTTCTTTCAATAGGGATATGAATTACTCATCCTCAACATGGTAATATATATAAACTACATAATTATTTAGATTGATTATACATACATTCAATTGAGGGTATTAAACAGATATATCCAAATATTTCTATGTTTTGATATGTTTATGTAGTTTTTGTGGGTCAATCAAGAAATATAATTGGGTGATTTTACTATTTATAAATATTTTATTAAAACGAGAAAAAAAGAGGAAATAACCATAGAATGAGGGGTCTAAAATATATATTTTTGGCAGATTATTCGTATTATTAAACTATAATGTTTATCACATGACGAGTACATATCTAGTAATAACCTTATGGCTCTCACACCTTCTTACTTCATATGTATTACTTGTGTAGGAATTATCTAATGATGAATTTTTAGATTTCTTACCATTACAATGGTAATAATGAAATATCATGTTTCTTATAAATTCATAATACTTTCACTAAAGTTATGACACAATATCTATAAATTAATCAACCACATTCATGTGAAATAACAAATGTGATGTCCATAACAACCATGGAGGACCATCATCCTTCAATATTAATTCTTGTAGAATAAATAATAAATAGAAAATTAAGCTATTACTTTATATTATGTCTTTTCATCCTTCATTTGATGTCCATACAAGCCTCTTCAACTAAATTGAACTATTATCTACCTCATATTCATCAATTACCAAACATTATAGATTAACACTATCTACTGCGTCCATAAAACATACATCGTGGAATACAATCTTAATATTAATAAACGACATCATGTAATATTTTCTAGAATTAGAAATTGAGGAGAATATGGAATGCATTGTCCATTTTGTGATAAATAAAAACAAAATACTTCTATATAAATAAACACAAAATATTTAGAATTCCTTCGGTAATATTCACATGAAATAGAAGACGCATTTCTAACCAACCAGTGTGGTTCATCATAGAAGCCAAAATTCTAATAAACAAAAAATACTTCTATTAAATCGACTTCCATCTGAGAAACAAACAATTCTATGTTTCTTACCTAAGGATTCCAACATATTGACCATTGGACATATATACCATAATTATACCCTTAAAACATAGAAGTCGAGTTGCTCCACTAATATGTGAGAAAGATTAATAATGTAGTAAGCACTTCCTAATGATATTACCATCTTATATTCCCCTATAATGGATTAAGTCCCACCTATCATAGACATATAATCTTTCTATTTTTTTTATTTTTATTTTTGCAAACTTGAGTTTGTCCAAAGTCCATTCTAGCACTTTAGGTCATTTGGTACTACCTTGTCCCACATATAGGTTTTTGGCTTCCTACATGTATTCTAACCACACAATGCCACTTAAGTTAAGATACCGCTATAACTTTCCTTAACCTACCTCCTATGAAATGAAACTAGGTCCTACTTAACCATTCTCAACATAAGAAAGCCTCCAAATTTGTCCATAGACACATCCAAATATGTCCATAAAGGCATTCCAACAACACTTTAAAAAATCCTACCATAACCTCCCCACCATATACTACTAGGATACAATGATTTTTTTTACATGTGTCCATTCACATTCCATTAAAACCATCAAAACCCATTAGGTAATTTTAAATAGTTATTTAATATAAATAAATCCACATAAAACTCATAAGGTAATTTGCACCCATTAAAGAGATATAAAACCATGAAATGTTTCTCAATATTCTTTTTGTTTTTGTTTTAATATTTTCAATAAAAATTACTTCTCAAAAAATAAATAAGCAATATTTTTCTTATATTAAATATGATTAATACAAAGTTATATATATATATATATATATATATATATATATATATTTTATCTCAATTTCTTATCCTTAATTTTTTTTTATTCATTATTCTTGTAAGTTTATTTTATATTTCAGATTTAAACTCTTGTAACCATGAAAAATAATATCATTTTTTTTCAACATCTTTTATCTTTAAATATTTTTAAATAACATCATTTATTATTCAATATCTAAAAACATAAATAAATAAAAACACACATAAATAGTTCAATTACAGTGACCTTAATAGAGACATCCTAAAACAATTTTTTGCTTGCAATCACTTTAACCGATACTTTGCAAAATAGGATATACATGTAAATTTAATTATCGACTTCTTCATAAGAAACGACAGTAATACGTAAATCGTATTATTATAAGAAATACGTGTTATCTTTCAATCTCATTTATTAGCAATTTTATTGCCAATAAATGTGATTAACGTAGGTTTTGATGTTTTGTGGCCAAATTTTAAAGAATCCTGACATTGGGTTATCTGGATGTGAATCTCGTTATCCATTGCTTTTAGTTGGCGTTACATGTTATATCCAAAAATATTCAGAATGGTTTTGATGTTTCGTTTGGAAAATTATAAGCCATTCACACTCAGTCTATTTTATAGGAGGAAGTTACCGATGTTTACGTAGGTCGCAAGTGTTACTTTCAGTCTCCACGAGGAGGTTTTTTAAGTAAGGCCTTATGTTTAATATAGCTATGCAAATTTCTTTGATGAGATGGTCTTTTCTGGACCATTTTTTATTTAGCTTTGAATATTTGGGAGTTAACTATAGTTATATTGTGATTGAGACTTTCAGATAAAATTTTGAAATAAAATTGTGTAGATGTGTGATAGATCTAACTTTTTTCATTTATCATTAACCAAAACAAATTACATTTTAATTTATTATTATTATTTCACATAAATATTATTAAATTTAAAATTTCTTAAAAATATATTTACAAAAATTAATAAAATTACTCAACGAATTTACATTTGAGAATAGACGTAAATCCTTTAAACTTATATCTATAAAGACTCACATATACTAAATAAAAGTTAAATGAAAATGAAATAAGTATAAAATTATCCTGTTGACCGTCAGAATTGACAAATGATATAGGCAACTTCTACAAATATGGGACTGTCCAACATTAAAAAAACGGATGAAATGATCCCATTGACCATATAAATTGACAAATGAATTATGAAATTTCTACAAATATGGAAGTATCAAACATATAGTCCAACTAAATAAGTGGAGAGAGCGGTCATCCTTATATAAATTGACAAATGAATTATGAAAGTTCTACAAATATGGAAGTATCAAACATATAGTCCAACTAAATAAGTGGAGAGAGCGGTCATCCTTATATGGATTACCGATTCCCCGCATATTTCGCCATTAAACAAATATGGGGTGGTTAATTATTCGACTGAGTCAATGTTTGTCTCATTGCTAAATATTTGGAGAATCAGCAATTCACATAAATTCAGAGTGATAGAAAATATATTAATTTGTTCCTTCTCATTGAATCAGCAATTCACATAAGTTCAAGACTGAGAAAAGAATATATTAATTTATTTTTTCACACTATAGAGTTCCAATTCTGAATTCGTTTACAATATAGTTATACTGTTCGAATTTAAATTAGGAATTTTGCGCTGTAGCCAAAACATATCCTTAAAGCATATTGTTAAGGAGAGAATAATTTCAAACGTTATTTTGGTTTAAAAAGGTCCGGCCATTAACTTTAACCACCATTGGTATCTTTACCTTAACTAGTAAGGTAAAATCAACCTTTCAAGAAAACATATCCTCTAATTCGGCAGATCAGCGGGTGTTTAAGCTTCCAGAAAGATTTGTTCAACAACCCATGATCTTCACTTATACTCCAGATCGTGTTAAATTCGCAAATATTTCCAATAGCTCTTTCCAATAAGCAAAACTGTCAGTTACATGAAAGCGATGGTTATTTAGTATTTATTATACAAGCAAACACAGAATTGCTAAAACCCTTTTATTACAAGAATGTTTTTTTTGGTTGTTGTTGGAAAGATAGAATAGTGAAAGTATAAATAACATAAATAATTTATACACATAATAATACACCCATATCTGACTTTTTTTTATTGATCACACAAATAATTGATTACAATGAATTTTAAATCTTTTCTACTAGCAACTGGCTTAATATAATTTGATATGGACACACTTTTTAAATTGAGCTATCAATGCTCATTTAACTAACTCTCTAAATATAAAAAACTTTTCATTCCATAATAATTATCTGATTTTAACACCTTTCAAATAAACTCGTACAAATTAATACACAGCAAAAAAAAATTGCAAATTTTCATCCAATTCATCCCAACAGTGTACATGTACAACTGCATAGTCTAAGATGAAAAAGAAGCAATCCTTGACCAAGGCAGTCCAAATGGACACTTCAACTGCCTCTAATGAATTGTAGAAATAAGATTGAAAAGACAAACATAGCAGTACGTATTTTACCTTAAATATTATCAAACAAATTAAATATTGTGCAAATATGTTATAATATCAAATATATAATTACATTGAACTTTACGCAAATGGTTCAATATCAAATTGTGAAACCTTTAAAACCTTTAAAATATACTTGAACATAATCCTTGTCAAACACCAAACAAATATACCTAACCATTAAAGTTTTGTTTCAACTATTCAATCAATGTATCCTAACGAAGCAAAGTTCTCATGGAAAGAAGTTTCCGCAGGAGCCGAACCGTGAACTGCATAATACTTCAGCTGCACGCAGCTTGGCACGGTGCAATGACATTATATTTTAATAAATGTTCATCGGATCGTGCCAAACTGCGGCATCTGAAGGAATTGGCATGGTGTTTCCTTCTTTTAAACGGTAGAAGCCCATGTGATTTTCGGAGTTGGTTCATCACATGAATTTATAGAAAACCTTCAAAGTGACCGGAGAGCTGTAAATGAAAAATGGAGGATGACAATATAAGCAGTGTGTGCCACAGCTCTAACATGTTTATTCTCAGTAGTTGACAGCAAACCTGATTCTCCATTACGTCCATATTGTCAACTCTGTTCCAGCCCAAAACGCTTGTGTTCAACGTCTGGTTACTTTAGAACATTTTATTCTGACGTGTGTTAAGGTTTTGTCAACAAGTCAATCATATCCTTGATATCTATATCGGAAATTGTAATGCACTGTAGTGATGTCACACTGCAAGTAATATAAACAAGGAAAAAGTCCGATTCAATACATAATGATAACGATAATTAGATTGTTTTTATGATTAGTTACATTATTAACATTTGATTAATCTTAATAATGATGTGATTAATTTTAAAAACAATTTAATTATCTGATCTGATTGTTTTGGGCACTGAAATAATTAGATAATTCTCCGATAAATACAAAAGAAAACACGTTTGATTCAGTCTTTTGAGCTAATGAGGATTGCCAATTTTCAGAATATTCTGGGATTCTAGGGACATGGGTGAGGTCAATCATTTGGCCTAACCATGTCTATACATATAGCAATATTTTATCTTATTCATTTTTTCGAATTCAGAATATTTGAAATCGGCAATGGATTTGAGAGGCATGTGATTTCAATTAATTTTAAGTGTGATTATTTGAAAAGTTTTTTGGTTTATTTTCTGACCAATTTATATGAAATTAGATATGGATTTATTGAAATTACAATTTTGTTAGATGAAATTTTGAGAGTATTGAATCTTTTTATACAATCAGAAAAACCAGTTTAAACAACACAAATCCTGATTTGGTCACAATTTGTTTCCAAATTCCTACCAAAAACTCTCCTTTCCGGCACCTTGCAGCGTATTCGGAAAGTTCTGAGCAGAAGAAGAACTTCATGTGTTGCAGCCTATTCGGAAAGTTCTGGGCAGAAGAAGAATTTCAGGTCTGTGAGGAGATTTATTTGAAAGATTTTTCTACACACCGTGTAGTATAGGCATTGAGTTCTCGTTTTCGGCAAAATCCAGCGGTAAGAATTTCATGTCTGAGAAGACTTACTTGAATGAGTTCTCACTGTCGGCAAAGTCCACTGTCGCAGTGATAGTCTGTTCATCGAATCAATGGTCAGCATCATTGTGTATTTTCAGTACGCGGTCAAATGTGTTTGATCAAAGGAGGAAAGACATAGTGGAAGTAATTAATGGCCACTTAAATCCATAGATGGAATGATTGCGCTGGCTCTGGATCCCAGGAAGGTAAATCAACCATGAAAAAGAAAATAATAAATGTGGCTTTGAAATCCCTAAAATTTCTATCATTTCATAAATCATGATCAGTGATCAATTCCATCACATGTATTCATGGAATCTGCACCACCAAAGTATACGTTTAATTATTAACAAGGTCAGGAGAACCAGTTGTTTTTGACATTTGTTTCACGTATAGAGAAATTCTGAACAGCCAGCCTATCCATGTCTATAACATGGTAAGACACGGGGAAATTCTTCCAACCGCTCTCCAATCGAACACGATGGGCACGATTTGTCGGGCCAGATTAGGAATTAAGGGGAAACATTGTTGACTTTGCAGTGTGGAAATGAAAATAAGGTAGACAAGGTTGAATTTTAAAAGTATATTATATTTGAAATGAACATTTATTCATTATTAGCATTGGAAAATAATGACATTCTACTTTATTTGAATGACTAATTTGAAATAAAATCATTTTTATGTATTTAAAGAATTGTTAGTAAAATCATTTTTTATTTTTTTGAAATGATTTAGGAGAATTAGCAATTTTTCTAAATATATGTAAGATTTAGTAAGCCACAAGTCACATGTATCAGAAATTCATGATTTATTTTCAAATCTAAACATTTTGAAACCATGTGAAATTGAAGCAAGGATCCAGACTCTAGACACTTATAGTCTATTCTTCCAACCCAACCATGCAGTGAAACAAAAATAACATCCCAATAAAACAACAAGTGTAATACTCACCAACTTTGTAATTAGGTTGAATATATATTTGGGATGAGCTGAGCTTACTTTCATCTTTATCACTTAACTTCTAAGTATAACACACTCCCAAACATCACAAATGAGCTTCCAATGAGACCAAAATTAAACTAGTGCTATTGGTCTTTTGCAAAATGTCTCGAACATGTCTGAGGATACCAAAACAATATGAAAGAATACTACTTGAAGTAGTGTAGTGTGTCAATACTTAAACATGTAATATGGCAACTTTATTACCTAGCTTAACACTCACTCAAAAAGGATAAGTCATAAACAATGATAAGCCACAAACAAGCTATAATGAAACACAAGATAAGTCTTAGCTTCACTAAAAGGAAAGGTAACTCAATTAGGTTTTTAAACAAGGGGTTTTATAGTAGAGTGGATTTGAAAAAGCTTTAAAGGAAGTATAATTTATAGCAATATCTTCTCCTGCATAGGATTTCTTCGATTGCTTAGGATTCTTCACTCTGAATTTAGTCATTATCATTGTGATAATTGTGATAAGTATTGCTGGATCTTTTGATGGAACAATAATATTTGAACATTTTGTTTTATTTGGGAGTACCTTAGTAATACAAAAAAATGGAATTGATCCAATATAATCATTGCTTTCTTTGATTGCATTAAGAATACAATTACTTTAGAGGGTAGGAGATTACTGCATGCATTATCCCAATTATTTTTTTTATCAATGGTACATTTTTCTACATGTTGGGTATATGAAAATAAATGTTATAAAGGTGAAGTTGAATAGTTGTCAAGAACTTCTTGGACTTTAACATTCATGGCATCAAGATTTATATGATAACTCATGTTGAAATCATTAATTCCTTCAAAAATTTTAGGTCCTTCAAAGTTTGCATATGAATGATGTTAAATTTAGGAAGATAATTTGTTCAAGGACAGTCCTATATGATTTCTTATGGAGGATAATTATTCTTCCTTCGGCCATCAATTATTTGGTGGTTCTAATTATCGGATCCATGGAAAAAGTGATGTAAAACACTATTTGGTTATGATTTAATGGAATGAAATATATTTTTTCCCGATTCCTTTGCATATGATCAATTAACTTATTCTGCTAAGCTCTATAGATTTTAGGCATATAAATTATTTGAATTTTTTTTCTTTGTACACTAAATTAGCTTGACCCCCATTCTTACAAAACCAATTTTGTACCACATTGCAAGTAATATGAAAAAAAATGATATCACAAGACAAATGCAACAAAACATGTAAGATAGACAATAATGATATTATTGCAAGACGATTTAAAATCAAACTCTGCACCAACTAATTTGACAAGAGAGAAAACAAGTTTGCAAAATAAATATTCTGTTACACATCTATATAGATGAAAAAAACATAGAAAGAAATCGAAGGTACCAAAAAGGTAAACATTCATGATAATGCAAAGAAAGTTAGGGCTATACTTAGCACTAAGAGATATATAAGCCTTGAACCTCCAAGTTGGAACTTCCTTTCCAATATCATACAATGTAATATTCCAAAATTAGCATATATCTAATTCGAATATTGAATTTTGTTGTTTGCACTTAGGAGATGAATAAATGGGTAAGGAGGCCCATACATTTCAGAAATAGAAATAAAATCCCTCTTAATGTGAAAAGGGATCATAAAAATAACTGCATCTATCCCTCTCATGTGTGGAAAGGGACATTTGCATGTGGACAAAGTCAAGTTTGACCAAGTCAATAGCATAAATGTACGAGGAGTGGATCAACAATAAAAATAGTTCAATATGAATGGGTTTTAGCCTATATAGCTATATGTGAACTGGATTGAAGACCCTTAGGTGTGAAAAGGGCTAAAGCAAGTTGAAGAGGTCAACTTGGACCAAATCAAACAACACAATTTTAGAGGAATGGCTCTAATGAAGGTACAACACAGTTTTGGAGGGAGATTGTTTGTGGGATGGTGAAAAACCTAATGAGGGGACCCAAGGTGAGAAGGCTCACTTAGTTTATAAGGAAGAGGATGACAACAATTTGAGGTTATCTTATGAATTATATTTTTATGTCTACTTATACTTTTTCTCTCTTTAGCTGTTTAGCTAAGATTGTTGGTGTTGTTTAGCACTAAGGTACTCATGTTTAGGAATTCCTTCTCTTCCCTTTGTGTAGCTCTTAGAAGAGACCCGATCTATTATTCCACACATCTAGCATTGGTGCCAAGCTTCAGTCTTCAATTTCAGCGCAGTTTCTGCAGGAGGTTGTGTTGAGTTGTAGGGTGTTGTAGTGGAGGGTTGAGAAACCCACTTTCTAAGATGGTTTTGCATAGGAAGGAGGCTCCCTTCTATTGGAGAACCAATTTAGAGGGTTACTAAGCTTATTTCAGACCTTTGGCAGTAGGCCAACATATTATAATCACCTATAGCATTATTCCAGTCTCGAAATTGCGTTATTTTTGGAGGGCACTTTCAGCAGTGCCTTTGTGGCTCTTTTCGAGAGTTTTCCTGTGATTGGAGGGTTGATCCTTCTATGGGGGAAGACCTTTGATCAAATTTGCATTATATATATATTATTACAACCCTATATAATCCTATGCTTTAGTTTGTAGTGATTATTCAGTCATATTGCTGAAGATCACCATTTGTATTCAGGGTATATTCCTAGAAACGCTTCCTGGGTACTATAGCTTTTGTATAAAAGAGAGTAGATCTCATTTTCTGAGCTATATTGTTTAATATAATATCATATCTATTTTTCTCTGATATTCATGTGTAAAAACCCTCAGTAGACTACGTGGTCTCTTTTATGCGGAAATTTATGTGTTGTAGTGTCTGGGGTTTTAGCTTTTTCTAGCCATCCTTGGTGTGGGAGGTTTGTTTACCCCACATAGTTTAATTTTTTTCTGATATATTCTTGGATATAGGTTTTATATTTCCATATCTATGGGAACCAAGAGTTTATTTCGTTATTTATAGCATATATTTTTGAAAATTCATTTTTTAGTGCATGCTTGCTGAGTAGTCCCATTTGGGGATATTACAGTGGTATCAAAGCATAATATTGTATTAGCATGTGGAATCTCAACGAATATGCTATCGAGAAGACAAGAAGAAGAAAATTTGAATAGAAAGAAGACTCCATTCTTTGGAGGAAGAAAGCAGGAGAAACTTCCAAACTTTTTTCCTCAAACTTTGCAGAGCATTCATGAAGATCTTAAGAAGATGAGGAAGGAGATATGTAGATAATCTCCAAGAGGGTTTGAATATGAAACAAACTCTAGATTTTCATATGATGAGTGTGAGCATGCAACCACACACTACGATGCACAGTGCAGTTCTATGCCCATATTTGGTATAGAAGAAGAAGAAATGCCTAGGAGAGAAAATATTAGTGATTTTCTATAAGAGTATGAGTTTCAAACTCAGAAATTTAGAGATCATATTACTTTTACAGAGTTTTTCAAGATCAAGGTAAAGAGAAGCAAGCATCATGATAGTGATAGATTTATTCTATTTACCTTTTATGGTTCACCTACATGTTCAGCGAGAGCTTGGGTCGAAGAACTAGACACCTTTTTGCAGCAGCACCAAATTTCTGAAGATGAAGCCATCAAAGTTGCAGCGCTGCATTTTGGAGGTAAGGCCTATGCATGGTGGATATTTGAGTCTTTTTCTTTGAAGAATGAAAATACTTCTTCTTATGCTAGGTTCAATAAGACATTAATGGAAATATTTGATGAAAATTTTTTTGAAATACATGTGGTGGAACCAAACAAACCCAAGCAAACAAAAACCTTGCATTTGATGGAGGAAAATATAAACTCAGGTCCACTTCAGAAAACCATGGAGAGACTGATATCTTGCATCATACCTTGTTAGAGGCAAGGCCTCTATCTCATATTCCTGAACAAGAGGGCATGGAGATCCCTTTCTCAAAGGAGGATCCAATTCTTGTGAGGTTTCCCATACATATTGATGATGATGAGGGCAACAACGTTGTCATGTCTAGAGTTTATCTAGCACCTCATGCAGTAGAAGAGGGATATCTTGCTCCAACTAGAGGTATTATTATATCATTGAAAGGAATTTGCTAGGATCTCATATGTGGGGATCAAGGCACAACTCATGATTTACATGTTCCTTTGATGATACGGTGTGAAACTATAGAGATAAAGGGAGGTGATAGGGAGGATGACCAACATCATGTGATGGGGAGCACACACCCCTAAATATTTCAATAGGTTGATGCACCTAAGAGGAAGACTGGATTGCAAAGTGAGAGCGGGGAAAAATCTGTCCATTCACATATGCAGTCTACTCTTGATCTTGATGCCTCATTGTATGGAGGCATTTCACCGAGGAGACCACCAAATCAGTAGAGGAGAAGGGATGCTTCACATTTTTAGGAACCACTCATTGATTTCAGAGGAATGGAGACCTTGGGAGAGCTTGGTACAGCACTGGGAGTCTTGGGTAGACTCAAGGAGAGAAGGGGTATTCTCTCAACATCATCATTACCCACTCTCATTTTATACTCTGTGATGTGGAAAAAGCAGCATGGGAAGGGTAGCAGCCTTCCAGCTTGCATCTCTGGTATGGGAGGTGTCAAAGAGGAGGATATCCATATGACATATGTTCTTAATTATAGATTATTAGCACTGTCACTATGGAGGATGGATCCATATTGGAATTCCAAGCTATTGGTGGAGTATTCCAAGGATCTTTTCACTTGTATGATATTGGATGACTAGCTACATGAGGAGGGATATTCAGTTAGAGATGGGTTCATCTACTATCATGGTAGGATCTTATTATATAGAGCTTCCAAGCTCAATTAGAAGTTTCTACAAGCAGCTCATAAATATTTCCTTTTCAGCCACACTTATTCTATGAGAGCATACCACACCATCATGGAGGGGTATTTTTGGGAAGGCTTTGAGGAGGAGATGTATCATCATATGAGGAGATGCATGGATCATCTAGAGATGGAGATGATACATAACTCTTTGGAAGAGTTAGCATAGCCACCTCTTTTATCTTTGAGGATGAGAGGAGACTCATCTATGAGCCACTCCATTTGCATGAGCAAGACATATGGTAAGGGTATTTATTTTTGCATAATGACTTGTATAATGTATATATGCATCCCTTAACCATATATGTGCAGGACTTTTCTCAAAGGAGGAGCATTATTCCTTCTAGAATTCATGGTATACATGAGGCCATGAGTAGTTTTGATGGCCACCCCCTAGGAGAACTTGGGGAGGAGATTTTCATGGAGAACATACCTACTTTGCACCATACATCATTCACCTTGTCCAAACACATCAGGAGAGTGGGGCAGCAAGAAAGTGGTTGAGGAACCACACTTTTTGTCATTCTCTATTGTAGTTGAGGGTCAAACGGCATTGGTTGCATTTGAGGGACCATTGTCCTTCCCCCTTGCTACATATGGCAGCAAGTATGGTTCTCATTATGCTTCCATATTTTGTTGTTGTTCTCATTTGGCAGCATGATTGGGGGAGAAACACATTGGGTGGATGTGTTCCTTGGGAAGGAGGATTCCCACACTTTTTGCATTACATGTTCTAAGGGGAGCATGGGAGGAGATATGGCCACCACAACAAAAAAATTGTTTCTTTATGAGGAGGGCCATGAGATGGATTAGATGCCATATGGTGGTGATTTATTATCCATCATATATAAGATGGTTTGGGCCAGCAAGATTCATAACGTTGGAGAGGATATCTTTGGAGATCTAGTCTTCTTCTTGCCACTTGAGGGCAACACTATTGCAGCCGAAGATCAGAAAATTATCTACACTTACCATAAGTGAAGAGGAGGAAAAATTTGGGTAGGCTATTTTGTCTACCATGTTCATATTTTCGGCCCACCTACTTTGCAGGAGCCAAAGGTGGCGGAGGATTTTCAGGAGTTGGCATGTTGGGAGGTAACTCATTTTGTATGGATGATTGCTTGGGGATGGGAGATTCACATGGGGATGGTTGATCCCAATTTATATCAGACCTCATCCCTCAAGAAGGTGTTTGAACAGCCCATTGTTGCCTCCATGGATATTTTACTTTTACATGATGATAGCTATTTGGGATGCACACCAAAGGATACCTTGCATACTTGGCAGGAAAAACTTGGAGGTGCATTAATGAGACAACATCTTGATCCTTGGAGGATTTTATCATATGAGGATGCTACAAGGGAAGAAGAGAAGGCTCTTCAATTCTATCCTTGTAGTTTCTTGAGGACATGTAACATTTGGGAGGGGAGGACTGTAATATTCCAAAATTGGCATGCAACTAATTGGAATATTGAATTTTTGTTGTTTGCAATTAGGAGATGAATAAATGGGTAAGGAGGCCCAGACATTTTATAAATAGAAATAAAATCCCTCTTAATGTGAAAAGGAATCATAAAAATAATTTGGTCTAGCCCTCACATATGTGGAAAGGGACATTTGTATGTGGACAAAGTCAAGTTTGACCAAGTCAAAAACATAAAAGTAGGAGGAGTGGATCAGCAATAAAAATAGCTCAATATGAATTTGGTTAAGCCTAGACAGCTATATGTGAGCTGGATTGAAGACCCTTAGGTGTGAAAAGGGCTGAAGCAGGTTGAAGTGGTCAACTTTGACCAAATCAAACAACACAGTTTTAGAGGAATGGGTCTAATGAAGGTACAATGCAGTTTTGGACGAAGATTGTTTGTGGGATGGTGAAAACCCTAATGAGTGGGACCCAAGGTGAGAAAGCTCACTTAGCTAATAAGGAAGAGGATGGTAGCCATTTGAGGTTAGCTTATGAATTATATTTTTATGTCTGCTTAGAATTTTTCTCTCTTTAGTTGTTTAGATAATATTGCTCGTATTGTTTAGCACTAAGGTATTCCTGTTTAGGAATTCCTTCTCTTCCCTTTGAGTAGCTCTTGGGACAAACCTGATCTATTATTCCACATATCTGGAATTGGTGCCAAGCTTCAGTCTTAAGTTTCAGTGCAATTTCTGTAGGAGGTTGTGTTGATCTACAGGGTTTTGTAGTGGACGGTTGAGAAACCCACTTTCTGAGTTGGTTTTGCATAGGAGGGAGGCTCCCTTCTATTGGAGGATCCGTTTGTAGGGTTACTGAGCTTAATTTAGACCCTTGGTAGTAGGCCAACATATTATCATCACCTAAAGCATTATTCCATTTTGGTACTTGCGTTATTTCTGGTCGTCAATTTCAACAGTGTCTTTCTGGCTCTTTTCGGGAGTTTTCCTGTGGTTGGAGGGTTCATCCTTCTATGGGGGAAGACATTTGATCAAATATACATCAGATATATATTCTTACAGCCTTTTATACTCTTTTTCTTCTGTTTTCAGTGATTATTCAGTCATATTGTTGAAGATCACCATTTGTATTTAGGGTGTATTCCTTGAAACCCTTCCGAGGTTCTCCAGCTTTTGTATAAAGGAGACTAGATCTCATTTTCTGAGCCATATTGTTTAATATAATATCAGATCTATTTGTCTTTGATATTCATGTGTACAAACCCTCATTAGACTGCGCAGTCTCTTTTATGCATAAATTTATGTATTGCAGTGTTTGGGGTTTTAGCTTTTCTAGCTATCCTAGGTGTGGGAGGTCTATTTACCCCACCTAGTTTGATTTGTTTCTGATATATTCTTGGATATAGGTTTTATATTGTCAAATATATGGGAACCAAGAGTTGATTTTGTTATTTATAGCATATATTTTTGAAAATGTGTTTTTTAGTGCATGTTTGCTGAGCAGTCCCATTTTGGGATATTACATACAAAGCATCGAAACACACAATTATCAAGATGTTTGCGCATACAAAGATTTCCAATTTTGGCCTGAGTTACCTTATAGTGCATAAAACATGTCTCCCCTTCAAATGGAATTTCCCTTATCTTCTTTTTATATTTACCATAGGAAGTATTATTTCAATTTGAATCCATTGACCCTTGAGGATTCCCATATTTATGAACCATAATCATGTAGCAAAATTGTGTTGACATCTACCATTATCCAATTTGACACCTACCCAAATCTTCATGTTGTAGGTCCAACATGGACCAAACTTCACATAACTTATCACTTATGAGAACATAGGAGAGTAGCTTTTGACACTCCCTTGCTTCTTTGGCCAGTGAAGACTTAAAAATATAAATGAAGCCACCAAAAATATGCATGAATTCTTATTATTCCTAATTACACCTAGATTTACCTATTACGAAATTTACAAAATTAGCAATCTAAAAATTTTCATGTCATCTATGTTCCTTATTATTGTGTACAATCTAGAACATGATTAAAGATACAAATATGGGGGAAAATAACTTCTGATCTCACTCCATACATGGGGCATTTCAATAATTAACAAAAACCTATATATTGTATCAATATTCAATTTGGAAAATACATAACAAACCAACACTTCACCAATTGAACCCCTCTCCATTACAATAAGCCAAATGGAGGAGATCATACTAAACCCAATTGAAGTAGGGAAATAAACAATCAAATTGGAAAACATATATTAAATGATATCCTGGCATATGATAAGCTTTAGTATAATGCAACCTTTAAAGAGGCTCTATGAGAAAATTATTCCAAATTGATAAGGGGAATTTTTCTACATGAATTCACTAGAGAAAATCATGGGATTGGGCAGAGTGGATTTCCCATTTTCATTTACCTCACCTAAATTTAAATTAACTACTTTGTTGTCCATTTCATCAACAAAATGATTATTGCTATGTTAGAAAATATAAACTTGGATAGATTGGAAGTGGGACAAAACCAACAACCAAATTATGATTGAGACACTTGGAGTCTCCAACAATGAATAGAGAAGAGAATATTTTAGCCTTTGGAAGCATAAATATTTGAAACAATGCATAGGCTTTTGATTGATTATTTGAAATTGATCTTGAACCTAAAAAATATGAAAAGTATACATTTCCTCTAGGGAAAAGATAAACCCCCCAATGCCTACGTCCCATAGATTATAAATTAAAACCGTTCTTTGTAAATCATGTTTTGACCCCACTTTTAAATATATTTTCATAGTTAAAAATATTGATATAAAACTAGTTTGGTATTCTAGTAAAAGAAATGTTTGGATGCTGGAAAATTTTAGCACAAAAATAAGATAGTTTTTCATGAAAAACTATTTTTTTTGGGTTTACTGAAAAAAAAGGGAAAAAACTATAACATCCCCTTATTTTACCCCTACTTATTGTAATGAATATTTTTATTGTAACACAAGAATGGAATGACCATGATAGGTTGTACCCCTGATTAAACATAATAATTATTTCTAATAAATTAACACAACTAAAGGCTCGATGGGCTCATAGGTCCTTGTCATAAGGGTAAATTTTCTTGGTGACCTATCGTTAGCTAAAGCCACTTTAAATCCTAGGGAAAGTATGCTCACTTGTCTTGATTGAAAATTGATTACACACACTAGTTGAATAAATCCCAAGATTTCTTGTACACACGGTGGCTTAATTATTTCACAAGTGTTATGCCATGTGATTGTCCCCAACATGAGGTGGGTAGAGGTATTTGATGAGCATTACATGTAAATAATTTAATTGAAACCCTTAGTGGAAGGAGGAGGAGGTGGCATAATTGACCAAACCACCTATTGACATGTAAAGTGGCATGATTTCAGTAGCTGGTACAAAGGGGATATTGGTGCCCATTCCTAGGTTTTTTATTGGTAGATCATGAAGAGAATAAATGGAAGTTACGCTATAGTAGTTGTAGGAGAAGAATAAAAGAAGAATCAAGAATGCAGTGCTAACATAGAAGAAAAAGAAGAGCGTGTTGGATGCTTGGAGATTGGGCTAAGGTTGACCTTATTGGAATCATATTCTATATTCTCTTATACTTTTCTATTCGATTAATAACCTACTTTTTGTGATGTAGGTGATATCCCATATAGTTGTGTTTGTTTCAAATAAAATATTGTTTAATCCCATATGGCTTGTGAAAAATGCAATGAGTGAATGGACCACTAAGTGTTGGTTGTTGAGCTAGTGGAGCACTACAATTGTGGAACCCATATATTAAAATTGTCTTCAACCACTAGTGTGAACCATTTCCATAAAAATTAATTTCCTCAAGACCCTGGATCCAGCTCGAGGGTCGCCAACTGCAAGAAAGGTTATGATGTAATTTTCCTATGGTTTGGTGGAGAGTGAAGGTCTCTCCTTCAATTTCCAGCTAAATCATTATACACATATAAGTATTCTTGGTTATGCATGTTAGACTATAGGCTATAGTATGCTTGAATCTATTTGTGACTAATGACTAATACCATAATGTTCATGTAACAAGGCTTAGTCTACTATATAGTCTTGGTTGATTAACTAGATCATGTATCTATGGTGAATATGAGCATCATGAGTTACGTGGTTGCAACCTTATTAATTCATTCACTAGTGCCCTAATATTTATAATATTAATGGCCTATAAAAAATCAAAAGTAATGCATTATTTCTCTTGTTTTAGTCATATTTTTTGTTTATGAGTTTGGGGCAGTTTCCTATTATAACCATGGATGTGAGGTGTGACATGAGTATTTTAAATTATATGGTGTGAGTGGACTTGCTCCAGCTCTTAAAGAATTGTTGATTTCCTTGTATGTCCATGATGAATTCATGTTGCTATGTTTTTATGATTATGTGGGGTACATGGACCTTTTTTTTTGCTATTATTTGAATGACTTGCAAAGTTATTTAAATCAATATGCATGTTATCCTAATATGTTTTCATCCAACCTATTATGCACTACTAATGAAGGAATGTCATAATATTGGTTGTATGTAATGAGCTGGTTATGTGAATGAAGCTCATAATTATGAGAGGTTAGAGAACCATGTATGGATGTGTTGGTACTATTACGAGTAAGGATATATTTTATGATTATCTATAAATGATTGATACACTCAATTCAATTGTTAGAGTGTATCGAATTCATATTTTAAGATGATATGACTCTCATGGATTATTTTTCTTAGGAATATTGAGAGTTTATGGTTGATTTTTTTCATGGTTTACTATATCAGTAGAGCTAGTATAGTCTAATTGGGACCCACTATGGGGTTGTTATAGTGTTGTTATGTTGAAGTTACAGAGCACTGCTAACTATGGCATACCTAAGGGTTGATGCTTGATTGTAGGAAAGTTATTAAATTGATTTATTGTATGTGAAGATTAGATCAATGTCTAGAAAGTTGTAATTAGAATGAAGTTATGTTTTCTATGGAAATAAATGTGTTAAGTAAATTTGTGTCCTAATGTAATTTTAGGCTAAATCCTTGAAATTCATGAAAAAAATCTAAGTCTAAAGAAATATAGAGAATCCATTCATATATGGCTCTCAATGTGACACTGGTGTATTTATGTATTCGAGCGATATACATATTATGCAGGCTCAGTGAATGTATTTAGGAATCTACACATCCAATGTTATTAATCTTGTTCATAATCATGGAAGTGTCAAACCCAAATCGAACCCGATATGTTGTGGTTAAGGCTAGGTAAATTTGTATCTAGGGTGGGCCCATATCCAGAGCCCAATGGTTGGGAGACATATATTTGTGATTCGTACTTCAACTAAAAAAATGGTGTGGGTTCCTTCGCAATATTATAACACAATACTACATCTCATCACAGTTGGTAGATGCATATGGGAATATGGGAATCCAGTCATGGATGCAAAGTTAGGAGGTTCTAGATGTGGGCCAGGCCCAGATAAATGTTGTGGAATGGTAGTGAACTAGATGCATTCGAGGACCAGGGAGGTTTTCCAAGAATAGACTGCTTATGGAACCAGATATCCTTTATGAAAATATATAAAGGAGATCGATGATTTGCATGAAGGGTTTAAATAACATGGGGCCTACAAATTAGAATGGCGTAGAAAGAACCAAAAATACTTGACAAGGCTATGAGGATGCCATGTAATATTCCTCGAGGACGAGGCTTGGATGATGTGGAAATTTTTTTGACATGGTACTATCGTGGCAACTGGTATGGATAATTTTAAAGGGTGAATTGAAGAAATCTATAGGAAACATAGTAGTGATATATGGTTCCATGTGGTAGCGAAAGTGCTACATGGAGTTGACATGAATTCTATGTGTTGGATGGTGAGCACATTATCACAACGTTTAGTTCCATGGTGATATTGACATGGAAAACATAAGGAACAAGAAACGAATATGCCCATGACTTGCAGCCGAGTTTTATTGTCATGGCATGGAGGCATGAAAATACCTATTTCATGTGTATGTGTACATTATAATTGTTGATAGAGGGCACAAGGGAAATCCATTCTCCTATATAAATTGGAAGATATATTTTACATGAAAAACTGGGATCTAATGGGACCTTGACATAGGTTGATGAGGAAGATGCCACATAGAAAAGGTATGGATATGTTGATGCTAGGTGGAATTCCATATGACAAGGATAAATGACATGGAAATTTTGTTGACATGGTATTCTATCAATGTGACATGTCACAAGTAGAAATGGATTTCTTGGATGACCAAGGGGGGAACTTCTTTGTGGCATGTCACACCTTCTTCAAATGCCATGTCATAGGTTGATGGCATTATAACATCAGTATGACATCAAAAATGCATGACCTTGTGGTTTGGCATAGACAAAGAAAGTTCACAATGTTAAATTTGGCATTGGAATACAAAGGAGTGTTTGTTTCACTTTTTTCTAGTTCCAATATTTATTGTGATGTTTCGGGGGTATGTGCATGGTTCATAGAGTGTGCTTAAAATATGAATTTTCATTAGTGAATGCACATTAATTGACAAATTGTGGACTTTCCCCCTTCTTTACTATCAACAAGACAGGGTGATCCCTGTAATTAATACAAGCCACCCATCTTATGAGGTGTACATGTGGATGAAATATAAATAGGGGAACATGCGATATATTTAGTAACATATGTGACAAAGAGCATACCCTCCCCACCCCCTCCCCCTCGGTCTATGATAGGGCTTTGTTGCACTGAATATAGACCATATAGTAAATTGAAACGATCATGTCATGATCTTGAGCTAAAAGGTGTTCAATGATTGACTGCATGGGTGCCAAGTGGAACTATCTAATTATTCAATCTTCAAGAGAACATATATATTGATCTAAAGGTCAAATTTAGACAAAAATCATATCACCAGAAATATCTTGACAAGATAGATGTGATGGTTCTATCCAAGATTATTTCTAGATACTTTGGGGAAGAATAAAATTTGTAACCTCATTTACCCAATGAGAGCATGGATGTTGGTTTAATTCAAAGTAAAACCTCCCATTTAACTTGGATTAATTCAAGTTTTTTGGAATGAGCTTTACAAAGTGGCATTCGAGTGAGGTTCAACACTTCGACTAGATGGGCCCAAGAACATATGAAATGAAAAGTTAAGGTTCAACACTAAACTTGAAGAGGCCTGCATGAAAATATTAGAATTTTTTTATGCGTAATTTGTCATTTTTCTTATACTATCTATTCTAAAGGTTAGAATATGCTAATAAAAATTTCTTTATGATTAATCACATTATTAGGATTTGGTCGACATTTCGAACCAGCTAAAGTGGTTCATCCTCAGGACAAGGTGGAGAAACAAATTGATCTTGATGAATAAATATTGGAGATGCATCATTGCCTGAAAATAGTTGTTGAAAGTTAGTTAGAAATTAAAAATTTTAATAATAAATTAATTAATTAAATAAACAATTTTATTAAAGAGGATTAAGACATTTTTATTTTAATAAAAATAAATAAAGTAATGAGCCATTAGTTAGTTAAGAATTAAACGGAATGCCAAGAATCTCAACCGGGATGATGGTTGGAAATTAAGTAAGAGTTGGATCCCACATTAGAGTAAGATCGAACATTAGAATATGCTTTTAAACTTGCACTAATCATGGTTTCTAATTTTCATAAAATCTTGATTTTAAACATGTTGATTGTTATAGGTATAAACATGATGATATGTGATGTATATGTGACTGACAAGATTTTTATTTGCAATAGAAATGAAATATCAACATACTTCATGCCAACATGCTTACTAGGCATGGAAAGGTAATAAGTGAAATTATTTATGTTGATGCAAGTAACAACTATTTGTGTGTACAATACATAGGAAGACTCAATTATAAAATAAAATAAAATGATGGATAATATGATTTAACGTAGCATGGACCAAGTCAATTATGAGAAGGAAATGGAAAGTTCCCTTGAAAGGGAATAAACCTTCAGGAGCATAAAGGATGAGCTAGAGAGCTGCAAGGTGAGGAATGAAAGGATCACTAGAAGACATGTCTAATAGGTAAAGCTAAAAAAGATATTGCTTCAACACTGGTGATACATGCACAATTTGTTTCAAAATGCATCAACCTCTAAATATATAGTGGAATTTCATGTTAAAAAGGCTCCAAAGAAACCTCATAAGGTTATAGAGAAAAGAAATACAATTTCATGTTTGTTCTATGGAGGGGCATGCCTGAACAAAGACTACGCTAATGGAAAATGAAAGAAGAAGAAGAGATCATGCAAACTACAACCATATGAAGAAGTGACCTGTAATGTAGAAAGGGATTAGGAAGCATCCCCTCAAGATCTATGAAATACTAAAACTTCGTTCTTCAACAATTTATAGGGATCTTGAATTCCAAGGTTGTTATAGACCTTGCGAAGGAATCTGATTGAATTGTTTTGCATATGTTACTAATGAACACAATGAAAACACAACTCAAGGGACCAAGTATTTGGGAACTAATGAATTATGGGGATGTTTTACATTGTCATGTTCTTTATATTTTTGTCATTTCTTTTTATTGTGATTTCCTCTATTTTTCATTCTTTCTTCTTTCATTTTGTGGTTTAGTATTAGTGTTTGTTGGGTGTGGGAAAGGAAAGGAAAGGAAATCTAGAGAAGAGCTTAATAAAACTCAATTGGAAGTATAAGACCCTTATTAAGCCATACACATAAGATAAATGGAAGTAGAAGGTAGAAGAAGATGATTGAATAGCCACATGGACTAGGTGGATCCAAATGAACAAAAAAAACAGTGATATGAAAACAATGGAAATAACATGAGAAGGAAGTTTTGTTATCCTTAATTCTATCTAGAATATGTATGTGTTATATTTTATGAATTTGTTAATGATCAAAATAATGTATATGATGTTATTTCATGTGATGAGTTATTGTCAAGAACCATCCTAGTGGAAAGATGGTTGGTTAATGATAAAAATATGATCATTATAAGAATGACATGTTTGGGATAACATGATGAGGTTATCTGATAAGTTCCCCTATCATGTAAGGTATCCATGAAGAAATTATTCAAAAGTGAACTCTTGTTTTTAATTATTATTATGCTCACGTGCTTGTGGAATTTATGTCCCCATGTTTATATTATGTTTATGACAAGGAAATGTTGAATATTGTATCAACGAGTACCCTAACAACTGATTGGAATCCTCGATAAATTCATGAGGCATATACACCATTGAGTGCTAGCTTGGGGATGAGAAATAAATCAATGCATATAGTTTGTTTATTACCATCACTAAAGTGATATATAATCATATATATATTCCAAACACTTACAAATGGCTTATGGAGGTGTGAATATATTGGAGGTTTCATGATAGTGGAGGTATGATGATATTAGAGGTGTGGTGATAATTAAGGTGAGGTGGTAAATAATATCCATATTCATAGAAGACTACAATGATGGTAGTTCGCATACTCACTTGGAGGTGAGTGAAGGGGAGGGGGGCGGGGGGCGAATTACTAGGACCCGCACGAAAAGACTATATGGACCAATATATCCACCGCTAAGTGTTTCCCTTTGTGGTGAAACTGCTCAGTGAGCTAGGATTAAAGATGGAGATGGCTAAATATCGCACAAATTTGTGGAGAATGTATTCCACTAAGTCCTTGATTAAGCTACTAAACCACTCAACAAAGATTGATAAATCTTGCATAAAGATAGGTATTAATTATAAGTTCAAAGAAGTTTTTTTTAAGTTATGAATTAATATATTTTTCATTTTTTCATGATTAATATCATATGATCATGTGCTTATGTCATAATAAAATTGTGGAATTTTCCATCAAAAATACATTTTGATGAATATGAAAGTGAAAATAATCAATATGATAATATCATAGAGCATAGAAACATGCATAATGGAGCTAAAGACTTCAAAAACTAGGTCATTCAAGTGATACTAGAACCTATGATATGAATTTATGGCCACAAGAGATGCCATGAATAATATTTTGTGTTAATAAATCAACCTAGAGGGATGGCTTGGTTGTAAGAACCGTTCCTATAGAAAGAAGCCTTGTCAAGGGATAGAACATCAAGGGACTCGGAACGTAGAGAAAGGGATACCTGAGCTTGGAAGGTGCGTGACAGCAAGGAAAAGGAAACTGAAGTAGATCAATATCAAAAAGGTCATGAGCATACTTAGGGGGATCAAGGAATACATTTGAAAAGCAATGAGATGAATTTTTTTCCTATAAAAATTTTGATAACAATGGATGACATGGCTAAACAAGGAAATATGGGAAATATGAAAGGTGCCAACGAGAATAGAAGTAATGAAAATATTAGTTAATATTTATGTTCTCTATTATACAATAAAGAGGATGATGTTCCTCTAATGAGGTGGGGTTTGTAACATCCCCTTTTTCTACCCCTACTTATAATAATAGTGATTGTGATTTCAATGCCAATGTGGAAGGACCACAACTAGCTCGACCTCTGATTAAACATATAATCATAATTATTATTTAAATTAAAAAAACTAAAGGTTTGACGACCTTATGAACCCTTGGACAGAGGGGAAGATTTCTTTCCCACCTTTCTTTATCTAAAGTCGCTTTAATGCCTAAATCTAGCTTGCCATACCTGTCTTGATTGAAAAGACACGATCACTACTAACTGAATAAATGTCGAGATTTCTTGTACATGTAGTGGGTTAGTCGTCTGAAAAGTGTTATGTTACATGATTGAGCCTGAATTGAAATGGGAAAATTTTGATTGAAGAGTGTTACAAGTAAATTAGTGAAATAATTCCCACATTAGAAGGAACATGAGGAAATGTAACTGAATGAACCACCTCGTGAAAGGTAATGGGAAAAAATTGTTCTCGGAAGTAAAAAGGGTATCTTATATCAATTCCTAGGGCTTCCATTGGCATATCAAGAATAGAAAAAAGGTAAGCCAGAATCTAGTTGCTACAAGAGAAGAAGAAGAGAAACATTAGGCATGCAAGGATAACGAAGAAGAAAAAGAAGAGGGTGTTGTATGGTTGGAGATTTGGGTGAGGCTAAACTTAGAAGACTTGAATTCCCATGATGTTTGATAATTTTCTATTCTATTCTTTTGATAATTTAAAAATAAACATTAAAAGTGGATAAACAAATTTGATAGAGATTGTTTTTGTAATGTTTCTTGTTTTAGATCTCCATATTCATTATTATACAGATTTAACAGTGGAAAATGTGACAGTTATTTAATTGAATCAATAACAGAAAATAAAAAATCGACTATGATAAAGAGTGAAATGATTAAAAAATAAACACCTTCCAAACAATTGTGAATACACACTCTACATAACAATCCAATCAAACATTAATAATATTATAACATCTATTTTTGTTACCGACGTATCTAATAACAAATGAGAGAGATTGGGAAATTGTATAGATTCTACTTTGAAACCTTGCAGCAGCGTGCCATGCTGACCAGTCTCTCCAATTCCTTTTGAACTAGTGCATAGCAGCATTGGTAGAAGAATGATACCTACATTGCCCAAAAAAATATGTTCCACGTCATCAGATTATTACCTCAGATTTGAAGGCACGCGAATGAATGTGAGATGTGTTCTCGACTGAATAAATTGAATCAACCTCCGCTAGCTAATACAACCAAAAATTTAAATGAACAATTAGTTGAAAGATACGTACCACAAAATTTAATAACTAGAAAATTTACTATGGACGCCATAAGCAGAGAGATAGTTATAATGATAATTCGGATCCGAATAAGTGTTTGAGAGCAGAGAGTGATACTTATTGGCATAGCTTGATTTGGCTAATTCGACGATGACATAAGAAGAGGTGACTAGTGTTGGCGCACTTATAACATGAAGATTAAAAGTAGAAAGGAATGGGAAGGTTATTATGTATGGGAAATGTTTTTATTTTTATTTTATTTTTTTAAATATAGAAAGCTAAAAAAATATGGAAAGTTTATAAAATTGTGAAAAAAAAATCAGAAATAAATATTAAAAGTGGATAAACAAATTTGATAGAAAGATTGTTTATGTAAAATTTCTTGTTTTAGTGAGAAACATAAAGATATTTCCTGACTCTTCATCCCTATTATTATACAGATCTAAGGGTGGACAATGTGACAGTTGTTTACTTAAATCAATAGCAGAAAATAAAAAAATCAACTATAATGAATGGTGGAATGATTCAAAAGTAAACACCTTGAATGTAAATATAGAACTGTCCAACATATTGACCATAATAAATAAATAAATAAAATTTAAAAACATATGAAATAATCCCATTAACCATATAAATTGACAGATAATTTATCAAAGTTATACAAATATGGAACTGTCCAAACTATCGTCCAACTAAATAACTGGAGATGACGTGATAGGCGGGCATCCTTTAAAATCAACTCTTCCGGAAAATATATCCTGTTAGTCAGCAAATCAGCCGGTGTGTAACAGTCCCAGAAAGAATTATCTAACAACTCATGATTTTCACTTGAATTATCTAACAACCCATGATCTTCACTTGCACTCCAGATCGTGTTAAATGCACAAATATTTCTGGAAGCTCTCTTCAATAAGAAAAAATGTCACTTACATGAAAGTGATGGTTATTGAAGTCTTCGTTGCTCCCCTTCCCTTATCCTCCCAATCAACTCCTGACAAAGGAGAATATTTTGCTTCGAACATATATAGAAATTGGCACCATTTATTATACAAGAAAACACATAATTGAAAAAATAATTGATAAAATAACTTTTTTTTTTAGAAAATTTGAAGAATAAAGACATAAATAATTCATATACATAATAATATACTAATACATACTAGTTAAGGTTGAGGTTTTTCTATTAATCACACAAATTTAAATTGATTACAATGAACCTTAAAATGTTTTCACTAATTACTTTCTTAATATAACTTACATACACACTTACTAAATTCATCTATCACTTAATTTTACTTAACTCAAATTACACTTACCTAACTGTCTAAATATAGAAAAATCTTTATGCTAAAAGAACTATCTTATTAACACCTTTCAAATAAACAACTAAAAACTATCTTATTAAAACCTTTCAAATAAACAACTACAAATTAGTACAGAAAAAATTAACACCTTTCAAAAGATAAATTGAATTACCCTCATGAAATTGTAAATTGTCATCCACTTCATCTCAATAGTGTACATGTACAGCTGCATAGTCTAGATGTAAGGGAAACAATCCTTGACCAGCGCAGTCCAAATGGACACTTCAACTCCATCGAATGACTTGTAGAAATAAGATTGAAAAGAATAAAAAAGAAAACATAGCAGTACATATTCTACCTTAAATATTACTGAGAAAATTAAATATTGTGCAAATATGTTATAATATCAAATATATAACTACATTGAAATTTACCACAAATGGTTCAATATCAAATTTTGAAACCTTTAAAATATAACATAATAATTTTCAAACACCAAACAAATATACATAACCATTAAAGTTTTGTTTCAACTCTTCAATCAATGTATAGTAACAAAGCAAAGTTCTCATGGAAAGACATTTCCGCACGGGAGTTGAACCGTGATCTGCATAATACTTCAGCTGCACGCAGCTTCGCACGGTGCAATGAAATTATATTTTAATAAATGTTCATCTAGTTAGAGGCATTTTTCTTAAGGAAAATATCTAGAGAATATTATGAAAAGAGTTCAGGAAATGATAGAAACCATATCATCGAAATACTTCATCCATTTCTTATGAGACTACAACAAAGAAGCGGGAAATATTGCTAATGATGGTTGTAAATTGAAAGGTGGTTGACTTATATACTAGTAATTGATCATTAAAAAGAGAAAAAGGACACCGAAGGCGTGGGCGCTGGTGTCGTCGAACTCCCAGGAGGTGCGATTGGATAGCAGCATGGGCGAGCGAAGGAGCTCACAATAGCACGGTACGATGGCCGCCAAGTGTCAAATTTTGACAGGGCAGAAGGGAGAATCTTGAGAAGATGTTGAGCATAGGGATTGGCTGAGATGAACATTGTTTTTCAGTAAATCCCATAAAAGAACACCTTCGATGTAATTAATGTCCAATTTAAGTAGACAATTCTTTTTAATAATGGTTAATAGCTATAACAAATTTACTAATTATTGTTTTAATGATGGTTGTAAATTGAATGGTGGGAGACTAATACATTAATGTCCAATTTAAGTAGGCAATTCTTTTTAATAATGGTTAATAGCTATAACAAATTTACTAATTATTGTATTAAAAATTGTTGTAAAGTTATGGGACATAGGATCATCATGGAAATAAACAATGACCTTGGTCTTGTAAAGCAGGGTCGCACACTTTTACATTAACTAAAAATTTCATCTCATTTAAGAGGGTGGTAAATGCAAGCACAAAGAAATTAATATAGTGCCTTCAACCACCATTGTCTTACTAATGATATGAGTGATGACAATGATGAATGGTTTTAACCTTCTACATTGGCGAGGATGTGGGATTTATTTATGGTGGAAACAAAATTTACCACCCCCACGTTTCTTTCTTGATTGAAAATTAAAGGGAGATATTGCAAATGGAACAAGGCATGAGAGAATTGCAAGAGCATTCTAGAATAAGTAGCAAGCATGCCCATTTGACCCAAATAAATCATTTATTAAGAATTTCATCCCTTTATTTTAACCACCATTGCATGGATGTGGTTCTTAGGTTAGTCTCAAATGGCTCATGATAAATAATTAAAGAATTTGGTTTTAATTTATATTATTGGTGTTTTTTTCTAGTTACTAGTGGGAACCCTTTGATGGAAAGGTTTTGGTTTACCTTATTTCAGTGCAAGTTGATTTTGATTCAAGTCAGACTATAGTCTTATCAAATAATTAGAGGGTGGGAATGTTTTATGGAATTTTCTTTTTTCTTAAGAATAGTGAAAAAATAATGGATTTGGTGGTGTTATTTGTGTTTGTTTCTCCTCCTGTGAATGGCGCTAGGTCCTTTTTTTTTCCCATAGGATCTATGTGTTAACTTTCAGTTCTACAAAAGTGTAGTGTTCATGTTTACTCCTATGCATGTTAATGATATCGCATAGCTAGGCTAGTAAACCGCACAGTGTTGTGGAATTATATAAAATGGTTGGGTAATACTTGTCCTTGAAGGAATTGGGCTGAATTTATTTCTATGCATGTAAATTTGGGATCAATAGACTACTTTTGTCTAGTGTACCTTCTTTCATATGCCCCTAGTCCGAGCGCTAAAAATTTCATGTGCATTGAATTGGAATTGGTTTGTGTGGAGACAATGCTAGATGTCTTCTCATTCGCATGCCTTTAAACTCATTGTTTTTGGATGAATCGAGCCATCATAATAATTCTTAGACATGCAATTCAAATTGTGTTCTTTTCATAAGATATAGACCTTGTAATTGGTGGATTTTTCAACTCCTGGAATAGCGTAGATGACAATGGGAATACAATTTAAAAAGTTTTGACTCTTTGGTCAAATTTGTTTTGAGCCTTTGGACCCTGTTCAAGGTCCTACTACACAATGAATTTAGTCAATTTTCATTTATTGAATGGAATTAAACTATAATAGTGGTCATAAGGAAATGAAAAATATGATCTATGTGTAACCAACTAAGGAAGTAAGAGGATGTATATATAGATATCTCATTTCCAACATGAATCAACGTGTATAAGTAAGTCACATGGAGACATATACACTCACGAAGAAGAAAACTTAATAGGGATCTTCCATCAATAATAAAACATCAAGCAGTCCATAAATATTGAGATGGATTCTCGTTATTAAGAAATTTGAGAGTTAGAGGAGTAGTTCAAGTAATGGACCTGTAGATTTAGTCAACTAGTTAGCACAACCTTTGAATCCACAGCTAAAGGTCTACCCATAAATGAGCCACCCCATGATGGAATTCATCCAAGTGATATAATGGATTATACCATGAGAGAGTAGTTAAGGTTCTTAAAATGTAGTTTTTGGAGGGGGGAATTTTGTGAAATTTATACATGCATAAGCCCCAATTTTGTTGCACAATGACATGTTTTAGATGATAGATTTGTATATCTCATAGATACGAGGCATAAGATAGTGACTTGATATATTTTCCTAGACAAGGGAAAATTTAAAATATAAATACTCTTTCTAATTTAAAATTAGAAGAAAAACAATAAAAAGATGGCCATATGTTTAAATTTGATTAATGGTAAGAAATGGACTTCCAACATTTCCATAAACTAGTGCAAGAAATTGGAAACAAATTTGGAAGGGTAAATATTAACAAATAGAATTTTCATTTTTATTAGCACCATATTTGATAATTATTTCATATTTTATGATGCCTTGATAACATGCAACAAAAATTGTTGCAATAGAACCATTGAAACATATGTTATATGATGTCAATAGTTGCTAAACAATTATGTATGAAGTAAGTCTATACTACCTCCAAACTTATGAATTATCCTCAACTAAATACATTCCATTCAACAAAGATATAAGTGGTATATTATGTATCATATATTTTCTCCAATATTACTTCAAAAATTGTGACATGCATAAGGTTAGTCCATAAAGGAATTGTTGAATAAATTAAGAACATAAAATTTTGTTGGTACACAATGTTATTGTTATTTGGTTACCTTTATAGGGTTTTTTTAGCGAATGCAAGTTTTGTTTTCCTAAAAAATGTTTTTCCTATTGTCTAAGTCCAAATAAAAATAGAACATTTAATATTAAAAAAATGGTTGGATATTTTTACTGATATGGCTAGTCTATGGCTATGAAAAGAAATATGGTTGAAAGATGAGATAAATAGAAAGTCTATAAAATCTAAATTATATAACTACTAAAAGGTTACATTATATTATATCAATTAGAAATCAAAATCATATATTTTTTCTTTTTATGTGTTTAACTTATTAGAAATAATATCTACTGGTTTGACACTTATTACAAGAATAAATTCTATAATGTCTAATACTACATTGAAACCAACCAAATAATGCATTACCTGAAATAAGGATAGTGGTAATCTAAATAATAAAATTTCAATAGGATATTTAATGGTGTAATAGGTATAATATTCTTAGTCTAAGGTAAGTTAGATTGGAATAACTAAGGTAAGTTAGATTGGAATAACTAAAAAAAAATTGTGTGTAGATTTTTTGTGATATTGCATTTTATGTATATGAAGGTTTGTTTTTCTTATTCAGTTTAATTTTATAAATATATAGGAATACTATTTAATTTTATAAATATAAAGGAATACTTAATGTAGAGAGTGAAAAAAAAAATACTACATATAGATTGTATATGATCACAATTATTGAAAGTCACTTTAATATGCATGTGGAAAAGAGATTTGATTATGTTCATCATAAAATTGTGTCCAACTATATAAATTATTTTAATATTTCATATGGATATTGCGATTTGATGTAATTTATTAATTTTTTATTTTCACTTATATAAGAATTGTTATTAATATTAAGTTGTTCAACAATTAGAATTTTGCATTATTGTAAATTGATTTCATTCTTATTATTTCATTTGTATTAATTAATAATGTCACACATACAAATGGAAATGTGTTATTAAATATCAAATTATTTTAGTTTTTCATAATATTATATATTTAAGAAAGAATTATTCAATATAATATATTATATAATAATAATCTCTTCCGATTAACTATACTATACTAAAACATAATCATGCATTTTAAAAAGTTTCTTCATTAGAAAAACATCACTAATGTACTTGTGTTTATATAGGACTTGTTATAACTTCCTTCACATAGGTTTTAATCTTTTCCTAAAATGGAATCTTGACTTTATTAACTTTTTAACAAGATAAAATAAACTTGTGTATCTCAACACAATATTACTATATATACTTTCTCATGTATCATTATTTTAGCATAATAAATTATATTTCTATTAGTGCCTAAGCCTTGGGCTTAATAGACTATTTTGGCACATTATAGTTGTATTCCCTATGCAACATGACCTTAATATTCCTTTTCACTTCAAACCCTTTTTTCATAGCTTACAATGGCATAGAGATATGCATTATATATATATATATATATATATATATATATATATATATATATATATATATATATATATATATATATATATATATATATATATATATCAACTACATAACTCTTTAGATGGATAATATATATATTTAATTGTGGGTATTAAATAGATATATCTATATATTTCCATGTTTTGATATTTTTATGTAGTTTTTATGGGTAAATTAATAAATATAATTGAGTGGTTTTACTATTTATAAATAGTTTATTAAAACAAGGAAAACAAGGAAATAACCATAGAAGGAGGGGTCTCAAATATTTTTGTCAAATTATTCTTATTATTAAACTATATTGTTTATCACATGGTGAGTACATATCTAGTAATAACATTATGGTTCTCATGGTTTCTTACTTTATCTATATTATTGGTGTGGGAATTATCTAAACAAGTTATCGCATAATGCATTCAATGCCAAACTATTTCCATAAACTATTATATTAAATATTAGAACAAAAGTCATTACATTATTGTTAAGACTTATATAAGCAGCATGTGAACCCAAACAACTCTTATTATTGTTAAGCCCTATATATTGCATTATTACATTTTTTTATATTCTCATGTCGACTAAGATTCTTCATGGCGTCATTTGCTTATAATTGTATCCTTTGCCTCCTATATATATATATATATATATATATATATATATATATATATATATATATATATATATATATATATATATATATATATATATATATATACACTAAGTTCGATTAGTGTTAGGTTCACCAACTATTGTCTTGTCCATTTTACTATTTGTAAAAGGGGGTTTCCCCTCGAAGTGGACTATAATTGTTTTTTTATTTTCATTTTAAAGTGAAAGGATCATACCAATTATCATAAATAAAGGATCATAACAATTATCATAAATATTTAGTAAAATTTTCCATAAAATATTGGAATTAATGATGAATTTTTAGATTGGTTACCATTACAATGGTAATAATGCAATACCATGGTTCTTAGAAATTCATAATACTTTCACTAAAAATATGACCGAATAGCCATAACTTAATCAACCACATTCATGTGAAATAACAAATGGGATGTCTATACCAACCATGGAGGACAATCATCCTTCAAGATTAATTCTTGTAGAATAAATATTAAATAGAAAATTAAGCTATTACTTTATATTATGTCTTTGCATCCTTCATTTCATGTCCATACAAGCCTCTTCAACTACATTGAACTATTATCTACCTCACATGCCTCAAGTAGGAAACAATAAATTAACACTATATACTTCATCCAAAAAACATACATCATGGAACATTAATATTTTCTAGAATTAGAAATTGAGTAGAAGATGGAACGCATTGTCTATCTTGTGATAAATAAATAAAAAATACTTCTATATAAATAAAAACAAAATACTTCTATAAAATCCACTTCCCTCTAAGAAACAAATAATTCTATGTTTCTTACCTAATGATTCCGACATATTGACCATTGGACATATATACCATAATTATACCCTCAAAACATAGAAGTTGAGCTGCTTCACTAATATGTCATAAGGATTAATAATGTAGTAAGCACTTCCTAATGATATTACCATCTTATATTCCCCTATAATGATATTACATATAATCTTTCTACTTCTTTTTTTAATTTTTTTTTGCAAACTTGAGTTTTTCCAAAGTCCATTCTAGTCCCACAAATAAATTTTTGGCTAACCTACATGTATTCTAGCTACAATATGCCACTTCAATTAAGATACACCTATAACTTTCTTTAACCTACCTCCTATGAAATGCAACTAAGTCCTACTTAACCATTGTAAATATAAGAAAACCTTCAAAGTTGTCCATACACACATCCAAAGATGTCCATAAAAACATTCCAACAACGATTTAAAAGATGCTACCACAACCTCCCCACCCTATACTACTAGGATACACTGAATTTTTTGCATGTGTCCATTCACATTCCATTAAGGCCCATTAGATAATTTTCGATAGTTATCTAATATAAAGAAATAAGCATAAAGTAATTTGTACCCATTAAAGAAATATAAAACCATGAAATGTTTTTCAAGTAATTTTTTTTCAATATTTTCAATAAAAATAACTTCTCAAAAAGTAAGTAAGCATTGTTTTTCTTATACTAAATATCATTAATATAAAGTTAATATATATGTTTTATCTCAAATTTCTATATTTCATTTTTTTTCATTATTTTTATATGTTTGTTGTATGTAACAATGCAAAATAATATCGGTTTTGTTCAATATTTTTTTTAACTTTTCCATCTTTAAATATTTTTAAATAACATCATTTATTATTAATATCTAAAAACATAAATAAATAAAAATACAGATCAATAGTTCAATTACAGTGACCTTAATAGATACATCCTAAAACAAATGTCTACATGCAATCACTTTAACCGAGACTGCAAAATAGGACTTACATGTAAATTTCATTATCAACGACTTCATAAGAAATGACAGTCATACGTAAATCTTATTATTATAAGAAACCAGTGTTATCTTTCAATCTCATTTATGCGTACTGTTATTACCAATAAATGTGATTAACCTATATTTTGATGTTTTCAGGCCAAATTTTAAAGAATCCTGACATAGCTAGGGTTTTCTGGATGTGAATCTCGTTATCCATTGCTTTTAGTTAACGTTACATAAATTCAGAATGGTTTTGATGTTTTGTTTGGAAAAATTATAAGCCATTCCGTCTATTTTATAGGAGTAAGTTAACGATGTTTACGTAGGTAGTATGTGTAACTTTCAGTCTCCACGAGAAGGTTTTTTTAAGTACGGTCTTATGTTTAAGATAGTACGCAAATTTTTGTTGAGATGATCTTTTTGGGAAATTTTTTATATGGAAATTTTTTTTAAGTTGTGAACATTTTGGAGCTAACTATAATTATCTTACTGATCAGAGAATTCCATACTTATTGGAGTTAACTATAATTATATTAGTGATTGGAGACTTATTTATATTGGTAGAGAATTCTGAAATAGAATTATATAAACGTTTGATCCATCGACGTTCCAAATAGTTTTTCCGTCCATCATCAACTAAAAAAAATCATATTTTAATTTATTATTATTATTATTTAACATAAATGTTTTTAAACATTAAAATGTGTATTTACACAGATGAATAAAATAGCTCAACCAATTTACATTTGAAAATAGACGTAAATCCTTTAAACTTATATCCATAAAGACCCACACATACCAAATGAAAGTGAACCAAGTATGAAATTATCCCATTGACAGTCTGAATTGACAAATTATATAGGCGACTTCTAGAAATATGGAACTGTCCAACATATTGCTCATATTAAATGAAATTGAAAAACATATGAAATGATCCCATTGAAAGTTCTACAAATATGGAACCGTCCAACTAAATAGGTGGAGACCATGTGATAAGCGGGCTTCCGTATGTAAAATCGACCTTTCCAGAAAATATATCATGTAAGTCGGCAGATCGGCCGGTGTTTAAGCTTCCCAGAAAGAATGGTCTAACAACCCATGATCTTCACTTGTATTCCAGATCGTGTTAAATGCGCAAATATTTCCAAAAGCTCTGTTCAATAAGAAAAAATGTCTCTTACATGAAAGCCATGGTTATTGAAGTCTTCGTTGCTCCCCTTCCATTATCCTCCCAATCAACTCCTCGGAAAGGAGAATCTTTTGGTTAAACAGTTAGGAACAGATATAGTGATTGGCAGCATTTATTATACGAGCAAACATAGAATTGTTAAAAACCTTTTTATTCAAAAATGTTTCTTCTTTTGTCGGAAAGGCATAAGAGAAAACACATAAATAATACAAATAATTTACACAATGACACATACGCAGTTAAAGCTTTTTTATTGATCACACAGACTTAATTGATTACAATGAACTTACTAGTCACTTGTCTCCTAATATAACTTTACATGCACACATTTACTAAATTCATCTATTACTTAATATAACTTTACATGCACACATTTACTAAATTCATCTATTACTTAAGTCAATTTTACTTAACGATCTTTTAATTAACTTTCTAAATATAAAAACTCTTCACTTATAAATCTTTTCCTGAAAATGAACTCTTTTAACTAACTTTCTAAATATAAAAAACTCTTCACTCCTGAATTTTTTCCTGAAAATGAACCCAAATAAAAAAACTTGGATGTAACATCCCCAGAAAACACCACTACACAAAATAATGTTCGCAAAAGATTAAAATCTACAATAATTATCTTATTTTAACACCTTTCAAATATACAACTGCAAATTAGTAAAATACAGATAAATTAAATTACCCTCATAAAACTGTAAATTGTCATCCACTTCATCTCAACAGTGTACATGTAAAGCTGCATAGTCTAGATGTAAGGGAAGCAATCTTTAACCAGGGCAGTCCAAATGCACACTTCAACTGCCTCTAATGAATTGTAGAATTAAGATTGCAAAGACAAAAGGCAACATAGCAGTACATATTTTACCTTAAATATTACTAAACAGATTAAATATTACAAAACAAATTAAATATTGTGGAAATATGTTATAAGATCAAATATATAATTACATTGAACTTTACCGCAAATGGGTCAATATCAAATTTTGAAACCTTTAAAATATACTTGAACATAATACTTATCAAACAGCAAACAAATATACCTAACCATTAAAGTTTTGTTTCAACTATTCAATCAATGTATACTAACGAAGCAAAGTTCTCATGCAAAGACATTTCCGCAGGGTAGTTTTAACCGTGACCTGCATAATACTTCAGCTGCACGCAGCTTGGCACGGTGCAATGACATTATATTTTAATAAATGTTCATCGGATCGTGCCAAACTGCGGCATCTGAAAGAATTGGCATGGTGTTTCCTTCTTTTAAACGGTAGAAGCCCATGTGATTTACGGAGTTGCTCATCACATGAATTTATAGCGACCTTCTTAAGGGACAGGAGAGCTGTAAATGGCAAATGGAGGATGACAATATCAGCAGTGTGGGCCGCAGCACTAACACGTCAACTCTGTGTTAAGGTTTTGTCAACAAGTCAATCATATTCTTGATATCTATATCGGAAATTGTAATGCACTGTAGTGATGTCACACTGCAAGTAATATTAATTATAATAGATTAATTTTAAAGACAATCTAATTATCTTATTTATTTGTCTCCTCTGGTTGTCATTGGGAAATCAAAAAAATCTGATTCAATCTCAAATGATAATTAATTGTTTCTGATTCAATCCATAATGATAATGATAATTAAATTGGTTTTCTCAAATTAATTTTAAAGACAAACTAATTATTTGATCTATTTGTTTCCTCTGGTTGTTTTTGGGTAATGGAAAATTTAGATAATTCTCCGATAAATACATATTAAAGAAAACATGTTTGAGTTCGTTCTCTGAATTGATGAGGATTGTAGATTTTCAGAATATTCTGGATTCTAAAGATATGAGCGATGTTAATTATTTGACCTAGCCATGTTTATAGGATACAGGAATATCTGATCTCATTCATGTTTGTGGAATTCAAAATATTTGGAATCTGCAATAGACTTGAGAAGGACGCCATTTTCCAAATAGTCTTTCAGTGCTATTATTTGGAAAGTTTTCTGCGATCAATTTGTCTAGAATAAGATGTGTACTAGGTGAATTCTTCACAATGACAATGCCCCAAAAATTACAAATCTCAAATTCCAACCAGGAACTCCACCTGCCTATTTGGAAAGTTCTGGACAGGAAGAAGAATTTCATGTGTGTGTTCCGAGATTTATTTGAAAGAATTTTCTACACACTGTGTAGTATAGGCATTGAGTTCCCGCTGTCGGCAAATTCCAGTGGTAAGAATTTCATGAGTGTGAGAAGATTTACTTGAAGGATTTTTCTGCACACTGCTTAGTATAGGCTGTCGGCAAAGTCCACTGGATTTTCGGAGGTGGTACAGGCTGGCAGTGATAGTCTCTTCATCAAATCAATGGTCAGCATCATTGTCTATTTCAGTATGCGGGCAAGAGTGTTTAATCAAAGGAAGAAAGACATAGTGGAACTGTGGAAGTAATTAATGGCCACTTAAATTCATACATGGAATGATTGCGCTGGCTTTGCATCCCAGGAAGGTAAATCAACCATGAAAAAGAAAATAATAAATGTGGCTTTGAAATACCTAAAATTTCTTTCCTCTCATAAGTCATGATCAGTATCAGCGTTTAACCAGATCAATTCCACCGCGTGTATTCATGGAATCTGCACCACCAAAGTATACGTTTAATTATTAACAAGGTCGGGAGAACCAGTTGTTTTTGACATTTGTTTCACGTATAGAGAAATTCGGAGCAGCCGGCCTATCCATGTCTATAACATGGTAAGACACGGTGAAATTCTTATAGACATCTTCCAACCGCTCTCTAATCGAACACGACGGGCCATATTTGTCGGGCCAGATTACGAATTAAGGGAGAAAACATTGTTGACTTTGCAGCGTGGAGACTTTGCACTATGGAAATGAAAATAAGGTAGACAGGTTGAATTTTAAAAGTATATTAGATTTGATATGAACATTTATTCATTATTAGCATTGGAAAATAATAACTTTCATAACTAATTTGAAATAAAATTATTTCTATGTATTTAAAGAAATGCTGGTAAAAATCAGACTTTACATTATACTATTTAATTTAATGTAATTTTATTGTTTTTTAATTGGTTTATGGAAACTAGCGAAGCCACAAATCATATGTATCAGAAATTTATGGTTTATTTTTGGATCTAGACATATTGAAATCACATAAAATTGCAACAAGAGACTCACCTTAGGAAGGCATACATACTCCACCCTTTTTGGTTTTGAACTTATCACTTCTTGGGAGGAACAAATGCTCTTAACCATTAAGCCCACTCAAGTCGTATATGTCGATAACGAGAGTGTTCTCTACTAATGTAAGAAAAAAACTAGGATCATTGCCCATTCTATACCCCAATGTAAGTATGTCAGAAGCCAAAATAAAAAAACTAAATAAGATTTTAAAAATAAAACGTAAATAATGTCGGCTTAAATAATAAGTTACAAAACCATAAAAATAAACTATTAAAAATTCATTAAAATATGAAGAGGTTTACGAAAAGAAAAGAAAAGATATGGTAAATAAATAAAAATATAAATAAACTAGAAGTATGGTAAAATAAATAAATCTTTTGTTTTTATATATATTTACTCCATAAACCTCTATATTTACAAAAACTCAAAAAAGAGGTTTTATTTAGGTGAAGCCTATGGGCAAAATACCATGGGACAAATACCATGGGCCAAATACCATATTTATAAAAGAAGTATGGTAAATAAAGAAATTTAAAAGAGGTATAAAGAGGTAAGGTAAACAAATAAAAATATATCAAATAGGATTAGAAATCCACATCTAATTATACATGAAGTCTATGGCCCAAATACCATGGACCAAATTATTATTAAAACCATGCAAAAAAAAATATTACTGACCCTAACATTATGAATATTAATATTAATAATAATATTATTGTTAAATCTAACATTCATATTAATATTATTAAATTTAATAGATTAATATAATATTAAATTATATATATATATATATATATTAACTCTAGATATATATGGGAGGGAAGAGGAAAGACATATGATAGAGGTGGAGAAATAGGGGGACTCCTGGATCCGTTTTGGGGCCTTAATGATCTAGGTGGATATTGGTGGCGACCCACCTATTCTATTATAACCCCCACCATCAGTTCTTTCAGTTTTTAGGTTGCAGTACAACTTACTATTTTTAGCAGCCTTTCAGGTCCCCAACTTTCGGAGCCGTTTTGAGGCCCTAAATGATGTTTTTTGGAAACACCGGGATCAAAATGGGTCTATGATTCATTGTTTCTCACACCAAAAGTTGTAATCCTTGGACAGATCTTTCTGACGAGCTATTGAGCATGCCAAACAGAGATCATATGCCAAAGTTACGTCCATGGGAAATTGAAACACCATTTGACCCAAATGGGCCCCACATTTTTGGCGCTTTATCTCCTAGGGTTATGTATTTGGAAGTTTCGGGTTTAAATTGTTTCTAAAAAATAAATAGGCTTGCGAGCCTCATTGTTACACAGTGGACGAGCCTATAGTCATCACATCTCTTCTTATGGATACGCTACCAGTGCCCTTGCCCACTCATTTCTATTATTCCTGTAAGCATGTTTTAGTCATTTGTTTTGCAACACAAATTAGAGGCCTATAGCTGCCACATCCCTTCTAAGAGATAAGCTACCAGCGCCCTAACTATTTATTTACATTATGTCTGTAAGCATATTTCAGTCATTTGATTTGAATAAAATGAAGTATTGTTTACACTGCATCTCTTTGTTTATGTCCATTTCTGTATTTTATTGCGTTCTTGCATAAATCTGGATCAGAGGTATCAGAGCGATCTACTCTTTCTCTATTTTTCCTTGCATGTCCCCAATGCGGTCAGGGTATAAGGAGTTAGGGCTCAATCTGGTTGAACCCTTGCAAGATCATCTTCACAAACCTTGATGACCTCCCATGGTGGAAGAAAATAATGATGAGGGAGCAAGCGATCCTATCAAAATATTGCCCGAGGAGGCCCTCGAGAAATAAAGGAATGTGATGATGGATAGCTTTTCTCATATCCTTCAACGACTACCCACCTACGGTCCATCTCAATCCAACAATCACTCTCGAGACGCCACTCCCTTCATGGTACAGGTAAAATATAACATTCTTGTATTTGAAGGCCAGATAGATGCAAACGTTGTAGATATATGGTTGAATTTATTGGAAGGGTATTTCTCGGTCCTTGATTTCTCCGACCAAGAAAATATTATTTTTGCACTCCCCAAAGCCGCCTCCCATGTCAAAGACTAGTGGGAAACCTATCTTCAGCAAGAGGATGAAGGGGAACCCTCTCTGTTCTCGGCCACACCCACTTGGAATTCGTTTCAAGATGGCATCAAGGAACAATATCACCCCATGGGGAGCTATGAGGACAAATACATCCAATGGACCATCATGCGGCAGTAGAGGGATCAAGATGTTCACAAACTGACGAATTTTTTCCGTACCCTACGCACAAAGTAGGGTAATAAAGATTCAGAGAGACATTTGGTGCTCAAGTACCGCAGCTATCTGCACAAACACATTCAGGAGGAAATGGAGTTCCTTAACATGACATTGCTTGGCATGGAATATCGCTATGCCACCAAGATCTAGCAGAAATTTAGTAGAAGAAGCGAGACTTTGGATCTGTGAATCGAAAACCAGGGAAATGTGCCCCCAAAATGAAGAACAAGGGGCAAGGCCAAAGTGGTGCAACTTAGAACAACACCACAAATCCAAACAAGGACATGGGGAAGTGGTGTGAATTTCATAATAGCCCCACACATAGCACAAACAAGTGTCGGGCCAAACAATTGTTGGTGGCCGAACTAACGGCACCCAAATCAGATTCATTTTCTGATCTTGAGTCAGAACCAGAAAAAGGCAAGGACAAAGGGAAGAAGATCATTGATGCGGATCCCAGTGCCATTGTTGGCACCACTAAGATCCAAAGGGAGGATCCAAAGGAGGGCGAGTACCTCTTCCATTAACAGATGTGGGTGAAGGGCTCTCCACTTTAATTCCTTATCGATAGCAAAAGCCAAAAGAACCTCATTTCAACAGAGGTCGTGAAGTGGCTTGGCCTATCGACCAAAACACATCTACAACCATATACCATTGGGTGGCTTCACCCAGGGAGGGATCTCCGCATCCGCCTTCAGTGTTGCCTTCCATACAATATCAAGCCATTCATGGATGAGGTATTGTGTGATGTTGCTCCTCTTGATGTAGCTGATGTATTATTATGCCAACCATACTTGTGGAGGTGACATGCTCTGTATGAGTCTAGACCTCGTGTTGTTCTTATTTTTTTGGGAAATAACTGGTACAGGATACGCCCCCTATCATCTCTTTGACTACTACAAAAAAATGAAGTAAGATTGTTTCCCAAACCAAGAAATTTATGTTCCTTACAACTCGCTCACAGGGAAAGAAGAAAATTGTGGCCACAACCTTGAAACATGGCTCCCATGCATAACTACAATAGATGGATAAATTCATGGAGGAATATGAGGAAATTTTTTCCTCACTCACAGAGGTTCCTCTACACTATCAAGACAAGCACCCCATCAGTCTAACCCGTGACGCACCATCACTTTATCTTTCCATACCTCTTGCAACTAAACATAAGGAATCCAAACATGTACTGTCTAAGCTTGATAAAGCAACCAAATTTACTAAACGCATCCAACATGTCCGCCCACAGGTCCATGACATCTTTGACAAATCTAATACCTAGTTAAACAGAATTTATCTCATCTCATAAAGGATCTCAACGCAATGGGGACCATTGCTTCCTAAGGAGAGAGGAATGATCCAGGTGGATATCGGTGGTGACCCACCTATTCCATTTAGACCCGCATAATCAATTCTTGCATCTTTTCACTTTCAAGAGAACTTACTATTTTTAGCAAGTATCTGGGTCCTACACTCCCGAAGTTGTTTTGGGGCCTTAATGATCCAGGTGGATATTGGTGGCCACCCACCTATTCCATTTGAACCCCCACCATCAGTTCTTTCAGTTTTTAAGTTATAACACAACACTATTTTTAGCAATTTTTTAGGTCCTGAACTTCTGGAGCCATTTTGAGTCCCTAAACAACCCTTTTTGGAAAATATGCGAACTACATGGGTGCACAGATTGATGTTTCTCACACTAAAACTTGTAATCCTCAAATAGATATTTCTAACGAGCTATTGAGCACGTCAAATGGAGATCGTATGCCAAAGTTACGTCCTTGGGAAGTTGAAACACCAATTTACCCAAACAGGGCCCATAGTTTTGGCGCTTCATCTCCCAGGGTTAGGTTTTTGGATGTTTTGGGTTTACATTATTTCTCAACAATAAATAGTCTTGCGAGCCTCATTGTTACAAAGTGGATGGGCCTGTAGCCAACACATCTCTTCTCAATGATACACTACTAGTGCCCTCGCCCACTCATTTCTATTATTTCTGTAAGCATGTTTCAGTCATTTTTTTTGTAACAAAAATCAGAGGCCTGTAGCCGCCAGATCTCTTCTTAGAGATAATCCTACCAACGCCCTAACTATTTATTTACATTATGTCTATAAGCATATTTCAATCATTTTATTTTAATAAAATGAAGTATTGTTTCTGCTACATCTCTCTGTTTATGTCTATTTATGTATTTTATTATGTTCCTGCATAAATCTAAATGAGAGAGAGGGAGGGATAGAGAGATGGAGTTGGAGGGGGAGAGGGGGAGAGAACAATAAAGACATAGATAGTGAGAAGTGGAGAGAAAGGGAGTGACAAGAGAGAGATGGAGAGAGAGGGTGTATTTTTAAGGGCAAGATAAAGAGACATAGAAGGAGTGACCGAGACAAGTGGAGAGAGAAGGAGAGAGAAGGACAAAAGGGAGGGATATAGTAACATTGTTGGAGATAGAGATAAAGTTATGTTGGAAGAGAAAGCATTGGAGGGAAGAGAGAGATAGAGATATGATTGAATGTAAAAGAGAGAGAGAGAGAGTGACCAACGCGAGGGGGGGGGGGGGCACATAGAGGGAGGTAGGAGACAAAATGAGGGAGAGGACCTGAGAGAGAGAAAGAGAGTGATGGGGGAAGAGAGAGGATTTTAGGACAGACAGAGAGATAGAGAGAGAGAGAGAGCCGGGGGAAGAGAGAGGGAGGTAGAGGAGAAAGGGAGAGAGAGGAAGGAAAACAGAGGGGACTTAAAAGAGACGAGGAGAGAAGGAGGGATAGCGACATGGAGTTAGAGGTGGGGAGAGGGAGGGATAGAGAGAAGGAGTTTGATGGGGAGAGAGTGAGGGAAGAAGAATGACATAAAGAGTGATTAGTTGAGAGAGAGAGGTCGTGACAAGGGAGAGATGGAGAGAAAGTGTGGATGTTTAGGGGTGAGATAAAGAGACAAAAAAGGAGATATGGAGAGAAGGGGGGAGATAAGGATAGATAGATCCATATAGTAACAAATTTGGAAGGTGAAGACAAAGAGAGAATGAGAGGTGGTAGAGAAATTAAGAGAGAGACTGAAGAGAGGTAGGGAAAGAGAGATGGAGATGGAGGGAGTGAGACAGGGAGGTAAGAATAAAGTCATAGAGAGTGAGAGAGAGAGAGAGAGAGAGAGAGAGAGAGAGAAGGAATATGGAAAGAGAGGGATAGAGGATAGTAGGAGGGAGAGGGAGAGGAGGAGGGACTGATAAATAGATAGGTTGGAGAAGGATAGTGTATGTTTTTGGTTTGATATAGAGAGATAGAAGGAGATAGAGATATAGATGGAAGGTGAAGATAAATAAGAGATAGATGGAGACAAGGAGGGAAGGAGAAAGAGATTGATAGATATGTTGTGAGAGAGAGTGTGTGTTTCACAGGGTGTAATAAAGAGAGAAATAAGGAGAGATGGAGGGAGATATAGATATAGATGTAAGGGGGAGAAAGGAAAGAATATTTCTTGCACTAGATGCAATGATTTCAGTGTAGAGGGTGATTCCTGATCCCATTTTATTTCTCGCAGTAGATGCATTGATTTCAATGTAAATTATTTCTAATCCTATTTTATTACTTTCACTAAATGTGTTGATTTTAGTGTAGATGGTGATTTCTAATCCTATTTGATTGCTTGCAATAGATGTATTAATTTCAATGTAGATGTTGATTTCTAATTATATTTGATTACTTGCACTACATGCATTGATCTAAATGTAGATTATTTCTAATCATATTTTATTGCTTGAACTAAATGCGTTTATTTCAGCGTAGATCGTGATTTCTAATCCTATTTGGTTGCTTGCACTAGATGCATTGATTTCAGTGTATATGTTGGTTTTTAATCATATTTTCCTACTTTCACTAGGTACATTGATTTGAGTGTAGATGTTTATTTCTAATCCTATTTGATTACTTGCATTAGATGCATTGATTTCAATGTAGATGTTGTTTTCTTACCTTATCTGATTTCTTGCATTAGATGCATTGATTTCAGTGTATATGTTGATTTATGATTTGATATAATTGGATGTATGGTGGTACATTAATATTAAAGACATTGGATTAATAGTGTGCATTGATTTGAGTGTAAGCACAAAAACTTATTAACAATGTACATTGACTTTTGTGTTATAGTAATTAAATATATTAATATTTTAGAGAAAGAAAGAAAAAGTACGATGTTTACTGCAACGGCTAGAGAAAAATATTTAAATGGTTTACAATTCCAACTTTCCTTTTCATATGATCGATATGAAAAGATGACGAAACTAACAAGGGTGACAATAAGAATAATACAAGAAAATAGTTTGAGATTGATCACAATGAAGACTATTTGTAATTGACTACATTCTTATTATTCACATTTTCTATCATTCAATATTATTACATTGTCACTTTGCATTCAAAATATTTATTTCATAATTTTTCATCAATAAAGTCATTTTACAATATTTATCATCTCAACAAATTGAGGCAACTAAGAAAATTTAAAATTAAAATGATGCGATAAATCTAAGACATATTTAGCATATTTAAAATGATTATATTAATATTAGATGTATTTATATATTATTGATAAAATTAATCATATGTTCCTCATACTTTCGATATATTTTCCTTGGCCGCACATGACTGAAACCAACCTAGATCCATCTTAACTCTAGATATATCAAGCATCAAGAGGGATCAAATATTTCGAGGTGAAAACCTCTTTTTTGAGTGAAAACCTTGAGGAAATATTTTCACCTAGAGAGATTTCATCCCACTCGGCATTTGATAGATCCGGAGTTAAGATGGATCTAGGCTAGAAGTATTAAATTTCTTAGCTACGCTCACCTCAACATTTCAGAATAACATACGTAACATTTGTGAAATTGTGAAACAACATTGAAGGTGGAAGATGCAACGTTGATCACATATTTATGAAAACTATCAGATTTCAACATCATTTGAAATGATATGTTAAGTTTTCATGAAGTGTTATTGTAAAGTAAATTTATGTAATGGTACAAGTATTACAAAACACATATTAAAGAAAACTGTGATATTTCAACATGATTTAAAATGGTATGGTCATTTTTCAAGCAGTGTTATTGTGAAATAGATTTATGTAATGATACGAGTATGAAAAAACACATATTTAACAAAACTATCATATTTCAACATGATTTGAAATGGTATGTTAAGTTTTCATGTAGTGTTATTGCGAAATAGATTTATGTAATGGTACAAGTATGAAAAACATAATTTGTAAAATAAAATAAACTTGAAAGTTTATATGTAAAATAAAATAAAGTTTAAATTTTATGTTAAAATTACATTTCTTAAATTTTTATATAAATAATAAATAATATTATATATATAAAGTTTAGAAATATGAATTTGTTAAAGGTATTTAGAGGAATTTTTAATTAGGCTGAATATATATGTGGGATGATTTGAGTTTACTTCCATCTTTATCATTTAATTTTTAAATGTATAACACACTCCCAAGCATCACAAATGAGCTCCCCATGAAACCAAAAGTAAGCTTAAACTAGTGCTATTGGTCTTTTGAAAAATGCCTGGAACATGTATGAGGATGCTAAAAGAATATAAAAGAATACTACTTGAAGTAGTTTGTAGCGTGTCGATACCCAAACTTGTAATATAACAACTTTATTGCCTTGCTTAACACTCACTCATAAATGATCCAATATAGTTATTAATTTCTTTGATTGTAGTAAGAATAAAATTACTTTATAGGGTAGGAGATTACTTTATGCATTATCATAATTTCTTTTTTTATTAGTGATACATTTTCTACATGTTGGATATATGGAAAATATTGTTCCAAAGGTGAAGTCGAATAATTTTCAAGAAATTTTTGGACTTTGACATTCATGGATCAATATTTATATGGTAACTCATGTTGAAATCCTTAATTCCTTCAAAATTTGTAGGTTCTTCAAAGTTTTCATATGAATGATGTTAAATTTAGGAAGATGATTTTGTCAAGGACATTCATATATGATGTATAAATTACACCAGAAGCATGTATATCATGGATTCACCCGATATAAAAATATACTAAAGTTAAGTACTGAATGGATTCTACAAATCTTATGCAGAATTAAAAACACAATCGCCAATGACATGAAGTAAATAAGAATCAAATCAAACAAAACATAGATAATTTCCTACGGAAATCTTTCTGCTAAAAACCCCACTATCTTCTATTCTATATTCAACATGGATCATGAAAAAATTAGGTACAAAAGTATTCTCACAAAACACCTCCAGTTCTCAGCAAATTGTCTCACACTGTCATACATAAAACTGACCAATACTTAGCCAATTTACTACCTCTAGAGAACCTACCTTGCTTGTGAAATCCCTGATGAATTGAATCCCCAAAGAATAGGAATTTTTGCCTTCCTTGACTATGAAAGTATCATTGGCACTCCAATGGGTGTTTGGTTGCATGAGTGCAACCCAATAATCCTACAACAGATAGTCAACTTCCCTTTCACCTAGATCTCAACAGGGTCTCCACTGGATCTAACATGCATGCAACTAATAATAGTAAATCCTCAATTGCATGTGAGATCACTGATTGTGAATTAATTAGTATTTAATTCACTTGATCTCTCACTAGTGTATCTATCATTTAAAACTAGCACAACTAAGTTTAACTCACTTAACTAAGTTAAAATTATTACAACCTGCATTAAATAATGCACCACTGCACTTTAAACTATGTTACATCTATAATTACTCTGCATGCCTCACCAACTACCAATAACTCAAACTCCACTAGCTAGCTGAGTTTATCACTCTCAGTTAACTATTACAAGTTATTTTTATATTTAGATTATAGTTAATTGCCCATTCCAATTAAGGGATAACTAATATAGACATGCACCAAAAATAGCACTGTGGGCCCCATCCTAGTGTAGGTGCTTAATGCACTAGGCATGGGTTCTGAAATTTTCTTGTTGAATCTCAACACTCCCTCTCAACAAGAAATGGATTGTCCTTCACCCCGATCCTATCTCTATGGTATTCGAATATGCTCCTGGTGAGCGCATTCGTCAAAATATATGCATCTTGATCTTCCGTGAGAATGTATTAAAGAAACATTATTCTTCTCTGCACACAATCTCTAAGATGACGGTATGAGATATATATGTGATTGGACCTATCATGAAATGCAAGATTGATCAAGAGTTTAATGCAACTCTGATTATTACAATGAATCACTGTCAGAACCATCTGAGAACCAAACAAACCAACCAAGATATTTCTCATCTAGATAGCCTCACATGCATCTTAACTTGTTGCCATATATTGTGCTTGTGTTGAGCTAAGTGCCACGGATTGCTGCTTCCTGATGTACCAAGAAGTTTTTTTTGATCCAATGTTAAAGATCCCTCCTGATGTGCTCTTTTTGTCTGATGGACTACCAGCCCAATTTGCATCCATGAAACCTGGAATCTTCACTCCCTCTATCCATCTATATCATAGACCATACTCTAATGTGCACCTTAGGTATCTTAGGACATGCTTCTCTGCCTTCCAAAAGAGCTTGGTAGGATTAACCATAGCTTGACTCAAATTGTTAACCGCGTAGAAAATTTATGGTCTCGTGCTCACCAAATACATTAGTGAACCCACTAAATTTTTGTAGATAGTAACATCCACTACCTCTCTAGAAGTAGCATCCTCCTTCCTCAAATTTACTGGAAGAGAAGTCTCCATGGGTTTGCAACTCTCCATATGAAACTTACCCAGTATCTCCTTTGGATACTTGCCTTGAGACACAAAAAGTTGACCATCCCGCTACCATATTTCCAATCCAAGGAAATAATGAAGGAGTCCCATGTTCTTCATTTCGAAATCCCTTACAAGATCATCCTTGCATGAGTGTGTTAGCTTCTCATCACTAGTAAAAATTAGATCATCAACTTAAAGCAAAATAATCAATAACTTACCCTCAACCACAATCTGGTACATGTTTGCATCTGCTTCACTTTTGGTGAAGTCCGTTCCAGTGCTTACACACATGCTTCAGCCTATATAGTGCTCTTTTGATTCGGCACACATGTGAATCACTGTTGAATATATTTAAACCTTCAGGTTTCTCTATGTACAGCTCTTCCTTAATGATCTGATTGAAAAACACAGTTTTCACATCCATTTGATGAATGTGCCAGCCCATTTGCACTGAGAGTGCAAGGATAGATCTTATGGAAGAGTACCTTACAATAGGTGAAAAAGTCTCATCATAATCTATCCCCTAATTCTGTAAGAATCCTCGGGCCACAAATCTGGCTTTGTATTTATCCACACTCCCATCAGTAGCTTGCTTTACCTTGTAGATCCATCTCGATCCAACCACTGATTTTTTGACCAGTCTTAGGACAATCTCCCATGCACTTTTATTGACAATGGAGTCATACTCCTCCATCATTGCATCAATCTAAGTTGGTTGTTGCACTACATACTTAAAGGAAGATGGTTTAGTCACAATACATTTTCTCATAAGAGCCATCTATCTAGTAAATCAGTTAGGAGACTATCTCTATTTGCACTGTGAAGTAGGGGCTCCTACATTCTCCGCAACATCAAGTCTTAATCTATCAGCTTCCATGGTTCATCTTCTTCCATTTATCATGGATGGATCTGCATGATTATTTTCCTCCACTCCATGATCCTCTACATGTGGCTGATCCACATATTGAGGCTCATCCTTAGGAACCAATAGTTCCTCTTCTGCATGGAAGCCCAGCTTCCTCTCAAGGGGCAACTGCATGGCTTTCTCCTCATCAAATTTTATGTCCCATCACACAACAGTCATTGTGATTTTTGGAAAATAAACTCGATAATTATGGGGCATTTCAGTGTACTCCACAAAAATCTCAATCTCAACTATCGGTTCTAGTTTCTTCCTCGCATCTTTGGTCACATGCACATAAACAGATGAGAAAAAAATGTTAAAGTTTGAAACATCAGTTTTCTTACAAGTGAAAGCCTCTTCACATGTACTCATGCCAAGTATCCTCTGAGCACAACAATTCTGCACATGTACCGTTGTGTTGTATGGCTCCTTCCACAGATGTAATGGTAGGCCCTGATCATGCAAGATCGCTCGTGTTGCACCCACGATCATTTTGTTCTTTCTTTCCGCGAACCAATTCTGTTCTGGGTTACAATGCACTATTAGTTCTTGTTGAATTCATTCTTTTCTGTAGAAACTCTTCAATTCATTAGAGTTATATTCTCCACCATTATCGCTCCTAAGAGCCTTCACTTTCTTGCCTAACTCTTTCTCCACTAGTTCCTTGAACTCAAGAGAATTAGAGAATGGCCTATCTTTCTTCTACCTGAAGAAGATCCAACACTTACGAGAAAATTCATCAAAAAATATTACATAGTACTTATGTTTTGTTGTCAAAGTAAGAGATAATGGTCCACACATGTCTGTATGAACTCTCTTAAGGATCCCCGAAGCTCGGTTCTCCTTCTCATGAAAGCTGGCATTTAAATACTTCCCCATGGTAAACCCCTTACATGTATATAACTGAGAAAGTGTTTCCATTAGAATTCCTGTAGAAATATGCTTCATGAATTTCAAGGCTCCATGATGAAGATGGCTTAATATCCTGTGCCATAATTCACCCTCATCTCGGCTCACCAATTTGATTCCCTTGCCTTTCATTGTTATGCAACCATCTACCTAAAACTTATATAGATTCTTCAATTGAATCAAAATCCTCTTGGCTTTTCCTATTGTTTTAAGTCGCTTGAAATCTTTTCCTTCACTAAAAATAACATCATAACCTCTATCCTCCAACATTGTGACTGAGACTAATTTTTTCTTCAAACCTGGTACATGTATTACTTCTTTTAATTGAACTGGTTTTCCTAAATTTCTTTGAAAGGTAATAATAACAATCCCAGTAGCACTGTACCATCCATCATCCCCCATTTTGATATGCATCTGGAGATCCTTCTCCTTCAAGTCAGTGAAAACTTCCTTGTCTTCCGTCGTGTGAAAGGAAGCACCACTATCCAAATACCACATAGATCCCAATGCACTTGAAACCATGCATCGGATCAATGATAACTCAAGCTCAAATGATGAGGCCAAAGCCTCACCAGCTGCACATCCTCCAGCCTTCTTTTTCTTCTTATTTTGTGGAAAGTTAGTAGCAAAATGCCCATGCTCATGATAGTGAAAATAATTCACCTTAGACATGTCATTCTTCTTGCCATGATTGAAAAATTTAACTAAAAAATAAGATAATTTTGCATGAAAAAAAAATTTTTGGGGGTATTATTGAAAAAAAGAGTCAAAAACTATAACATCCACTTGTTCTACCTCAACTTACTATAATGTATATTTTTATTGTAACACTAGCATGGAATTACCATGACATATTGTACCTCTAATTAAAAATATAATAATTATTTCTAATAAATTAACAAAACTAAAGGCTTAATGGGTTTACATATCGTTTTCATAACCTGGTAAGTTTGCTTGGTGACCTATCGTTAGCTAATGCCACTTTAACTCCTAGATTTAGTATACTTGCTTGCCTTGATTGAAAATTGAGTACCCACACTAGTTGAATAAATCCAAATATTTGAAATGTGTTATTCCATGTGATTAGCCCTAAAATTAAGTGGGTAGATATTTTTTATGATAATTATATTTGAATAAGTTAATTGAAACCCTTAGTGGAAGGAGGAGGACGTGGCATAAATGACCAAACCACCTATTTCCTTGTAAAGTGGCATGATTTTACTAGGTGGTACAAAGGGGTAACTCGTGCCCATTCCTGGGTGTTTTGCTATTAGATCATGAATATAATAAAGGGAATTTAGGCTATAGCAGCTGTAGGAGAAGAAGAAGAGAACAATTAGGCATGTAGGGATAACCGAGAAGAAAAAGAAGAGTGTGTTGGATTTTTGAAGATTGGACTAAGGTCAACCTTAGTTGACTCATACTGCATGTTCTAGTATACTTTTATATTGGATTAATAAGCTAATTTTTGTGATACCGGTGATATCCCATATAGTTTTGTTTATATCCAATAAAATCTTGTTTACTCCCATGTGGCTTGGGAAAAATTCAATGAGTGAATGGATCAGTAAGTGTTGGTTGTTGTGTTGGTGGAGCACTAGAATTATGGAACCCATCTCTTAAAATTGTCTTCAACCATTTGTGTGAACCGTTTCCATAGAAAAAAATTTCCTCAAGAGCCTGGATCTAGCTCGGGGGTGGTCAACTACAAGAAGGGTTATGATGTAGTTGGCCTATGTTTTGGTGGAGAGTGGAAGTCTCTCCAATTGCCAACTAAATCATTATACACATATAAGTATTCTTGGTTATTTATGTTATACTGTTGGCTAAAATATGATTGAATCTGTTTGTGACTAATCACTAATCCCATAATGTTCATGTAAGAAGGCTTACTATATTATATTATCTAGGTTCATTAATTAACTCATTTATCCATGGTGAAAATTAGAATCTTGAGTGAGGTGGTTGCAACCTTATTAATTCATTCACTAGTTTCCTAATGTGCCTAATAAAAGTGGGCTATAAAAAATCATAATTAATGTGTTATTTATCTTGTTTTAGTATTATTTTGTGTTTATGAGTTTGGGGTAGTTTTCTATTATAAACACGGTTGTGAGATGTGACTTGAGTAGTTTAAATTTTATGGTGTGAGTGGATTGGCTCCACCTCTTAAATAATTGTTGATGTCTTTGTATGTCCATGATGAATTTAAGTTGCTATGTTCTTATTATTATGTGGGGCACATGGACCTCTGTGTTTGTTGTTATTTGAATAAGTTACAAAGTTATTTAAATGAATATTCATGTTTTCCTAAGATTTTTTCATCCAACATATTATGCACTACTAATGAAGGAATATGATAATCCTGGTTGTATGTAATGATATAGTGATGTGAATCAACCTAATCGTTATGAGAGGTTGGAGAACCATTTATGGATGTGCTGATTCTATTATGAGTAAGGATATATTTTATGATTATGTATAAGTGCTTAATAAACTCAATTCAATTTTTAGAGTGTATGGAATTCATAGTTTAGCACGATATGAATCTCATGGATTATTTTTCTTAGGAATATTGAGAGTTTATGGTTGATTCCTTTCATGCTTTACTATATCAGTAGAGTTAGTACAATATGATTAGGACCCACTATCGAGTTGTTATAGTGTTTTTATGTTGAAGTTACAGAACATTGTTGATCTGTATGAGATCTTAATAAAATTATGCTTCAGGGTTTGCAAATTACAAGTGTTAAAATTTTTTTTTAGGGCTTTTATGTTAAAATTTTACACACATAAAGCATGAATTAAACTCCAAAATAGTGAAACAACGGACAAATACACTATAAAAATAACGACACAACAATAATTAATGAAGGAGTTCACCCGTCCTGAGCTACATTTCCTTGGTCTAGCCTCCAATGGCTAGGCCCTCTTTCATTATTCTCAAAATAATTATTACATACATTTACAATTCGCAAACGTCTTAAAAACCTATTCCATCAGCTTCAGAATGCCCAAAAATTCTTGCCTGGCCTCTTTATGATATGAAATTGGTCAAAAATTAAAGAACTTATGTGCCTCCCTAGTTTTGATGCTAACTACACCAAAATTTTCCCAAAATCCAGACTGGTCCTACAAATTTTCCCTGAATTGTGCTAACAAAGCGACAATTTCACGAAATTTCGAGAAAAATTTTCAGACCGTTAATTTCTCCACTAACGCCACAAATATGCAATTTTAACCATATTGATATGGTTTGAATTAAAAAATAAATAAAAATAAAAAATTCGTGCCATAAGTGTGCACCCGTGGTTCTGCACATTGGTCATATGGTGTATTACGGGCAGGGCTCGGGCTAAACCTTGGCTCCTTACCCCATGTCCACTGCACATATACTTTAAATATAAAACATGGGCAATGGTTTAATAAGGAACATGGTAGTGAATTGGTAATTCTTGGCGTTGTTAGAAAGGAGGTCACGACATCGAATGCCACAGAGGTGCAGTTCAGACTTAACCATTTTTTTGTGGCCCATGCTATCACATGGAAACCCCTGGTTCGGCCACGTGGTAGCATGTGGTTGGAAACCAACCAACCAACCAAAACTTTCCATGATAGAACCAATCAGGGCCTGCAACTTGTTAAGCAGTTATAGGCCAAAAAATTCCTAATTTTTCAGCCAATCAAGAGAGGCCATGTGGCAGCTTGCCATTGCCCCAAAATACACAGTTAGCTATCCTTTCTTTGAAAAAAATTTCAGTTTGAGAAAACATAGAAAACACATTTATGGGCGCATACTATGTTGGCTTTCCATGAAATTAGTTGCGTCAGATTCAGATCGACCAGATCTACATCGTCGTTTAGGTTCCACACCATTTAAACAACATTCATTTTTTAGCATAATTTTGAGCACCTAATCACACCACCCCACTCGAATATTTTGGACCCAAAAATCTCTTTCATTACTAAACATCTAGACGAGGGTACAACCCCCTCACCCTTCTAGTCTCAATCCACTAGAATTTCCTTGAGTTCAACTATTTCACCTTTTCATAAAAACTGATTTTTTTCCTTGATTCTTGAGACCCTATCTTGCTGTTGTAGATACCATCTTGCTGCAATTTCTAACAATTTGCAGAATAACAAACTGTCCTTGACGAAATAAACATGATTCCTCCTTGATCCTCAATCAAAGGAAACTTAAACAAGTTGAATTTCTTCTCACCTTTAACATTATCAAAGTGATGATGTTTAACATGTCTCGTCATGTGCTTGGCTTGATTCTTGACCAAATGTGATTGCCATTAACATGAAGCATCCCATTTCAAAGAAAAAAATGGTGAAACCCACAAGAAGAAGATTTGAACCCAATGTTGGAAATATTGTCATTGATGGCAATGGAGGCAGCAAAGACAGAGATAGACAAAGGAGGAAGCTAAAGCGGATACAGGAAAAGGACAGCAGAACAGAGACAAACAAAAGAAAAGCAAGTAGGGCAAAGGAGACAGGCGGAAGAACACTGCTGAAGTGTAATAGTAGACTATAGAGGTAGAGATGAAACGGTCGAGCAATGGAGGCAGTGAAATAGTCGAGCAGTGGAAGCAAAGGAAATGAATATAGAGGCAGAGCAGTTATCAGAGGCAGAGGTAAAGCTGTTAACAGAGGCATAGGCAGAGCCGTTATCACAAGCAGAGGCAGAGCCATTTTTTAATTCCGAGATTCGCTACCCCAGCTGGAGGATATATAAACACAATTTCGGGAATCGTATAACCCAAGCATAAAGTATATATATATATATATATATATATATATACAAACAAATTGTGAGAATCACCTCCCCCGCTAGATGATACACTAAAGATTGGAGCAGCAAAGTATATATATATATATATATACATATAAATCTTATTCCAGGAATCGTAACTTAGGTGGGAGGATACATAATATTTCGGGAATCTTAAACCCAAGTGGAAAATTTTATATATATTAATTTATATGGAGCGCTTTATGATCAAAGAATCAAAGTACCATAAGGTGGGACCCTTTCCCAATCGCGTCAGAGATTATGAGGGCAGCAAAAAATATAAACATAAAATTGTGATTGCGATGAAGCCCAGACCCAATGGGTCTATAGAACATAATGGATATGTGTCGAAACATGCAACCAAAGAATTGTGATTGCGATGAAGCCTGGATCATATAAACAAAGGTTCAAAGCATATATATTATTAAGTGGAGCACTTTATGATCAAAAGAAACGAAGTAATATAAGGTGGGACCCTTATGAATCGCATCAGAGAATATAAAGGCATCGGAACATCACAACAGAAAGTTTCAATTGCGATTAATCGCATCGGAACAATCGCAAAGGTACCAATCGCATCGGAGTTAAAGCGGAACATGTTAAAAAATATTTGCGATTGCGATGAAAGTCGGACGCGATAGTCATATAAACTCCACCATATAAAACATGGTCAAGTCCTCATATCAATCGCAATCAAAAATTTGTGGAGCATATCAATCGCATCAGAGCAACGTAGCTTGCGATTACGATTGGAAAAGTTAGACGCGATAGTCATATAAACTCTGCCATATAAAACATGGTTGGGTCCACATATCAATCGCAATCAAAAAATTTTGAAGGCGCTGTTATATATATATATATATATATATATATATATATATATATATATATATATATATATATATATATATATATATATATATATATATATATATATATATATATATATATATATATATATATATATATATATATATATATATAAAGTTGTTGCGATTGTATTGAAAAGTGCCGCGTGGTCTGAGGACCTACGGGCCTCGGCTTAAGGTGGAGGGAAATTATTAATATAATACGATTGCGATGTGTGGAATTGCATCAGGCAATAAAACAAAGGCCGTGGTGTGTGTATGTTCCACTTGCGGAACTCACCACATCAACAAGACACCTGCTATGTAAAGGGTTGGAATTTGCCCATATTTAAAGTCAGCAGTTGCTTATATATATACAAAATGAACTGTTATATATTTAAAAGGTGCTGTTATAGAGTTGCATGATTTAAAAAGTGTAGTTACATAAATACAGGAGTTACGCAGCAGCCATAAACATAAAGGCATACAGAGGAGAGAAAGGGACAAACACTGTCAAAGAAAAGGCAAATGCGCGGCGATCCAAAAGGCTGTATGAGTGAGCTGGAGCTCCAATTGTAATTAAATGTAATATTTTAATTGATTTATATTGTTTTGATGCATTGGAAAGTCTTTGGAAGAGAAAAAATATCCCATTGTAATGTTAAATTGATACCTATAGTTATATTTATTGAATGAGAAGATATAAGTAATGAGAAGATAGAAGCCAAAGAGTCATGACTGTTCACTGCAAATTCTTTATGAAATACAAACAGTCATGTCAGGAACTCTATATATAATATCAATTGGATATGCATAAGAGAATTTAGAGAGAGTAAATATAGAGAAGGAAGAGTATAGAAGAGTGAGGCAGAGAAGATTAAGAAAAGAAAAGAAGAAATGAAAGCTACAGAATAGAGCTGATATCTGAGGTAAATCAACAAACATTCAGTTTGATAAATTGAGGAAGTTGGAGCTTCCCTATCAAGTTGCAGCTTGATAGCTGTCAGTTGTAGATGAATGAGGTTGGAGCCTCCTATAGGTTGGTGCCTACAGAAAATTGAAGGGAGTTGGTGCTTCCTTGCAAGTTGTAGCTTGCAGAATTAAAGTTAGAGCCTCCTGTAGGTTGGTGCCTGTAGAAAAACAATGGTGAGAGGGAGTTGGAGCTTGCCTTTTCGTCACAACAATAATAAGATGTGGTTTTCCCCCTTTATGGGTTTCCACTTATATCTGGTGTCTCTGTGCATGAAGTTTATGTGTTGATCTGATTTATATCATTTGCTTAATACCTGCTACTCTCATATTAAGTCTACTGTTATATTATATTAATACTTGCTGCTCACATTCTAAGATTACTCACATATTAAGTTGGACATGAAATGAAGGTGTAAATAAGGTTTAATGAAAAGTTTTATTAAAAGTCCATGAATGTGTTAAATTGATTCACCCCCCCCCTCTCAGTTTAACTAAGGGTTCAACAATTGGTATCAGAGTAGGTTCCTTTGTACCAGTTTAACAACTGAAAGGAGATCCTAGGTTCTCAGGATGGCTAGTAAAGAAGGATGTTCTACCAATAAAGCCCCTTTCTTTACAGGTGCAAATTATGCTTTCTAGAAAATCAGAATGAGGACATACATAATGTATTTAGGAATAGAAGTCTGGGTTGCTGTGGAATATGGATATGCCCCAAAGGTAACTGACTCAGAGAAAGAAACCAAACAAGATTTTGTAGCTAACGCAAAAGCCATGAATACCATCTTGAATGGAATGTGTGAAGCAGATTTTATCAAATTAATGCACAAAGACACTGCCAAAGAAATGTGGGATACTCTGGAGAACATCCATGAGGGAGACAAGAAAGTAAATACTGCCAAACTTCAAGTCTATAGAGCCCAGTTTGAGAACTTAAAAATGGATGATGATGAAGACATTGCTAGCTTCTTTCTAAGGGTTGCAGAAATAGTAAATAACATGAAGGCTCTTGGTGAAAACATAAAAGAAGCTATAATTTTCCAAAAGATTCTAAGATCTCTTCCACCCAAGTTTAATCCGAAGGTGTCTGCAATAGAAGAAAAAACTAATTGGGAGACCTTGACCACGAACCAACTACTTGGAAATCTAAGAACATATGATATGAGGCTCCCACAGAAGAAGCCAAGTACGAGGGAGGCAGGCTTTAAAACAGAAAACAAGAAAGAAGAAGAGGAAGACATATGCTCTTGCTCAAATGAAGAAGAGGCAAAATTTGTCAATAAATTGGATAGAGGCTCAGGTAAATAAAAAGGTAAACTTCCTTTCAAATGCTCTAGTTTTGGAAGAGTTGGACACTATGCTACTAAGTGTCCTCACAAGAAAGTAAGGAATCAGGCTCAAGAGTCAGAGAAAAATAAATCAAAGAACTGGCAAAAAGGAAAGAAGTTCAGCAAAAAATCCTTCTATGCTCAACAGGACAATAGTACATATGAAGATTTATATGAACCCTATAGTGAAGAAGGAACCTCTGAATTCTTATTCATGGCCATAGAAGAACTTGAAGGACTCCTGCTAGAAGATGAAGAAGAAGAACGGGGAATCGACCTTGAGGGTGAGCTAAGAAGTGCTATGGAGGAGATTGACAGACTCAAACTGAAGTGAGAAAAACAGAAGGGCATTCTTTTCAAGTATGTAAGAGAAGAACAAAACTCAGAAGTCCTCAGGCAGCTGAACGTAGAGCTTGAAGAAGCCAAGAAGATAGAAGACATGTTACTTTAGCAAATCAAGGATAAAACCTGACAACAAGAGAAGCTGGAAGAAGAAGTAGTATGTCTCAGGAAGAAACTAGAAAATGCTCAAAGGAAAGCAGTTATAAGCTCTTCTCAAACAACAAGCTCTAGTAAGTTGAATGAAATTCTGGTTGCTCAAAGATCCCCTATGATAAAAACTAGAATACACTATGAAGGAGAATCAAGTAAAAGCAAAGAAAAAGTTGACTGAGAGATTATTTTTGTAATAGAAAAGAAGAATGATGAAGCAACTCAAATAATTCCTACAAAAGAAGAAAGATGTAATGAGGAAGACATAGATTAGAAGAAACCACTAGTAGTTAATAATGTAATAAATACTAAGACAACAGAGAAAGGGGCATATGCCTCTGAATATGTCAAATTTGGAAGCCATCAAAGGAGATTCTTCCCTCCTATGAAGAATGCCACCTGTTATGTCTGCCACAAGCTGGGACACATTGCTGCATATTGCCATGCAAGGAGGAGTAATTCAAACCAACAAAAGATGCAAACATTGAAGAGAATGCCTCAATCAAACAAATGGAAAAGACAACCTTACACCAGGTATGCAAATATTTTCTATGGTTACTGTTTTTATTGTAAGGAATTTGGTCATAAAATCATTGAGTGTAGAAAGTATGGAAAAATATTTATGTTCAACACCTCAAGGAGGTTTATGAATCAAAGAAATTTTACTCATACTCACAATTCTGCAAAAACTATGATCAAATGCTGTATATGCAATCAAGTTGGACATATGCCTTCCAAATGTCCTCTGAAGGGATGTGAATCATCATCTCACAAAAGATACCAAAAAAAAAGTATGCCTCCAGTGGAAAAGGAAGGAGAATAAGTGTGACTTGGCTCTAACTGCTCAAGATCTGAAAAGCCAATGGTCTTTGGAAAGTGGCTGCTCTAAACACATGACAGGAGACAAAATAAAACTTATAACTCTTGATGAAAAGAAATCTGGAAATGTTACTTTTGGAAATGATAAATCAGGTAAGATCAAGGGAAAAGGCTCAGTCAGCATAGACAATGGTAGAGGAAAGGCCCAAGATTTACTATTTGTATATGGGCTAAAAGAAAATTTACTAAGCGTCAGACAAATGTGTGATAAAGACTGTGAAGTTATTTTTAGAGCACAAGATTGTGAAGTCAGATCAAGCACCACAGGTAAGACTCTGCTCAAAGGAGCTCGAACAGAGAGTAATGTTTACATTGTGAAAGAGGAAGATGAAGCATGTCATCTTAGCAAACTAGAAGAGTCATGGTTATGGCATAAAAGGTTGGGACATCTCAACTTCAATCACATCACCAGACTAAGCAAGAAGAAAGCTGTCAGAGACATGCCAAAAATAAAGAGGCCTTCTAATACCATATGCAAATCATGTCAATTAGGCAAACAGGCTTGCACATCCTTCAAGGCCAAAGATGAGTTATCAACAAGAAGACCTCTACAGCTTGTGCACATGGATCTATGTGGACCCACAAGAACCAAAACTCCAAGTGGAGAATCCTACTTCATGTTGATAATAGATTATTTCTCCAGAATGACATGGGTTGCATTTCTCAAGAATAAATCAGAAGCTCTGGAAAAATTGAAGATCTTCAGAGCATTAGTAGAAAATCAAACAGGATGCAAGCTGAAATGCATCAGATCAGACAGAGGAGGTGAATTTACAGATTGTGACTTTGCTGACCTATGCAATGAACACGGGATAAAGCAAAAATTTACTATTGTAGGAACACCTCAGCAAAATGGAGTAGTAGAGAGACAAAACAGGTCTTTACAGCAAGTAGCCAGAGCCATGATGCATGAAAGTAATATTGCTCAAACCTTCTGGGCAGAAGCAGTACACACAACGGTGCATATCCTTAATAAAGCCCACTTAAGACCAAGAAGTGATAAGACTCCATATGACCTATGGCATGGGAAACTAGCTTCAATTAAACATTTTAGAATCTTTGGAAGCAAGTGTTACATAAATAATAATGATGAAAATCTTGGGAAATTTGATGCAAGAGTAGATGAAGGGATATTTCTAGGATATGCATCCAAAATTAAAGGGTACAGGTGCTACAACAACACTCTTTGAAAAATAGTAGAAAGCATTAACGTGAGATTTGATGAAGAACTTACAAACAATAAAAGAGATACAGACTGCTACAGTCCATCTGACAACCATGAAGAAGAAAACCAAGATGATGAGGAAACAAGAAAGACAACAAAAGATATAGAGCTGAGCTCTAAAGCTCCCTCAAGATATACTCAGAAGAACCATCCTGAAGATCAGATCATTGGAGACAAGAGAGTAGGGGTCCAAACAAGAAGGCAACTAACATAACAAAATGAAGAGGTATACATAGCCATGTTGTCACAAATAGAGCCAAAGAAATTTGAAGCTAGCAAGGACATGTCCTGGGTAAATGCTATGAATGAAGAATTGGACCAAATTGAGAAAAACAATACCTGGAAATTAGTTCCTAGACCCACTGAGAAAAATGTCATAGGCTCAAAATGGGTATTCAAAAAGAAAATGAATGAGCAAGGACAAGTAATCAGGAATAAATCCAGATTGGTCTGCAAAGGATATTCACAAATCAAAGGAATTGATTATGATGAAACATTTTCCCCTGTAGCCAGAATGGAAGCCATCAAAATGTTTCTGGTCTTTGCTTGCTACCAAAACTTCAAAGTATATCAAATGGATGTGAAATCTGCATTTCTGAATGGAGATCTAGAAGAATAAGTCTACATGGAACAACCAGAAGGTTTCTCTTTAACAGACAAAGAATACTCTGTGTGCAGACTGAAGAAGGCGCTATATGGACTGAAACAGGCTCCTCGTGCTTGGCACTGAAGACTGGATAAATATTTGCAAAACAAGGCTTTAAGAGAGGTGGAGTAGATAGCAATCTAAACATAAAAACCCATGAAAATGAACTCCTGATTATTGTAGTATATGTTGATGACATTATGTTTGGAAGAAACAAAGAAGAACTAGCAAAAGGGTTTGTTGATGAGATGAAAAACAAGTTTGAGATGTCTATGATTGGAGACCTCAGTTTCTACTTAGGACTTCAAAATCAAAAAAAGAACACAGGTACATTCATCTCACAGGAAAAATACTTAAAAGAAATGTTGAAAAAGTTCAAAATGGAGGACAGCAAACCTGTGTCAACTCCCATGATCACGGGATGCAAGCTGTGTGCTGATGATGGGTCTGCATATATAGATCAAAAAATCTACAGAACCATGATAGGAAGCTTGCTGTATTTGAGAACATCAAGACCAGACATCATGCTAGCAGTAGGACTAGTGGCTAGATAACAAGCAGCACCTAAACAAAATCACCTTCTTGCAGTCAAACGAATATTTAGATACCTACAAGGAACAACACAGTATGAAGTTTGGTATCCTAAAGGCAAAAGCTTCACTTTGACAGCATACACAGATTCAGATTGGGCCAGCTGTGTGGATGACAGGAAAAGCACAAGTGGAGGTGCTTTCTATCTAGGAGAAAGTCTGGTGGCATTGTTAAGCAAGAAACAAACATCTATCTCTCTTTCTACAGCAGAAGCAGAATATATAGCAGCAGCAGCATGTGGCACACAAGTCATGTGGATGAAGCAAACTCTTCAAGACATGAAGGTAAGCATTGATGAACCTATGTCAATCAAATGTGATAATACAAGTGCTATAAGTATATATAAAAACCCCGTGCTTCACTCTAAAACTAAACATATCCCAATCAAGTATAATTTTCTTCGAGAACAAGTGGCTCAGAAGATAGTAAAACTGGAGTATGTGCCAACAAAAGAACATACAACAGATATATTTACCAAACCACTTGCTAGAGAACCATTTGAATATTTGAGAGACAAACTAGGGGTAGTATTTGTAGATGCTACTCTCTAATATGAAGAGAAAGCACAGTTTTAGGGGGAGAACAGAAACAATAATATCATTCCCCGGGGGAGATCAACCAGCAAGGGAAGCATGAAAACAGGTCCTCAGGATCAAAAGGATTATGGCAATAATACATTCAGCAAAAAGGAATCAATAAAAAGGAAAAAGGGTCAGTGGTGCAGCGGAAGAGCGGTGAACCCGACGTGAACCGAAGACGGAAGAGTAGTGAACCCGATGTGAATCTAATCCAACGGTTGAAGCAGCATCATACAAAATTAGAAAATTCTAGAGAGAGAAAATGCACGAAATATTGAAAAAGGATAAAATCACAGAATCAAGGAATAGAAGCTACATTAAGAATTCAAACCCCTTGCCATTGATGTCAAAGGGGGAGGAAGAGTAAGCAACAGGAGAAAGGATCCTAACAGAAAAACAGAGGAAGTGTATTGCCGCCAATGCCAAAGGGGGAGACTGTTGGAAATATTGTCATTGATGGAAATGGAGGCAGCAAATACAGAGATAGGAAAAGGAGCCAGCTGAAGCAGATACAGGCAAAGGATAGAAAAACAGAGACAAACAAAAGAAAAGAAAGCAGGGCAAAGGAGACAGGCGAAAGAACACTGCTGAAGTGTAACAGTCGAATACAGAGGCAGAGATGAAACGGTCAAGCAGTGGAGGCAATGAAATCGTTGAGCAGTGGAGGAAGTGAAACAGTCGAGCAGTGGAAGCAGAGGCAGCGAATATAGAAGCAGAGCGTTTATCAGAGGCAGAGGTAGAGCTGTTAACAGAGGCAGAGGCAGAGCCGTTATCACAGGCAGAGGCAAAGCCATTTTTTAATTCCGAGATTCACTACCCCAGCTAGAGGATACATAAACACAATTCCGGGAATCACCTCCCCCGCTGGAAGATACACTAAATATTGGAGTAGAAAAGTATATATATATATATATACATATAAATCTTATTCCGGGAATTGTAACCCAGGCGGGAGGATACATAATATTTTGGGAATCTTAAACCCAAGCGGCAAAGTTTATATATATTAATAAGTGGAGCGCTTTATGATCAAAAGAAATTAAGTAATATAAGGTGGGACCTTTATGAATCGCATCGATGAATATAAAGGCATCGGAACATCACAACAGAATGTTGTGATTGCGATCAATCACATCGGAACAATCGTAAAGGTACTAACTGCATCGGAGTTAAAGCGGAACATGTTAACAAATATTTGTGATTGTGATGAAAGCCGGACGCGATAGTCATATAAACTCCGCCATATAAAACATGGTCGGGTCCGCATATCAATCGCAATCAGAAATTTCTGGAGAATATCAATCGCATCAGAGCAAGGTAGCTTGCGATTGCGATTGGAAAAGCTAAACGCGATAGTCATATAAACTCCGCCATATAAAACATGGTTGGGTTTGCATATCAATCACAATCGGAAATTTGTGAAGGCGTTGTTATATATATATATATATATATATATAAAGTTGTTGCGATTGTATTGAAATGTGCTGTGTGGTCTGAGGACCCACGGGCCTCGGCTTAAGGTGGAGGGCGATTATTAATATAATACGATTGCGTTGTGTGGAATCGCATTGGGCTATAAAACAAAGGTCGTGGTGTATGTATGTTCTGCTTGCGGAACTCACCACATCAACAAGACACTTGCTGTGTAAAGGGTTGGAATTTGCCCAGATTTAAAGTTAGTAGTTGCTTATATATATACAAAAGGCACTGTTATATATTTAAAAGGCGTTGTTACAGAGTCGCATGATTTAAAAGGTGCAGTTACATAAATACAGGAGTTACACAGCAGCCATAAACAGAAAGGCATATAGAGGAGAGAAAGGGACAAACACAGTCAAAGAAAATACAAATGCGCAGCAATCCAAAAGGCTGTATGAGTGAGATGGAGCTCTCATTGTAATTAAATGTAATATTTTAATTGATTTATATTGTTGTGATGCATTGGCAATTCTCCGGAGGAGAACAAGTATCCCACTGTAATATTAAATTGATACCCACAGTTATATTTATTGAATGAGAAGATAAAAGGAATGAGAAGACAGAAGCCAAAGAGCTATGACTGTTCACTCCAAATTCTTTGTGAAATACAAACAGTGATGTGAGGAGCTCTATATATAATATCAATTGGATATGCATAAGCGAAGTTAGAGAGAGTAAATATAGAGAAGGTAGAGTATAGAAGAGTGAGGCAGAGAAGATTAAGAAAAGAAAAACAGAAAGGAAATCTACAAAATAGAGCTGATATCTGAGGTAAATCAGCAAACATTCATTTTGATAAATTGAGGAAGTTGGAGCTTCCCTATCAAGTTGCAGCTTGATAGCTATCAGTTGTAGCTAACTGAGGTTGGAGCCTCTTGTAGGTTGGTGCCTACAGAAAATTGAAGGGAGTTGGTGCTTCCTTGCAAGTTGTAGCTTGCAAAATTGAGGTTAGAGCCTCCTGTAGGTTGGTGCCTGCAGAAAAAGAGTGGTGAGAGGGAGTTGGAGCTTGCCTTTGCATCACAACAATAATAAGATGTGGTTTTCTCCCTTTATGGGTTTCCACTTATATCTGGTGTCTCTGTGCATGAATTTTATGTGTTGATCTGATTTATATTATCTGCTTAATACCTGCTGCTCTCATATTAAGTCTACTATTATATTATATTAATACTTGCTGCTCACATTCTAAGATTACTCACATATTAATTTGTACATGAAATGAAGGTGTAAATAAGGTTTAATGAAAAGTTTTAAAAGTCCATGAATGTGTTAAACTGATTCACCACCCCCCCCCCCCTCTCAGTTTAACTAAGGGTTCAACACCCAATTCCCTTTTTGTCAATTTTACCACATGTTATTGATGTCTTTTGAAAGGAAACATGTTAGAACCTTGAAACACATTCTCACAACCATTAGAAACCTTAATGAAATCGAATTTTTTGGTTGATGCATCACCTTGAAAGGCCTCATTCACAACATCTTGATGCTTGAACATTAACAACAATTTTTTTTTACTAGAATTCGTAATTCTTTTCATTTTTCAAGCATGCATAAGAGACAAAATTGTCTTCTTACTATGTGCTCTAACAATATACTCAATCCCATTCTTGAAAAAATGATACTTATTCTCATGGAAAAGAAATATTTCTCTCCTATCCTAAATATATGGCCCACCCAAAAAAATACTAGAAAAATCAAGCGGAACAACATGAAGTTCAACTTCATCAAGAAATTTTTCAGTGATTTCAAATCTAAGTATGCACTTCCTCTTCACCTCCAAATTTTCATTCTTACATATCGAACCTAAGGAATAAGGTCTTCGATGAGGAATGGTTTATAAATTCAACTACTTGACTAAGTCTTCAAAAATAAGATTTTCTTGTGAAAAACTATCAAATAGGGTGTCAATCTTGGTATGATTTGAAATAACTCTAACATGGAAAAGTTCAATTCTTGTTTCATCTTCTTGATTACTAATTTGACAACTTGAAGAAATACTACTTGTAAAGTCCTTACCTTTCAAACCCACTGTGACGATCTTGTTTCATATTCGGAATGAGAACCTAAATCATGTGTTATTGTAGCAACTGTCTTCTCCTTCTCATTGTTTTTAATCTTCTTGGATCTCATAACTAGATGTAGTTTCCACCAATGATCTTCATCATGCCTATTTTTGGAGTAGTTTTTGCATGAGATTTTTTCCTTATCCATTTTTATGGATTCATTCTTCTTACCTTTACCCTTCAACTTACCTCTTCAGACTCTAAGGTATCCTCATTTGTCTCATTTGAAACATATTTCCCTCTTGCTTTTGGATATGAGGCCTGTACACATACTTCATATAAATTTGAAGGATTAAACACGAGAATAATATGTATTAGTTACATATGCAAACCTCTAATGTACTTTAACAAAGCTTCTTGTGATGTCAAATCCACACCTAAAATTAGTGCTCTTCGCCTAAATTCTTGAGTATATCTTTGCACACTTTGACGTTTTATTTGTCTAAAATTTTTCCAATCCATACTAGCATTTTTCATATAAGCTAATGGATCAAATTTTCTTCTAAGTGCAGCAATAAAATATATCCAAGAGGTGGAGACCTTACCATGCTTTTTCATATCCTCTTGTGTTTTTGCTTCTCACCAAATCAAAGCAGTAGTTTCCAACATGAATGAAGCCAACTGAATCTTTGTTTCATCATCTTTGTTGTTTTGGATCCTGCAATAAAATTCAAGCATTAGGGGAATTTGGAGGTCTAAAATAGGCCTCCTAAGGAAATTATAAAATAATGGTAGAAACAATAAAATAAGATAATATTGCATCATCAAATTTTAAATGGAAAAAAAGAAAAATATAGTTTTTCAACTCATATTTTCAACTTATCTCTCGATGGGTTTACTCAAATTTCAAGTGGAAACACTCATTAGGATGCATAATTTGATTTCTCATCCAAGGATTACCTATGTTTTATACTTTCCATGGATGATGCTACACGCAAAATGAGAAATACATGAAAAATGTGATTGAAATCACATTTTTTCATGTATTTCTCATTTTCATGTAAGAAGGTCCATCAACAATATGAAGCATGGGTACTACCTGGATGAGGAATTAAATTTTACATCCAACGAGTACTCTCGCTCGAAATTTGAGTAAAATGTTAGGGAGATAAGTTGAAAATACGAGTTGAAAAAGTAGTTTTATTATTTTATAATTTTATAATTATTTTACTTTTTTACTCCAAAAATGGTGAATCATCTCCCATATCCCGATGTCCAACATAGAGGATAGTTCACGGCATATCTTGTCTTTGAAATGTCAACCATGGCAGAGACTAGTTGTTTTGGAACCTTGAATCGAGGGATAACATGGTTAAAGAAAAAGAGAGTTGTGGTCACTGCCTTGTTATTGAACATTGGCATGGCCTTAGACCATTTGGTGAAATATTCAACCACCACAATGTGATACTTGCGGTTACCAGTAGATGGAGGTCAACACTCCATAAATTCAATAGCCCACTTATGCAAGGGACCAGCCATGTGATGTCTATACCAACCATCGAGGATCGTCATCCTTCAAGATCAATTCTTGTAGAATAAATACTAAATATAAAATTAAGCTATTACTTTATATTATGTCTTTTCATCCTTCATTTGATGTCCATCCAAGCCTCTTCAATTAAATTGAACTATTATCTACCTCATATTCCTCAATTAGGAAACATTATAGATTAGCACTATCTACTTCATCCATAAAACATACATCATGGAATACAATATTAATACTAATAAACAACACCATGTAATATTTTCTAGAATTATAAATTGAGGAAAATATGGAATGTATTTTCCATCCTGTGATAAATAAAAACAAAATACTTCTATATAAATAAACACAAAATATTTAAAATTCTTTCGGTAATATTCACATGAAATAGAATGTTGTTGACACATTTCGAACCAACTAGTGTGGTTCATCATAGAAGCCAAAATTCTAATAAACACAAAATACTTCTATAAAATCCACTTCCCTTTGAGAAACAAACAATTCTATGTTTCTTACCTAAGGATTCCAACATATTGACAATTGGACAGACATACCATAATTATACCCTCAAAACATAGAAGACAAGTTGCTCCACTAACATGTGAGAAAGATTAATAATGTAGTAAGCACTTCCTAATGATATTACCATCTTATATTCCCCTATAATGGATTAAGTAAGTCCCAACAATCATAGACATATAATCTTTCTATTTTTTTATTTTTTTGCAAACTTGAGTTTTTCCAAAGTCCATTCTAGCGCTTTAGGTGATGTGGTACTACCTTTTCCCAAATCAAGGTTTTTGGCTATCTTACATATATTCTAAACACACTATGCCACTTAAGTTAAGATACCACTATAAATTTCCTTAACCTACCTCCTATGAAATGCAAATAAGTCCTACTTAACCATTCTCAACATAATAAAACCTCCAAATTTATCCATAGACACATCCAAAGATGTCCATAAAAACATTCCAAAAACACTTTAAAAAATCCTACCACAACCTCCCCACCATATACTACTAGGATACAATGGTTTTTTTGCATGTGTCCATTCACATTCCATTAAAACCATTAAACCCCATTAGATAATTTGAAATAATTCTTTAATATAAATAAATCCACATAAAACTCATAAGGTAGTTTGTACCCATTAAACAGATATAAAACCATGAAATGTTTCTCAATATTCTTTCTTGTTTTCTTTTTTTTCAATAAAAATTACTACTCAAAAAATAAGCAAGCATTGTTTTTCTGACTAATACAAAATTATATATATGTTTTATCTCAATTTCTTATATTTAATATTTTTGAGTCATTATTCTTATAAGTTTATCTTATATTTCATTGTAACCATGAAAAATAATATCATTTTTTCAACTTCTTTTATCTTTAAATATTTTTAAATAACATCATTTATTATTCAATATCTAAAAACATAAATAAATAAAAATACACATAAAGAGTTCAATTACAGTGACCTTAATAAACACATCCTAAAACAATTTTTTGCATGCAATCACTTTAAATGATACTTTGTAAAATAGGATTTACATGTAAATTTAATAATCGACTACTCCATAATAAACGACAGTAATACGTAAATCGTATTATTGTGAGAAAAAAGTGTTATCTTTCAATCTCATTTATGAGCAATTTTATTGCCAATAAATGTGATTAACCTAGGTTTTGATGTTTTGTGGCTAAATTTTAAATAATCCTAACATAGGGTGTTATCCATTGCTTTTAGTTGCCCGTACATGTTATATCCAAAAATATTCAGAACTAGTGCATAGCAGCATTCGTAGAAGAATGATACCTACATTGCCCAAAAATATGTTCCACGTCATCAGATTATTGCCTCAGATTTGAAGGCACGCCAATGAATCTGAGATGTGTTCTCGACTGACTAAATTAAGTCGACCTCCGCCAAGCTAATACGACCCAAAATTTAAATGAACAGTTACTCAAAAGATACGTACCTGCGAAAACACACAGAATTTGCATAACCAGAAATTTTCGTGTGGGCGCCATAAGCAGAGAGAGATAGTTATAATGATAATTCGGATGCGAATAAGTATTTGAGAGCAGAGAGTGATACTTATTGGCATAGTTTCATTTGACTAATTCGACGATGACATAAGAAAAGGTGACTAGTCTTGGCGCACTTATAACATGAACATTAAAAGTAGAAAGGAATGGGAAGGTTATTAAAAATAGAAAGGAATGGGAAAGCTGTTATATATGGAAATGTTTTTATTTTGATTTTATTTTTCTTAAATATACAAAGCTAAAAAAATATAGAAAGTTTATAATGTGAAAAAAAGAATTTAGAAATAAACATTAAAGAGTGGATAAACAAATTTGATAGAGAAATTGTTTATGTAATTTTTTTTTGTTTTAGTGAGAAACATAAAGACATTTCCAGACTCTCCATCTCCATTATTATACAGATCTATCCATGGACAATGTGACAGTTATTTACTTAAATTAACCACAGAAAATAAAAAGGTCGCCTATAATGAGTGGTAGAATGATTAAAAAAAAAACACTTTCAATGTAAATATGGAACTGTCCAACATATTAGCCATAATAAATCAAATTAAAAAACATATAAAAAGATTCGATTGACCATATAAATTGACAAATAATTTATGAAAGTTCTACAAATATCTTCCAACTAAATAAGTGGAGATGATGTGATAAGTGGGCATCCTTATGTAAAATCAACCTTTCCATAAAATATATCCTGTTAGTCAGCAGATCAGCCGGTGTTTAACCTTCCCAGAAAGAATTATCTAACAACCCATGATCTTCACTTACACTCAAGATCGTGTTAAATGCGTAAATATTTCTGGAAGCTCTCTTCAATAAGCAAAACTGTCACTTACATGAAAGCGACGGTTATTGAAGTCTTCATTGCTCCCCTTCCCTTATCCTCGCAATCAACTCCTCACAAAGGAAAATCTTTTTCTTCGAACATATATAGAAATTGGCACCATTTATTATACCAGCAAACACATAATTGATAAAATAATCGATAAATTATCGTTTTTTTTTTTTTTTTTTTTGTTAAAAAGGTTGAAGAATAAAAACATAAATAGTTTATATACATAATAATATACTAACATATACTAGTTGAGGTTGAGGTTGAGGTTGAGGTTTTTCTATTCATCACACAAATTTGAATTGATTACAATAAATTTTAAATTTTTTCCACTAATTACTTTTTAATATAACTTACATACACACACTTACTAAATTCATCTATCACTTAAATCTACTTAACTCAAAACACACTTAGCTAACTATCTCAATATAAAAAAATATTTACGTTAAAATAACTATCTTATTAACACCTTTCAAATAAACAACTACAAATTAATACTGAAAAAATTAACACCTTTCAAATAAACAACTCATGAAATTGCAAATTACCCTCATGAAATTGTAAATTGTCATCCACTTCATCTCAACAGTGTACATGTACAGCTGCATACTCTAGATGTAAGGGAAGCAATCCTTGACCATCGCAGTCCAAATGGACACTTCAACTCCATCGAATGACCTGTAGAAATAAGATTGAAATGAGTAAAAAAGCTGTACATGTACAACTGCATAGTCTGCATAGTCTAGATGTAAGGGAAGCAATCCTTGACCAGCGCAGTACCAATGGACACTTCAACTCCATCGAATGACCTGTAGAAATAAGATTGAAAAGAATAAAAAAGCAAACATAGCAGTACATATTCTATCTTAAATACTACCAACCAATTTAAATATTGTGCAAATATATAACTACATTGAACTTTACCGCAAATGGTTCAATATCAAATTTTGAAACCTTTAAAATATACTTGAACATAATAATTTTCAAACACCAAACAAATGTATCTAACCATTAAAGTTTTGTTTCAACTCTTCAATCAATCTATATTAACGAAGCAAAGTTCTCATGGAAAGACATTTCCGCACGGGAGTTGAACCGTGATCTGCATAATACTTCAGCTGCACGCAGCTTCGCATGGTGCAATGACATTATATTTTAATAAATGTTCATCTAGTTAGAGGCATGTTTCTTGAGGAAAATATCTAGAGAATATTACGAAAAGAGTTTAGGAAATGATAGAAACCATATCATCGAAATACCTCATCCACGTCTTATAAGACTACAACAAAGAAGCGGACAATATTGCTAATGATGGTTGTAAATTGAAAGGTGGAAGACTTATATATTAATGTGCAATTTAAATAGGTAATTTTTTCTTAATAATGGTTAATAGCTATAAAAAATTTACTAATTATTGTATTAAAATTGTTGTAAAATTATGGGACATAGGATCATCATGGAAATGAACAATGACCTTGGTTTTGTAAAGCAGGGTAAAGCAGGGTCACACAGTTTTACATTAACTAAAAATTTCATCTCATTTAACAGGGTGGTAAATGCAAGCACAAAGAAATTCATATAGTGCCTTCAACCACCATTGTATTACTAAGGATATGAGTGATGGCAATGATGAATGTTTTTAACCTTCTACATTGGCGAGGATGTGGAATTCATTTATGGTGGAAAAAAAATTTACCACCCCCATGTTTCTTTCTTAATTGCAAATTAAAGGGAGATATGGCAAATGGAACAAGGCATGAGAGAATTGCAAGAGCATTCTGGAATAAGTAGCAAGCATACCCACTTGACCCAAAGAAAACATTTATCAAGAATTTGATCCCTCTATTTTAACCACCCTTGCATGGATGTGGTTCTTAGGCTAGTCTCGAATGGTTCATGATGAATAAATAAATAATTTGGTTTCAATTTATATTATTAGTGAATTTTTCTAGCTACTAGTGGGAACCCTCCGATGGAAAGGTTTTGGTCTACCTTATTTCAGTGCAAGTTTATTTTGAGTCAAGTCATACTATAGTCTTATCAAATAATTAGAGGGTGGGAATGTTTTATGGAATTTTCTTGTCAAGTCATACTATAGTCTTATCAAATAATTAGAGGGTGGGAATGTTTTATGGAATTTTCTTGTTTCTTAGGCATAGTGAAAAAAGAATGGGTTTGGTGGTGTTCTTTGTGTTTGTTTCTCCTCCTGTGAATGACACTAGGTGCTTTTTATTTCCCATAGGATCTATGTGTTACCTTTCAGTTTTACAAAAGTGTAGTGTTTGTGTTTACTCCTATGCATGTCAATGATATCACATAGCTAGGCTAGTAAACCACATAATGTTGTGGAATTATAAAACATGGTCATGTAATAATTGTCCTTGAAGGAATTGGGCTGAATTTATTTCTATGCATGTAAATTTGGAATCAATAGACTAATTTCGTCTAGTGCACCGTCTTTCATATGTACCTAGTCCTAGCGCTAAAAATTTCATGTGCATTGAATTGGAATTGGTTAGTGTGGAAACAATGCCAGATGTCTTCTCCTTCCCATGCCTTCAAACTCATTTTTTTGGATGAATCGAGCCATCATAATAATTCTTAGATATACAATTCAAATTGTGTTCTTTTCATAAGAGATAGACTTTGTAATTGGTGGATTTTTCAACTCCTGGAATAGTGTAGACGACAATGGGAATACAATTTAAAAGTTTCAACTCTTTGGTCAAAAAAAATTTGAGCCTTTGGACCCCGTTCAAGGTCCTACTGCACAATGAATCGAGTCAATTTTCATTTATTGAGTGGAATTAAACTATAATAGTGGCCATAAGGAAATGAAAAATATGATCTATGTGTAACCAACTAAGGAAGTAAGAGGATGCATATATAGCTATCTCATTTCCAACATGGCTCAATGTGTAGAAGTAAGTCACATGGAGACATATACACTCACAAAGAAGAAAGATTAATAAGGATCAATCATCAATAATAAAATGGATCAAATCCATAGTTTGAAGCATAAAGCACTCCATAAAGATTGAGATGGATTCTCGTTGTTAATAAATTTGAGAGTTAGAGGAGTAGTTCAAGTAATGGACCTGTAGCTTTAGTCAACTAGTTAGCACAACCTTTGAATCCACAACTAAAGGTATACCCATAAATGAGCCACCCGATGATGGAATTCATCTAAGTGATATCATGGATTATACCATTAGAGAGTAGTTAATTTTCTTAAAATGTAGTTTTTGGAGGGGGAACTTTTGTGAAATTTTTACATGAATAAGCCCCAATTTTGTTGTGTAATGACATGTTTTAGATGATAGATTTGTATATCTCATACATATGAGGCATAAGATAGTGACTTGATATATTTTCCCAGACAAGGGAAAATTTAAAATAGAAATACTCTTTATAATTTAAAATTATAAGAAAAAATAATAACAAGATGGCCATATGTTTAAATTTGATGAATGGTAACAAATGGACATGCAAAATTTCCATAAACTAGTGCAAGCAATTGGAAACAAATTTGGAAGGGTAAATATTAACAAATAACATTTTCATTTTCATTAGCACCATATTTGATAATTATTTCATATTTTATGATGCCTTGATAACACGCAACAAAAATTTTTGCAATAGAACCATTGAAATATATGATATATGATGTCAATAGTCGATAAACAATTATGTATGAAGTCTATACTGCCTCCAAACTTATGAACTATCCTCAACTAAATATATTCCATTGAGCAAAGATATAAGTGGTATATTATATATCATATATGTTCTCTTATATTACCTCAAAAATCGTGATATGCATAAGGTTAGTCCATAAAGGAATTGTTGAATAAAGAAAGAGCTTAAAATTTTGTTCATACACAATGTTATTGTTATTTTGTTACCTTTATAGGGTTTTTTTTAGCGAAGGCAAGCTTTGTTTTTATAAAAAATGTTTCTCCTATTGTCTAAGTCCAAATAAAAATAGAACATTTAATATAAAAAAAATGTTGGATATTTTTATTGATATCACTAGTCTATGGCTATGAAAATAAATATGGTTGAAAGATGAGATAAATAGAAAGTCTATAAAATCTAAATTATATAACTACTAAAAGGTTAAATTATATTATATAAATTAGAAATTAAAATCATAGAATTTTTATTTTTATGTGTTTGACTTATTAGAAATAATATTTAATGGTTTGACACTTATTACAAGAATAAATTCTATAATGTCTAATACTACATTGAAACCAACCCATTAATGCATTACCCAAAATAAAGATAGTGGTAATATAAACAATAAAAATTCAATAGGATATTTAATGGTGTAATAGGTATAATATTCTTAGTCTAAGGTAAGTTAGATTTGAATAACAAAAAATTTGTTGTGTAGTTTTTTTGTGATATTGCATTTTATGTATATCAAGGTTTGTTTTTCTTATTTGGTTTAATTTTATAAATATATAGGAATGATATAAAATTTTATAAATATAGAGGAATACTTAATGTAGAGAGTGAAAAAAAAAATACTAGATATAGATTGTATATGATCACAATTATTGAAAGTCATTTTAATATGCATGTGGAAAAGAGATTTGATCATGTTCATTATAAAATGTTGTCCAATTATCTAAATTCTTTTAATATTTCATATGGATATTTTGATTTGATGTAATTTATTAATTTTTTATTTTCACTTATATAAAAATTGTTATTAATATCAAGTTGTTCAACAATTAAAATTTTGCATTATTGTAAATTGATTTCATTCTTATTATTTCATTTGTATTAATTAATAATGTCACACATAAAAATGGAAATGTGTATATATTAAATATCAAATTATTTTAGTTTTTCGTGATATTATATATTTAAGAAAGAATTATTTAATATAATGTATTATATAATAATATTCTCTTCGAGTTAACTATACTATACTAAAACATAATCATGCATTTTAAAAAGGTTCTTCATTAAGAATAACATCACTAATGTATTTGTGTTTATATCGGACTTGTTATAAATTCCTTCACTTAAGTTTTAATCTTTTCCTAAAATGGAATCTTGTCTTTATTAATTTTTTAACAAGATAAAATAAACTTATGTATCTCAACACAATATTACTATATATACTTTGTCATGTATCCGTATTTTAAAATAATAAAATCCATTTCTATTAGCACCTAAGCCATGGGCTTAATGGACTATTTTGGCACATGATAGTTGTATTCCCTATGCAACATGACCTTAATATTCCTTTTCATTTCAACCTTTTTTTCATAGCTTACAATGGCATAGAGATATGCATTATTAATATAAATAAACTACATAACTCTTTAGATTGATAATATATATATTCAATTGTGGGTATTAAATAGATATATCTATATATTTCCATGTTTTAATATTTTTATGTATCTTTTATTGGTAAATTAATAAATATAATTGAGTGGTCTTAATATTTATAAATAGTTTATTAAAACAATGAAAACAAGGAAATAACCATAGAAGGAGGGGTCTCAAATATATATTTTTGTCAAATTATTCTTATTATTAAACTATAATGTTTATCACATGGTGAGTACATATCTAGTAATAACATTATGGCTCTCACGCTTTCTTACTTCATCTATATTACTTGTGTGGGAATTATTTGAAAAAGTTATCGCATGATGCATTCAACATGAAGTAGAACATATTAAATATTAGAAAAAAATTCATTACATTATTGTTAAGACTTATATAAGCAGCATGTGAACCCAAACAACCCTTATTAAACCCTATATATTACATTATTACATTTTTTTTATATTCTCATGTTGACTAAGATTCCTCATGGCCTCATTTGCTTATAATTGTATCCTTTGTCTCTTATATATATACACTAAGTTGAATTAGTGTTAGGGTCACCAACTATTCTCTTTTCCATTGTACCATTTGTAAAAGGAGGTTTCCCCTCAAAGTGGACTATAATTATTTTTTTCTTTTCATTTTAAGGTGAAAGGATCATAACAATTATCATAAATAAAGGATCATAACAATTTTCATAAATATTTAGTAAATTTTTCTATAAAATATTGGATGTAATGATGAATTTTTAGATTGGTTACCATTACAATGGTAATAATCCAATTACATTGTTCTTAGAAATTCATAATAATTTCAATCGAGGGATAACATGGTTAAAGAAAAAGAGTGCTGCGGTAGCTGCCTTGTTATTGAACATTGAAATGGCCTTAGCCCATTTGGTGAAATAGTCAACCACCACAATGAGATACTTTTGGTTACCAGTAGATGGAGCTTGACACTCCATAAATTCAATAGCCCACTTACGCAAGGGACCAACTGGTATGACCTGATGGAGGGGAATGGGTGGAGCTCGTGCATTTGGGGTGAATAGTTTTCAATTGGAACAATTTTTTACTGCTTCAATCCAATCACCAAAGAGATAAGGCCAAATATACCCAATGCAAATGACTTTCTGGGCAGTGGCCAAACCAGAGAGGTGGCCACCACAACCGTTGCTATGGAAGGCATTAAGGACTTGCTCAACTTCAACATGCGTGAGACAATGACGAAGGACATAATAAAAAACATGACGATATAGATAATCTCCAATGAGAGGATAACGAGAGGCTTGGTGTTGTATAGGTCATCAAACATCATGATCAAGGTGGGAAATGAACTTTTGGGTTTGTAGGTAGGTGAGGATTTCACCATATAAAGGGTCATTCGACATAATGCCAAACAAGTGTTCAATGGGTAAATCATCAATAACTGACAGATCTCGTGCAAAAATAGGAAATTCAAAAATGAGTTCGGCAAGGGCTAAACCTTTATTACTCTTGGGTGTCACAAATTCAAGATCTAATTCCTTTAGGATAACAATCCAACGAGCGTACTTCCCATGGATTATTTTTCGACCTAATAGGAAATCCATAGGGTTGGAATTGGTCACGGCCTTGGTGGAACGTGTAAGGATATAATGACTAAGTTTCTGGACGGAGAACACAATGGCCAACTCCAACTTCTCTTCATGTGAGTAGGACATAGGAGGACCCACAAGGTTCTTACTGAAATAATACATAACATGTTCATTTTTGGTGTCATCCTCATGAATAAGGACCCCTACAATTGAATGGTTGTATGCTAATATGTGCAGGATTAAATCCCTTTGATATGTATAATAATGAATTTCTTCCAATTAACTATACCATACTAAAAAATAATCATGCATTTTAAAAGGGTTCTTCATTAAGACTAACATTGATAATGTATTTGTGTTTATATAGGACTTGTTATAAGTTCATTCACTTAAGTTTTAATTATTTTCCTAACATGGAATCTTGTCTTTATTCATTTTTTAACAAGATAAAATAAACCCGTGTATTTCAACACAATATTATTATATACACTTTGTCATGTATCCCTATTTTAGCATAATAAAATCCAATTCTATTAGTAGCTAAGCCATGGGCTTGATGGACTATTTTGGTACATAATAGTTGTATTCACTATGCAACATGACCTTAATATTCCTTTTCACTTCAAACTTTTCTTTCATAGCTTACAATGGAATAGAGATATGCATTATTCATCCTCAACATCGTAATATATATAAACTACATAATTGTTTAGATTGATTATACATATATATTCAATTGCGGGTATTAAATAGATATATCCAAATATTTCCATGTTTTGGTATGTTTATGTAGTTTTTATGGGTAAATTAAGAAAAATAATTGAGTGGTTTTACTATTTATAAATAGTTTATTGAAGCAAGGAAAAATAGGAATTAACCATAGAATGAGGGGTCTAAAATATATATTTTTGTCAGATTATTCTTATTATTAAACTATAATGTTTATCACATGACGAGTACATATCTAGTAATAACCTTATGTCTCTCACACTTTCTTACTTCATATGTATTACTTGTGTAGGAATTATCTAAACAAGTTACCCCATGATTCATTCAACATCAAACTATTTCCATAAACTATCATATTATATATTAAAACAAAAGTAATTTCATTATTTTTAGGACCTGTATATAAGCCCCATGTGAATGCAAACAACCCTTATTAAGCCCTATATATTTCATTATTACATTTTTTTATATTCTCATGTCGACTAAGACTCCTCATGGCCTCATTTTATTATAATTGTATCCTTTGTCTCTTATATATATACACTAAGTAGACTTAGTTTTAGGATCATTAACTATTGTCCTGTACATTTTAATATTTGTAAAAGGAGGTTTCCCTTCGAAGTGGACTATAATTATTAGTTTCTTGTCATTTTAAGGTGAAAGGATCATAACAATTATCATAAATAGTTAATAAAATTTTCTATAGAATATTAGACGTAATGATGAATTTTTAGATTGGTTACCATTACAACAGTAATAATGAAATATCATGGTTCTTATAAATTCATAATAATTTCACTAAAGTTATGATAGAATATCCATAAATTAATCAACCACATTCATGTGAAATAACAAATGTGATGTATATACCAACCATGGAGGACCGTCATCCTTCAAGATTAATTCTTGTAGAATAAATACTAAATAGAAAATTAAGCTATTACTTTATATTATGTATTTTCATCCTTCATTTGATGTCCATACAAGCCTCTTCAATTAAATTGATCTATTATCTACCTCATATTCCTCAATTAGGAAACATTATAGATTAACACTATCTACTTCGTCCATAAAACATACATCATGGAATACAATATTAATACTAATAAACCACATCATGTAATATTTTATAGAATTAGAAATTGAGGAGAATATGGAATGCATTGTCCATCTTGTGATAAATAAATAAATAAATACTTCTATATAAATAAGCACAAAATATTTAAAGTTCTTTTGGTAATATTCACATGAAATAGAATGTTGTCGACAAATTTCGAACCAACCAGTGTGGTTCATCATAGAAGCCAAAATTCTAATAAACACAAAATACTTCTATAAAACCCACTTCCCTTTGAGAAAAAAACAATTCTGTGTTTCTTACCTAAGGATTCCAACATATTGACTACTGGACGGACATACCATAATTATACCCTCAAAACATAGAAGACGAGTTGCTCCACTAATATGTGAGAAAGATTAATAATGTAGCAAGCACTTCCTAATGATATTACCATTTTATATTCCCCTATAATGGATTAAGTAAGTCCCAGCTATCATAGACATATAATCTTTCTTTTTTTTGCAAACTTGAGTTTTTCCAAAGTCCATTCTAGCGCTTTAGGTGATGTGGTACTACCTTGTCCCAAATCAAGGTTCTTGGCTATTTTACATATATTCTAACCACACTACGCCACTTAAGTTAAGATACGACTATAAGTTTCCTTAACCTACCTCCTATGAAATGCAAATAAGTCCTACTTAACCATTCTCAACATAAGAAAACCTCCAAATTTATCCATAGACACATCCAAAGATGTCCATAAAAACATTCCAACAACACTTTAAAAAATCCTACCATAACCTCCCCACCATATACTACTAGGATACAATTATTTTTTTGCATGTGTCCATTTACATTCCATTAAAACCATTAAAACCCATTAGATAATTTAAAATAATTATTTAATATAAATAAATCCACATAAAACTCATAAGGTAGTTTGTACCCATTAAAGATATATAAAACCATGAAATGTTTCTCAAGATTATTTCTATTTTTTTTTTTTTATATTTTAAATAAAAATTACTTCTCAAAAAATAAGCAAGCATTTTTTTTCTTATATTAAATATGATTAATACAAAATTATATATATGTTTTATCTCAATTTCTTACATTTAATATTTTAAATTTATTATTCTTATAAGTTTATTTTATATTTCACATTTAAACTCATGTAACCAGGAAAAATAATATCATTTTTTTCAACTTCTTTTATCTTTAAATATTTTTAAATAACATCATTTATTATTCAATATATAAAAACATAAATAAACAAAAATACACATAAATAGTTCAATTACAGTGACCTTAATAGAGACATCCTCAAAAACAAAATTTCATGCAATCACTTTAACCGATACTTTGCAAAATAGGATTTACATGTAAATTTAATTATTGACTACTTCATAATAAATGACAGTAATACATAAATCGTATTATTATGAGAAACAAGTGTTAGCTTTCAATCTCATTTATGAGCAATTTTATTGCCAATAAATGTGATTAACATAGGTTTTGATGTTTTGTGCCTAAATTTTAAAGAATCCTGACATAGGGTGTTATCCATTGCTTTTAGTTGCCCTTACATGTTATATCCAAAAATATTCCGAACTAGTGCATAGCAGCATTGGTAGAAGAATGATACCTACATTGCCCAAAAAATATGTTCCACATCATCAGATTATTACCTTAGATTTGAAGGCACGCGAATGAATGTGAGATGTGTTCTCGACTGACTAAATTAAATCGACCTCCGCTAAGCTAATACTATTGGAATTTCTAATAATTCCATAACAAAGGACTGAGAGAATAATACTCTCCTTCTTAACACAGAGAATAACTGGATAGATATAACTGAATAAAACTTTTCTTTCTATTTCATTAACAAAACTAAAACTATTACAAAATGAAACTTCCTCCTTAGAGGGATTATAAATTTTGGACTACTACAGACCGAGTTCTCTAAAAAAATTATCTCTCTGTCTCTCAAAATGCACAAAACAATGCTCACTAGTCTTACTGTGTTTTTCTTTGCCTGCAAACTATTTTACTACACATCAATAAAATACAACAATACTTTTCAATAAAATACAGCGCTTTTTATATGTCACATGTTGTATAACATAACAAAAATAAATAAATAAATAAATTACAAATGAAAAACCTTACCAGAACTCAAAAATTATCATAGGCGTGACGTACGAGTGGAGTCCACATCGCAGTCGGCAATCAGCGATCCAAAAGACTTGGCGGAATAACACATGCGATTGGTGCTAATCGCATCGGCGAAAAACAATAAGAGGAAATGGATTAACAAATGAACTTTGCGATATTCCAATTGTGATTGGATTGCATCACAAATATACAATGCAACTTCAGTTCGGGTAGGAGACGATATGTGATTTTCGATTGCAATTGTGCGAATGTTCCAATCGCATCAATGGAATACAAATGTGAGGAACAGTTTTGAAAAAAGACTTGGAATTTTGCGATTGCTATTGGATCGCATCGCACCATCGGAACATAACATATGGCAGAACACTTTGCAATGTGTGATTGCGATTTGTGATTGCGATCGCATCGCATCGCAACTCTTCTATCAACGATAACAAATGCGGATGGTAGAACTTGCACTCTTTGCGATTTGCGATTGCGATTGTGGTGGGACCACATAGCATCGCATTGCGATACTCCATATCAACAGGACACTTAAGCACATCACTGCAATTTGCGATTGCGATCGACTGTGAAGTGGTGGGGTCCACTATCACATGTCTCATTCAAAACTTAAAAGGTCTTTGCCATTTAAACAATATTTCTTCATACTTAGTTGTTGAGGGCTTAAAAGCCCGAAAAGTCTATTTTATTTAAAACTATGCTGTTGCGTGGCTTGAACCACGAAAGTATTCATTTCTCTGCAAAAATGGCTACACCCATACAAACATAAATTCTTCTCTGCAATGGTGGCTGCTGCCCATAAAACATTAAATTCCTCCTTACGGTTTTCTCCATTCCTCTTGAATACACAATGTTGTGCCCTCAACCTCCTGCTGCTCCTTTGTACTCTATTTCTACCTGCACAGGGTACGCAGATGACTTTAATATTTCAATACTTCCCCTTAAAGTCAGCTACTAGGTTATCAGTCATACCCAAGCATTTTCTTAAATACTCAAAACTCTTTTTCCCCAATGGCTTTGTCAAAATATCTGCATATTGCTCCTCTTTTCTACAATGTTGTAAAACAATTTCTCCATTGTTCACCAATTCTCTGATGTAGTGAAACTTTGTATCAATGTGTTTTGTTCTCTTGTGAAACACATAATTCTTTGATAATGAAATAGCTGAGCTATTGTCACAATATATCACTATGCCTTTCGCTTGCTCTTGGCATAAACTTCTCAACATCCTCCTCATCGAAACTGCTTGACACGCTGTTGTTGTAGCTGCCACATACTCTGCCTCTATTGTAGATAATGCTACAATAGGCTGTTTTTTAGAAGCGCATGAAATGGCTCCTGAACCCATGTGAAAAACATAACCAGAAATACTTTTCTGATCATCTACACTTCTAGCCTAATCATTGTCAGTGTATCCAATTAATTCTAAATTTTCTGAAGTAGTATACAAAATACCATAACTTTTAGTTCCTTTAACATACCTCAGAATCCTTTTTGTTGCTTGCGAATGTGATTCTTTTGGCCTCTTCATAAATCTGGAAATCAAACTAACATCATGCATAATATCCGGCCTAGTTGCAGTCAAATACATGAGGCTGGAAACTATGCTCTTGTACAAAATAGGATCAAAATCCTTGTTGCTATCCTCTTTGCTGAGTTTTAATCCCATCCTTGTGGGTCTTATTGCTACCTTACAATCTTGCATTTTAAATCTCTCCAAAACCTCATTAACATACTTTTCTTGAGAAATAAAAATTTTATTTTCATCCTAGTTTACTTCTATTCCTAAGAAGTATTTCAGCAAACCCATGTCAGTCATTTCAAATTCATCTTTCATGAATGTTTTAAAATTCTCAACAAGGTAATCATTATTACATGTAAAAATCACATCATCAACATATAACATAATAATCAGCATCTTACCATCCTTTTCTTTGATGTACAGTGTGCGTTCTCCCTCACATTTCTCAAAACCATTTTCCAGTAGATAGGAATCTATCCTATTATACCATGCTCTTGGTGCTTGCTTCATCCCATAAAGAGCTTTATTCAATCTACACACTTTTTGCTCTTCGTCCTTTTTCTCATAGCCTAGAGGTTGTTCCACATAAACCTCTTCCATTAACACTGCATTTAAAAAAGTTGATTTTACATCCATTTGGTATACTTTCCATTTGTTTTGTGCTGCAATATAAAACACTGCTATCACAGTTTCCATTCTTGCAACTGGTGCAAAAGTTTCTTCATAGTCTCTTCCATGCTTCTGCTTATATCCTTTAACAACAATTCTGGCCTTGTGTCTTTCTATCTTACCTTCAGCATTACTTTTGGTCTTGTAGACCCACTTAACTCCAATGACTTCTTTACCTTTTGGGAGTTCAACTAAATCCTATGTCTTCTTTCTTTCTATGGCATTAATCTCTTCATCCATAGCTTCTATCTATTTCCTATCTTTAATAGCTTCTTCCAAATGAATAGGATCATCAACATGACAATACAAAGCAAACAAAGAGTTCATACCTTCATTTTCTTCCTCTTGCTCATAAATGTCATTTAAATTTCTGAACTTTGTTCCTCTTTCATTTGGTGTACAAGTGCTTGAAGTAGCACTCAAATCTCCTCCTTGTGGTGTGCTTGGAGAAGCACTTTCATTTCTCCTCAAGGGTGTCCCTTGCTATCCTTGTGTTGGTGTTGCATTTGAGGGATGTATTTCAGCCATCTCTTCATCATCTTCATCATGAGACAAACAATTTTTAACATTCACTGTTTTCTCTAAGCTTCCATCCCAAGCTTCCTCCTTAATGAACTAAACATCTCTGCTCACAATAAAAATTTTGGCGGATGGGTTATACAACCTATAAGCTTTGGATTCCTCAATGTATCCAATGAAAATAAATTTCTCCCCCTTGCTGTCCAACTTCTTCCCTAGCTGATCTGGAATGTGTTCATAAGCCACACAACCAAAAACTTTCATGTGGGTGACCCCTTGCTTTGTGCCACTCCATGCTTCTTCCGGAACTTTGTTCATGACTGCTTTTATTGGGCATATATTCAAGATATACACTGCACAATGTACAACTTCAGCCCAATAATCATTCGGAAAATGTTTTTCCTTTAGCATACTCCTTACCATATCCATGATTGTCCTATTCTCCCTTTCGGCAACTCCATTTTTCTATGGAGTATACCTTGCTGTAAATTTCTTGTGTATGCCATTTTCTCTGCAAAAATGCAGAAATTATTTAGATATATATTCACCTCCTCTATCGGTCCTTACGACTTTGATATGCAGCCCACTTTGGTTCTCCACAAGTGCTTTGAAATTGCAGAATCTTTCAAACACTTCACTTTTATTTTTCAAAAATTAAACCCAATTTTTTCTTGTAAAATCATCTATAAAAGTTAACATATAGTGGCTTCTTGCAAGTGATGGTGTTTGCATCAGTCCACATAAATTTGAGTGGACAATTTCTAAGGGTGCTTTTGCCCTTATGCTTTTCCCGGATGGAAAAATTTCTTTGTGTTGTTTACCCAAGATATAACCTTCACATAGGCTGTTTGGTTTCTCAATCAATGGCAATCCTCTTACCATTCCTTTTCTGTGAAACAAGTTAAGACCTCCAAAGTTGAGATGTCCAAATATCAAGTGCGATAACCAATTCTCATCTTTTGCTTCTCTTTGGAAAGCCTCTTATGTCACTGCTGCCATTTCTTCTCCATTTTTCAAATTTTCTCTCATTCTGAGAGGGAACATTCTATTCCTTGTCATCTTCACTTCAGAAATACATTGTTTGCTTGGTGGTTTATCCGTGATGGTGCATACATCATCTTCAAAGAAAACATTGTACCCCTTTTGAACAAGTTGTATAATACTTAAGAGGTTACATTTCATTCCAGGAACATAATAAACATATGCTATGGTTTTATTTTCTCCTTTCCTTGTTAAGACACCTACATCTCCTTTTCCCATAACAAAAACTTTACTATTTGTCCCTAATGTGACTTGTGGCTTCACATTATCATCTAACATAGAAAACATGGCTATGTTTCCTGTCATATGGTTACTACAACCTGAGTCTAGAAACCAAAAATCTTCACTCTTTTCCTCAGCCATATTACAAGCTAAAAACAATTTATCTTGGCTGATATTTTCTCTAGTGAAATTTGCACTGGGTCTATTGGCCATATCATGCTACTTCTTCCTACATTCATTTGCATAATTCCCATATTTTTTACAATAATGGCATTGGACATTGGATTTATCATACCTTTGTCCATGTGCATGTTGTTGTCCACCTTGTTGGATGCTGCTTTGGCCTTGGTTCTAATTTTGATTGTTTCCCCTTCCTTGAGAATTTGTTGGACTGTTTCTTCCACCTCTGTTTTGGCTTCTGCCTCTTCCTCTCTTGTTTCCTCTTCCTTGACCTCTTCCTCTTCCAAAGGAAATTTGGGTCTTGAAGGCATGCTCCAAAGATGAGTTTTCATTTCTACCCAATCTTTGTTCATTTGTCATCAGTGATGCATGGAGATCATCAACTGAAAATTTTGAGACATCCTTTGTCTATTCTATGGTGGTGACTATTACATCAAACCTTGAGGGTAGGCTCCTCAATATTTTTTCCACAATCCTTATTTCTTCAAGTGTCTCTCCATGAGACCTTATCTGTGTGACCATTCCAATCGCATGTGTGAAGAATGAGTCTATGTTATCAGACTCCTTCATGCAGAGAGTCTCGAAATATCTCCTCAGAAATTGTAGTTTTGATGTCTTCACTTTATCCATGACTTGATAGGTTGTCTTGAGAGTTTCCCATGCTTCTTTCGATTTCTTAGCTACTACTATCCTTGGAAACACACTCTCATGTACTGCTTGATACAAATAGAAGAGGGCTTTAGATTCCTTCTTCTTATTACTCTTCAATAAATCCTTCTCTGCCTGTGTTAATGCATTAAACACATTTTCATCTACTGGTTCTTCAAAACCATCCTCAACAAGTTCTCATAAGTCTTGAGAGGAAAACAGGGCTCTCATGGTGATTTCCCAGTAATCATAGTTCTTCCCATTGAACTGTGGGAGTTGTGCATTACCAATACTCATGCTTGTGCTGGCTCCTGCCATTGTTGCACTCTGAACTATGCTTCAAATACTTGACTGTAAATTTATAAACCTACTGTCTTGAAATAGTAACATAAAAAAAATTCTTGAGAATAACTTGGATTCTTTTTTACTAAGCCTTCACTCTGCTGGAGAAGCTGCTGCAACAAAAAATCCTTCCTTCAACTTCTTTGACACCTTCAAAGAGCCTAGACTAGCTCTAATACCATGCTGGAATTTTTGATAATTCTAGAACAAAGGACTGAGAGAATAATACTCTCCTTCTTAACACAGAGAATAATTGGACAGAGATGGCTGAATAAAAATTCTCTTTCTATTTCATTAACATAACTAAAACTATTACAAAATGAAACTTCCTCCTCAGAGGGATTACAAATTTTGGACTACTACAGATGTAGTGCTCTCAAAAACTTATCTCTCTGTCTCTCAAAATGCACAAAACAGTGCTCACTGGTGTTGCTATGTTTTTCTTTACCTACGGGTTATTTTACTACACAACAATACAATACAACAACACTTTTCAATAAAATACAATGCTTTTTATATGCCGCGCATTGTATAACATAAAATAAAGAAATAATTCAATTACAAAGGAAAAACCTTATCGAAACTCAAAAATTATCATAGGCGCAACGTACGAGTGGGGTCCACATCGCATTCGGAAATCAATGATCCGAAAGACTTGGCAGAATAACACATGTAATTGAGTGATTGTAATTGGTGCTAATCGCATCAGTGGAAAACAATAAGTGGAAATGGCTTAACAAATGAACTTTGCGATATTACGATTGGGATTGGATCGCATCGCAAATATACAATGCAACTTCGGTTTGGGCGGAACGCAATATGTGACTCGCGATTGCGGTTGCTCGATTGTGCCAATCGTATCAGCGGAATACAAATGCACGGAATGGTTTTGATAAAATACTTGCGATGTTGCGATTGCGATTGGATCGCATCGCACCATCTGAACATAAAATATGGCAGAACACTTTGCAATGTCCGATTTTGATTTGCGATTGTGATCGCATCGCATAGCAGCTTTTCAATCGACGATAACAAATGTGGATGGCATAACTTGCAGTCTTTGCGATTTGCGATTGCGATTTTGGTGGGACCACATCTCATTGCATCGCGATACTTCATATCAACAAGACACTTAAACACATTGTTGCGATTTGTGATTACGATCAGCTGTGAAGTGGTGGGGACCACTATCACGTGTCTCATTCAAAACTTAAAAGGAATTTTTCGTTTAAAGAACATTTCTTCATAGTTGGTTGTTGAGGGCTTAAAAGCCCAAAAAGACTGTTTTCATTAAAACTATGCTGTTGTGTGGTTTCAACCATGAAAGTCTTCATTTCTCTGCAAAAATGACTACACCCATACAAACATAAATTCTTCTATGAAATGGTGGTTGCTGCCCATAAAACATTAAATTCCTCCTTACGGTTTTCTCCATTCCTCTTGAATACACAGTGTTGTGCACTCAACCTTCTACTACTCCTGCGTACTTTGTTTCCACCTGCACAGGGTATGCAGATGACTTTAATATTTCAACAAATATGACCCAAAAATTAAATGAACAGTTACTCGAAAGATATGTACCTGCGAATACGCACAGAATTTGCATAACCAGAAAATTTCGTTTGAACGCCATAAGTAGAGAGAGATAGTTATAATGATAATTCGGATGTGAATAAGTGTTTGAGAGTAGAGAGTGATACTTATTGGCATAGTTTCATTTAACTAATTTGACGATGACATAAGAAGAGGTGACTAGTCTTGGCGCACTTATAACATGAACATTAAAAGTGGAAAGGAATGGAAAGGTTATTAAAAGTAGAAAGGAATGGGAAATTTATTATATATGGAAATTTATTTATTTTGATTTTATTTATTTTTAAATATAGAAAGCTAAAAAAATATAGAAAGTTTATAAAACCGTGAAAAAAAGAATTTAGAAATAAACATTAAAAGTGGATAAACAAATTTGATAGAGAGATTGTTTATGTAAATTTTTTTTTTTTAGTGAGAAACATAAAGACATTTCCTGACTCTCCATCTCCATTATCATATCGATCTAATCATGGACAATGTGATAGTAATTTACTTAAATCAACGACAGAAAATAAAAAGGTAAACTATAATGAGTGGTATAATGATTGAAAATAAAACACCTCCAATGTAAATATGGAACTATCCAACATATTACCCATAATAAATAAAATTAAAAGATGTATGAAATGATTCCATTGACTATATAAATTGACAAATAATTTATGAAAGTTCTACAAATATGGAACTGTCCAAACTATATTCCAACTAAATAAGTGGATATGATGTGATAAGCAGGCATCCTTATGTAAAATCAACCTTTCCATAAAATATATCATGTTAGTCAGTAGATGAGTCGGTGCTTAACCTTCCCAGAAAGAATTATCTAACAACCCATGATCTTCACTTACACTCCAGATCATGTTAAATGCGCAAATATTTCTGGAAGCTCTCTTCAATAAGTGAAATTGTCACTTACATGAAAGCGATGGTTATTGAAGTCTTCGTTTTTCCCCTTCCCTTATCCTCCCAATCAAATCCTCACAAAGGAGAACCTTTTGCTTCAAACATATATAGAAATTGGCACCATTTATTGTACAAGCAAACACATAATTGATAAAATAATTGATAAATTAACTTTTTTTTTTGTTAGAAAGGTTGAAGAATAAAGACATAGATAATTCATATACATAATAATATACTAACACATACTAGTTGAGGTTGAGGTTTTTCTATTGATCACACAAATTTGAATTGATTACAATAAACCTTAAAATTTTTCCACTAATTACTTTCTTAATATAACTTACATACACACACTTACTAAATTCATCTATCACTTAATTCTACTTAACTCAACACAAACTTAGCTAACTGTCTAAATATAAAAAAATCTTTATGCTAAAATAACTATCTTATTAACACCTCTGAAATAAACAACTACAAATTAATACTGAAAAAATTAACACCTTTCAAATAAACAACTACAGATTAGTAAAGGAAAAGATAAATTGAATTACCCTCATGAAATTGTAAATTGTCATCCACTTCATCTCAACAGTGTACATGTACAGGTGCATAGTCCAGATGTAAGGGAAGCAATCCTTGACCAGCGCAGTCCAAATGGACACTTCAACTCCATCGAATGACTTGTAGAAATAAGATTGAAAAGAATAAAAAAGCAAACATAACAGTACATATTATATCTTAAATATTACCAAGAAAATTAAATATTGTGCAAATATTTTATAATATCAAATATATAACTACATTGAACTTTACCGCAAATGGTTCAATATCAAATTTTGAAACCTTTAAATAATACTTGAACATAATAATTTTAAAACACCAAACAAATATATCTAACCATTAAAGTTTTGTTTCAACTCTTCAATCAATGTATACTAACGAAGCAAATTTCTCATGGAAAGACATTTCCACATGGGAGTTGAACCGAGATCTGCATAATACTTCAGCTGCATGCAGCTTCACACGGTGCAATGACATTATATTTTAAGAAATGTTCATCTAGTTAGAGGCATGTTTCTTGAGGAAAATATCTAGAGAATATTACGAAAAGAGTTTAAGAAATGATAGAAACCATATCATCGAAATATCTCATCCACGTCTTATGAGACTACAACAAAGAAGCGGACAATATTGTTGCTAATGATGGTTGTAAATTGAAAGGTGGAAGACTTATATATTAATGTCCAATTTAAGTAGGCAATTTTTTCTTGATAATGATTAATAGCTATAATAAATTTACTAATTATTGTATTAAAATTGTTGTAAAATTATGGGACATAGGATTATCATGGAAATGAGCAATGACCTTCGCTCTGTGCTATGGTCATAACTCTTAGAGTTGTTCAAAAAATTGTGATTGTCAGAGGTGGTAAATGTGAGACAAAGAAATTAATATGTGAGTTCAATCACTAATAATGATTAAGACAGAGTGAGAATGATGAAGAAGTATACCTTCTAATACAGATGTTGAATTTATTTATAGAAATAGAATTTACCACCTCAGTTTCTTTTCTCTCTGATTGAATGCCTAGTAGAGACAATGGACAAGAATGAAGCTTAGATCAAATATACCTGTTGGGATCAGTGGCATGTACCATTTTCGATGTTTCCTATAACCCAGTAACCGTTGATTGCAAATTTCATCCTCTGGTTTTAATCACCCTGCAAGGATGTGGTTCTGTGAACAGGTCTCAATGGCTCAGATAATAATTTGGGCTTATTTTGTTTAACTTATAGCCATTGTTCTTTCTGTCACTGGTGGGAACCCTCTTCCACAGTGTCTTTATTTGCTTTCATTTCACTGCAAGTTGATTTTGAGTCAAGTCATACTATAGTATTATCAAATAATTAGAGGGCGGGAATGTTTTATGGAATTTTCATGTTTCTTAAGCATAGTAAAAAAAGAATGGGGTTGGTGGTGTTCTTTGTGTTTGTATCTCCTCCTATGAATGGCATTAGGTCCTTTTTGTTTCCCATAGGATCTATGTGTTACCTTTCAGTTTTAAAAAAGTGTAGTGTTTGTGTTTACTCTTATCCATGTCCATGATATCACATAGCTAGGCTAGTAAACCACATAATGTCATGGAATTATAAAAAATGGTTGGGTAATACTTGTCCTTGAAGGAATTGGGCTGAATTTATTTCTATGCATGTAAATTTGGGATCAATAGACTAATTTTGTCCAGTGTGCCCTCTTTCAAATGCCCCTAGTGCTAGTGCTAAAAATTTCATGTGCATTGAATTGGAATTGGTTAGTGTGGAAACAATGTCGGATGTCTTCTCCTTCGCATGCCTTCAAACTCATTGTTTTTGGATGAATCGAGCCATCATAATAATTCTTAGACATAAAATTCAAATCATGTTCTTTTCATAAGAAATAGACCTTCTAATTGGTGGATCTTTCAACTCTTGGAATAGTGTAGATGACAATGGGAATACAATTTAAAAGTTTCAACTCTTTGGTCAAAAACATTTTGAGCCTTTAGACCCAATCAAGGTCCTACTGCATAATGAATCGAGTCAATTTTCATTTATTGAATGGAATTAAAATATAATAGTGGTCGTAGGGAAATGAAAAATATGATCTATGTGTAACAAAATAAGGAAGTAAGAGGATGTATATATCGACATCTCATTTCCAACATGGCTCAACATGTAGAAGTAAGTCACATGGAGACATATACACTCACGAAGAAGAAAAATTAATAAGGATCAACCATCAATAATAAAATGTATGAAATCCATAGTTTGAAGCATCAAGCAGTCCATAAAGATTGAGATGGATTCTCATTTTTAATAAATTTGAGAGTTAGAGGATTAGTTCAAGTAATGGACCTGTAGCTTTAGTCAACTAGTTATGACAACCTTTGAATCTATAGCTAAAGGTCTACCCATAGATGAGCCACCTGATGATGGAATTCATCTAAGTGATATTATGGATTATACCATGAGAGAGTAGTTAATTTTCTTAAAACATAGTTTTTGGAGGGGGAAATTTTGTGAAATTTATACATGCATAAGCCCCAATTTTGTTGCACAATGACATGTTTTAGATGATAGATTTGTATATCTCGTTGATATGAGGCATAAGATAGTGACTTGATATATTTTCCCGGAAAAGGGAAAATTTAAAATATAAATAATCTTTATAATTTAAAATTAGAAGAAAAGATAATAACAAGATGGCCATATGTTTAAATTTGTTGAATGGTAAGAAATGGACATCCAACATTTCCATAAACTAGTGCAAGAAATTGGAAATAAATTTGGAATGGAAAATATTAACAAATAACATTTTTATTTTTATTAGCACCATATTTGATAACGATTTCATATTTTATGATGCCTTGATAATATGCAACAAAAAATGTTGCAATAGAACCATTGAAATATATGCTATATGATGTCAATAGTTGCTAAACAATTATGTATGAAGTAAGTTTATACTACCTCCAAAGTTATCAATTATCCTCAACTAAATATATTCCATTGAGCAAATATATAAGTGGTATATTATCTATCATATATGTTCTCTTATATTAATTCAAAAATTGTGATATGCATAAGGTTAGTCCATAAAGGAATTTTTGAATAAAGTAAGAACTTAAAATTTTGTTCGTACACAATGTTATTGTTATTTGGTTACCTTTATAGGGGTCTTTTAGTGAAGGCAAGCATTGTATGAAAAGAAATATGGTTGAAAGATGAGATAAATAGAAATTCTATAAAATCTAAATTATATAACTACTAAAAGGTTACATTATATTATATAAATTAGAAATTAAAATCATAGAATTTTTATTTTTATGTGTTGAACTTATTAGAAATAATATTTAATGGTTTGACACTTATTACAAGAATAAATTCTATAATGTCTAATACTACATTGAAACGAGCCCAATAATGCATTACCTGAAATAAGGATAGTGGTAATCTAAATAATAAAATTTCAATAGGATATTTAATGGTGTAACACGTATAATATTCTTACTCTAAGGTAAGTTAGATTTGAATAACTAAAACTTTGTTCTGTAGTTTTTTTGTGATATTTCATTTTATGTATATCAAGGTTTCTTTTTCTTATTTGGTTTAATTTTATAAATATATAAGAATGATATATAATTTTATAAATATAGAGGAATACTTAATGTAGAGAGTGAAAAAAAAAATACTACATATATGATCACAATTACTGAAATTCATTTTAATATGCATGTGGAAAATATATTTGATTATGTTCATTATAAAATGGTGTCCAATTATCTAAATTCTTTTAATATTTCATATGGATATTGTGATTTGATGTCATTTATTAATTTTTTATTTTCACTTATATAAAAATTGTTATTAATATCAAGTTGTTCAACAATTAGAATTTTTCATTATTGTAAATTGATTTCATTCTTATTATTTCATTTGTATTAATTAATAATGTCACACATACAAATGGAAATGTGTATATATTAAATATTAAATTATTTTAGTTTTTCATGTTATTATATATTTAAGAAAGAATTATTTAATATAATATATTATATAATAATATTCTCTTCCAGTTAACTATACTATACTAAAACATAATCATGCATTTTAAAAAGGTTCTTCATTAAGAATAACACCACTAATGTATTTCTGTTTATATAGGACTTGTTATAAGTTCCTTCACTTAAGTTTTAATCTTTTCCTAAAATGGAATCTTGTCTTTATTGATTTTTTAACAAGATAAAATAAACTTATGTATTTCAACACAATATTACTATATATACTTTGTCATGTATCCGTATTTTAGCATAATAAAATCCATTTCTATTAGCGCCTCAGCCATGGGCTTAATGGACTATTTTGGCACATGATAGTTGTATTCCCTATGCAACATGACCTTAATATTCCTTTTCAATTCAAACCTTTTTTTCATAGCTTACAATGGCATAGAGATATGCATTATTAATATATATAAACAACATAACTCTTTAGATTGATAATATATATATTCAATTGTGGGTATTAAATAGATATATCTATATATTTCCATGTTTTAATATTTTTATGTAGCTTTTATGGGTAAATTAATAAATATAATTGAGTGGTTTTACTATTTAGAAATATTTTATTAAAACGATGAAAACAAGGAAATAACCATAGAAGGAGGGGTCTCAAATATATATTTTTGTTAAATTATTATTATCATTAAACGATAATGTTTATCAAACAGTGAGTACATATCTAGTAATAACATTATGGTTCTCATGCTTTCTTACTTCATCTATATTACTTTTGTGGGAATTATCTAAACAAGTTATAACATGATGCATTCAACATCAAGTAGGACATATTAAATATTAGAAAAAAAGTAATTACATTATTGTTAAGACTTATATAAGTAGCATGTGAATCCAAACAACCCTTATTAAGCCCTATATATTGCATTATTACATTTTTTTTATATTCTGATTTCGACTAAGATTCCTTATGGCCTCATTTGCTTATAATATATACACTAAGTAGAATTAGTGTTAGGGTCACCAACTATCGTCTTGTCCATTGTACTATTTGTAAAAGGTGGTTTCTCCTCGAAGTGGACTATAATTATTTTTTTCTTTTCATTTTAAGGTGAAAGGATCATAGCAATTATCATAAATTTTTAGTAATTTTTTCCATAAAATATTGGACGTAGTGATGAATTTTTAGATTGGTTACCATTACAATGGTAATAATGCAATTACATGGTTCTTAGAAATTCATAATACTTTCACTAAAGCTATGAACAATTAGCCATAACTTAATCAACCACATTCATGTGAAATAACAAATGTGATGTCTATACCTACAATGGAGGACCATCATCCTTCAAGAATTAGAATAAATATTAAATAGAAAATTAAGATATTACTTTATATTATGTCTTTGCATCCTTCATTTCATGTCTATACAAGCCTCTTCAACTACATTGAACTATTATCTACCTCATATGCCTCAAGTAGGAAACAATAAATTAACAATACATACTTCATCCATAAAACATACATCATGGAACATTAATATTTTCTAGAATTATAAATCTACTAGAAGATGGAATGCATTTTCTATCTTGTGATAAATAAATAAAAAATACTTCTATATAAATAAATAAAAAATACTTCAATAAAATCTACTTCCCTCTAAGAAACAAACAATTCTATGTTTCTTTCCTAACGATTCCAACATATTGACCATTGGACATACATACCATAATTATACCCTCAAAACATAGAAGTTGAGTTGCTCCAGTAATATGTCAGAAGAATTAATAATGTAGTAAGCACTTCCTAATGATATTACCATCTTATATTCCCCTATAACGGATTAAGTAAGTCTCACCTATCATGGACATATAATCTTTTTATTTTTTTATTTTTATTTTTGCAAACTTGAGTGTTTTGAAAGTCCATTCTAGCACTTTAGGTCATGTTGTACTACCTTGTCCCATGGATAAATTTTCGGCTAACCCACATGTATTCTAGCCACAATATGCCACTTCAATTAAGATACACCTATAACTTTCTTTAACCTACATCCTATGAAAGGAAAATAAGTCCTATTTAACCATTCTCAATATAAGAAAACCTCCAAATTTGTACATAGACACATCCAAAGATATCCATAAAAACATTCCAATAACACTTTAAAAGATGCTACCATAACCTCCCCCCTATACTACTAGGATGCAATGAATTTTTTGCATGTGTCCATTCACACTGCATTAAGGCCCATTAGATAATTTTAGATAGTTATCTAATATAAAAAAAATCCTTAAAGTAGTTTGTACCCATTAAAGAAATATAAAACCATGAAGTGTTTTCCAAGATTTTTTTTTATTTTAATATTTTCAATAAAAATTACTTCTCAAAATGTAAGTAAGCATTGTTTTGCTTATACTAAATATCATTAATACAAAATTAATATATATGTTTCATCTCAAATTTCTATATGCAATTTTTTTCATTATTCTTATATATTTAATTTTTTTTCATTATTCTTATATGTTTATTTTATATAACAATGCAAAATAATATATGTTTTCAACAATTTTTTAAACTTTTCCATCTTTAAATATTTTTAAATAACATCATTTATTATTAATATCTAAAAACATAAGTAAATAAAAATACAGATAGTGACCTTAATAGAGACATCCTAAAACAAATTTTTACATGCAATCACTTTAACGGAGACTGCAAAATACGACTTACATGTAAATTTGATTATCAACGACTTCATAAAAAATGAGAGTCATTCGTAAATCTTATTATTAATCTTCTTATTGTAAGAAACCAGTGTTATCTTTTAATCTCATTTATGAGTACTTTTATTGCCAATAAATGTGATTAGCCTATATTTTGATGTTTTCAGGCCAAATTTTAAAGAATCCTGACATAGCTAGGGTTTTTTGGATGTGAATCTCGTTATCCATTGCTTTTAGTTAACGTTACATGTTATATCCATTCAGAATGGTTTTGATGTTTTGTTTGGAAAAATTATAAGCCATTTAGTCTATTTTATCGGAGTAAGTTAACGATGTTTACGTAGGTGGTATGTGTAACTTTCAGTCTCCACGAGAAGGTTTTTTTAGTACGGTCTTATGTTTAAGATAGTACGCAAGTTTTTGTTGAGATGAGTTTTTTGGGAAACATTTTGGAGCTAACTATAATTATATTAGTGATTAGAGACATTCATACTTATATTTATTTATATTGGTAGAGAATTCTGAAATAAATTGTATAAACATTTGATCCATCGATGTTCCAAATGCTTTTCCGTCCATCATCCATCAAAAATCATATTTTAATTTATTATTATTATTTAATATAAATGTTATTAAACATTAAAATGTGTATTTACAAAGATTAATAAAATAGCTCAACGAATTTACATTTGAAAATAGACGTAAATCCTTTAAACTTATATCCATAAAGACCCACACCTACTAAATGAAAGTGAACTATGTATGAAATTATCCCTTTGACCGTCTGATTCAGACAAATGATATAGGCAACTTCTAGAAATATGGAACTGTCCAACATATTGCTCATATTAAATGAAATTGAAAAACATATGAAATGATCCCATTGACGGTATAAATTAACAAATATTTATGAAAGTTCTACAAATATGGAACTGTCCAACATATCGTCCAACTAAATAAGTGGAGACGATGTGATAAGCGGGCATCCTTATGTAAGTCGGTAGATCAGTCGGTGTTTAAGCTTCCCAGAAAAAATTGTCTAACAAACCATGATGTTCACTTGTACTCCGCGCAAATATTTCCAAAAGCGCTGTTCATGGATGAAAGCGATGGTTATTGAAGTCTTCAGTGCTCCCCTTCCATTATCCTCCCAATCAACTCTTGGCAAAGGAGAATCTTTTGGTTAAACAGATAGGAACAGAACAGATATAGTGATTGGCACCATTTATTATACAAGCAAACATAGAATTGTTAAAAACCCCTTGATCTAAAAATGTTTCTTCTTTTGTTGGAAAGGCATAAGAGTAAACACATAAATAATACAAATAATTCACACAATAACATACAAGCAGTTAAAGCTTTTTTATTGATCATACAAACTTAATTGATTACAATGAATTTATTAGTCACTTGCCTAATATAACTTTACATACACACATTTACTAAATTCATCTATCAATTAAGTCCATTTGACTCAACGCTGCTTTAATTAACTTTCTAAATATAAAAAACTCTTCACTCATGAATCTTTTCCTGAAAATGAACTCCTTTAACTAACTTTCTAAATATAAAAAACACTTCACTCAAGGATCTTTTCCTGAAAATGAACTCCTTTAACTAACTTTCTAAATATAAAAAACTCTTCACTCATGGATTTTTTCCTGAAATAGACCCAAATAAAAAAACATGGATGCCACATCCGCAGAAAACATCACTATACAAAATAATATTCGCAAATACTTAAAATCTACAATAATTATCTTATTTTAACCCCTTTCAAATAAACAACTACGAATTAGTACAACAAAAGATAAATTAAATTACCCTCATAAAACTGTAAATTGTCATCCATTTCATTTCAACAGTGTACATATACAGGTGCATAGTCTAGATGTAAGGGAAGCAATTTTTGACCAGGGCAGTCCAAATGCACACTTAAACTGCCTCTAATGAATTGTAGAAATAAGATTGAAAAGACAAAAGGCAGCATAGCAGTACATATTTTACCTTAAATATTACCAAACAGATTAAATATTACAAAACAAAGATCAAATATATAATTACACTTAACTTTACCGCAAATGGGTCAATATCAACAAAATACTTATCAAACACCAAACAAATATACCTAACCATTAAAGTTTCGTTTCAGCTATTCAATCAATGTATACTAACGAAGCAAAGTTCTCATGCAGAGACATTTCCGTAGGGTAGTTTAACCGTGACCTGCATAATACTTCAGCTGCACGCAGCTTGGCACGGTGCAATGACATTATATTTTAATAAATGTTCATCGGATCGTGCCAAACTGCGGCATCTGAAGGAATTGGCATGGTGCTTCCTTCTTTTAAACGGTAGAAGTCCATGTGATTTACGGAGTTGCTCATCACATGAATTTATAGCAACCTTCGAAGGGACAGGAGAGCTGTAAATGGCAAATGGAGGATGACAATATCAGCAGTGTGGGCCGCAGCACTAACACGTATATTCTCAGGATTTGATTGGGTTCAGCCAACAGCAAACCTGATTCTCTATTACGTTCATATTGCAACTCTGTGTTAAGGTTTTGTCAACAAGTCAATCATATTCTTGATATCTATATCGGAAATTGTAATGCACTGTAGTGATGTCACACTGCACGTAATATTAATTATAATAGATTAATTTTAAAGAAAATCTAATTATCTGATTTATTTGTCTCCTCTGGTTGTCAGTGGGCAATAAAAAAATTCTGATTCAATCTCTAATTAATATCTAATGATAATTATATTGTTTCTGATTCAATCCATAATGATAATGATAACTAAATTCTTTTTCTGATTAATTATAATGTAATTAATTTTAAAGACAATCTAATTATTTGATCTATTTGTCTCCTCTGGTTGTTGTTGGGTAATGAAAAATTTAGATAATTCTCCCATAAATACATATTAAAAAAACATGTTTGATTCCGTTCTCTGAGTTGATGAGGATTGTAGATTTTCAGAATATTCTGGATTCTAAAGATATGGGCTATGTCAATTATTTGACCTAGCCATGTCTATAGGATACAGGAATATCTGATCTCATTCATGTTTGTGGAATTCAAAATATTTGGGATTTGCAATGGACTTGAGAAGGACGCCATTTTCCCAATAGTTTTTTAGTGCTATTATTTGAAAAGTTTTCTGGTTTATTTTCCGATCAATTTGTCTAGAATAAAATAGAAATTTATTGAAATCACTAGAGAATTATTCACAATAACAATGCCCAAAAATTTTGAAAGTACTAAATCTATATATACAATCAACAAAACCAAACCAGTTAAAACCAAGCAAATCTCAAATTCCAACCAGAAACTCCACCTGCCTATTTGGAAAGTTCTGGACAGGAAGAAGAATTTCATGTGTGTGTTCCGAGATTTATTTGAAAGAATTTTCTACACACTGTGTAGTATAGGCATTGAGTTCTCGCTGTCGGCAAAGTCCAGTGGTAAGAATTTCACGTGTGTGAGAAGATTCACTTGAATGATTTTTCTGCACACTGCTTAGTATAGGCTGTCGGCAAAGTCGACTGAATTTTCGGAGGTGGTACCAGGCTGGCAGTCATAGTCTCTTCATCAAATCAATGGTCAGCATCATTGTCTATTTTCAGTATGCGGGCAGTGTGGAAGTAATTAATGGCCACTTAAATCCATAGATGGAATGATTGCGCTGGCTTTGCATCCAAGAAGGTAAATCAACAATGAAAAAGAAAATAATAAATGTGGCTTTCAAATACCTAAAATTTCTTTCCTCTCATAAGTCATGATCAGTGATCAGCGTCTAACCAGATCAATTCCATCGCATGTATTCATGGAATCTACACCACCAAAGTTTACGTTTAATTATTAACAACGTCGGGAGAACCAGTTGTTTTTGACATTTGTTTCCCGTATAGAGAAATTCTGAGCAGCCAGCCTATCCATGTCTATAACATCGTAAGACACGGTGAAATTCTTATAGACATCTTCCAACCGCCCTCTAATCGAACACGACGGGCCATATTTGTCGGGCCAGGTTAGGAATGAAGGGAAAAAACATTGTTGACTTTGCACTGTGGAAATGAAAATAAGGTAGACAGGTTGAAGTTTAAAAGTATACTAGATTTGATATGAACATTTATTCATTATTAGCATTTGAAAATAATAACATTCATAACTAATTTGAAATAAAATTATTTCTATGTATTTAAAGAAATGCTGTTAAAAATCAATCTCTACATTATATTATTTAATTTTAATTTAATTTTATTGTTTTTTAATTGGTTATGGGAACTAGCGAAGCCACAAGTCATATGTATCAGAAATTCATGGTTTACTTTTGGATCTAGACAGATTGAGACTATATAAAATTGGAATAATGACTTTACTATGATGGGCCTTATTATCTATTTTTTAGACCTTATTATGATGGGCGATGGTGTCCTTGTAAAATTTTGTGGGACAAGAGACTCACTTTACAAAGGCATACATACTCTACCCTTTTTCGTTTTGAATTTGTTACCTCTTGGAAGGAACAAATGCTCTTAACCATTAAGCCCACTCAAGTTGTATATGTCAGTGACTAGAGTGTTCTCTACCAGTGTAAGAAAAAAATGCGGATCATTGTGCCGAGAGGCACATTCTATACTCTAGTATGACCCCGATGTGTAAGTATGTTGGAAGCCAACATAAAATGAATAAATTTAAAAGAGGTATAAAGAGGTAAGGTAAAAAAACAAAAATATATTAAATAGGATTAGAAATAAACATGTAATATATATGAAGTCTATGGCCAAATACAATGGACCAAAATATTGTTAACCCTAACATTAATATTAAATTATTAATATTAATATTAATATTGTTAAATCTAACATGCATATTAATATATTATAATATTAATATTATTAAATTTAATAGATTAATACAATATTAAATTATATATATATATATATATATATATATATATATATTAACACTAGATATATATGGGAGGGAAGAACAAAGACGTATGATAGAGGGGGAGAAATAGGGGGAGTCGCAAGGGAGAGATGGAGATAAACTGAAGGAGAGGGGAGAGGAGGAATGTAGAGAGAGGGAGAGAGGAGTGAGAGAGGTAGAGAAGGGTAACATAGGGAGACAGAGATATAAATATAGAGGTTGGAGAGAAAGAAGGAGAGAGGATTGGATGGTAGAGAGAGAGAGAGAGGAGGGGAAGGAAGAGGGAGGTAGAAGAGAAAGGGAGAGAGAGGAAGGGTGAGAGGGGAAGGAGAGTGATCCAGGTGGATATCGGTGGCCACCCACCTATTCCATTTGGACCCACACCATCAATTCTTGCATCTTTTCCCTTTCAACGCAACTTACTATTTTTAGCATGTTTTCGGATCTTGCAATCCCAGAGCTGTTTTGGGGCCTTAATGATACAGGTGGATATTGGTGACCACCCACCTATTCCATTTGAACCCCTGCCATCAGTTCTTTAAGTTTTTAACTTGCAGCAAAACTTACCATTTTTAGCAGTTTTTCGGGTCCTAAATTTCCGAAGCCATTTTCAAGCCATAAACGACGTTTTCTGAAAAAAAGATGAGCAACATGTTCCCATGAACCAATGTTGGTCACAGCAAAAATTGTAATCCTCGGATAGATATTTCTAACAAGCTATTGAGCGCATCAAACGGAGATCATATGCCAAAGTTACGTCCCCGGGAAGTTGAAACACCAATTTATCGAAACGAGGCCCACAGTTTTGGCGCTTCATCTCCTAGGGTTAGGTTTTTAGACGTTTCAGGTTTACATTATTTCTCAACAATAAATAGGCATGCGAGCCTCATTATAACACAGTGGAGGGGCCTATAGCCATCACATATGTTCTCATGGATATGCTACCAGTGCCCTCGCCCACTCATTTTTATTATTCCTGTAAGCATGTTTCGGTCATTTTTTTTGTAACACAGATCAGAGGTTTGTAGCTACAACATCTCTTCTCAGAGATAAGCCTACCAACACCCTAACTATTTATTTAGATTATTTCTATAAGCATATTTCAGTCATTTGATTTTAATAAAATGAAGTATTGTTTCTGCTGCATCTGTGTGTTTATGTCTATTTCTGTATTTTATTGTGGTCCTACATAAATCCGAATCACTGGTATCATAGAGGTCTACTCTTTCTCTGTTTTTCTTTGCATGTCCTCAATGTGGTAAGGGTATAAGGAGTTAGGGCTCGATCTGGTTGAACCCTTGCAAGACCAGCCTCATAAACCCTGACGATCTCCCATGGCGGAAGAAAAGAAAGACGAGGGAGCAAGAGATCCTATCAAAATATTTCTTGAGGAGGCCCTCAAGAAAAAAATGAACGTGATGATGGATAAATTTTCTCAGATTCTTCAACGACTACCCACCTACAGTGCATCTGCATCCAACAACCACTCTGGAGGTGCCACTTCCTTCATGGTACAAGTAAGCTTTGAAATTCTTGTATTTGAGGTCCAGATAGATGCAGGTGTTGTAGATAGATGCCTGAATTTAATGGAAGGGTATTTCTTGGTCCATGATTTCTTTGACCAAGAAAATATTATTTTTTCACTCCTCAAAGCCACCCCCTATGTCAAAGATAGGTGGGAAACCTATCATAACCAAGAGGATGAAGGGGAACCCTCTCTTTTCTCGGCCACACCTACGTGGAATTCGTTTCGAGATGGCATAAACGAACAATATTACCCGTGGGGAGCTATGAGGACAAATAAATCCGATGGATCATGCTGCGGCAGCAAAGGGATCAATATGTGCACGAACTGATGAATTTTTTCCATACCCTATGCACAAAATTGGGTACTAACGATCCAGAGAGACATTTGGTGCTCAAGTACCGTAGCTATCTGCACAAAAACATTCAGGAGGAAATGGGGTTCCTCGAAATTACATCTCTTGGCATGGCATATCACTATGCTACCAAGATTGAGCAGAAATTTAAGCAGAAGAAGCAAGAATTTGTATCTGCGAATCCAAATACAGGAAAAGGTGGCCCAAAATCAAAGAGCAAGGGGAAAGGCAAAATTGGTGTGACTTACAACAACACCACAAATCCAAATAAGGACATGAGGAAGTGGTGTGAATTTCATAATAGCCCCACTCATAGCACAAACAAGTGTTGGGCCAAATAGCCTTTGGTGGCCAAACTAAACGCACCCAACTCAGATGCATTTTCTGATCCTGAGTCACAACCAGAAAAAAGGAAATGAAAAAGGGAAGTAGATCATTGATGTGGATCCCAGTGCCATTGTTGACACCACCAAGATCCAGAGGGAGGATGTCGAGGATCCAACGGAGTGGGATCACCTCTTCCATTCGTAGATGTGGGTTAAGGGTTCTCCACTATAATTCCTTATCCATAGTGGAAGCCAAAATAGCCTCATTTCAGTAGAGGTGATGAAGCGGCTCGACCTACTGACCACAGAACACCTGTAGTCGTATACCATCGGCTGGCTTCACCCAGGGAGAGATCTCCACATCTGCCATCAGTGCCGCCTTCCATACAATATCAAGCCATTCACGGTTGAGGTATTCTGTGACATTGCTCCTTTTGATGTGGCTGATGTATTATCGGGCCAACCATACTTGTGTAGGTGACATGTTGTGTATGAGTCTAGACCTCCTGTTGTTATTATTACTTTGGGAAATAACTTGTACAGGATACCAGAGGTAGTACTGCCCCCTGTCATCTCTTTGACTATTGCAAAAAAAATGCAGTAAGATTGTTTCCCAAACCAGGAAATTTATTTTCCTTAAAAATTTCTCACAGGAAAAGAAGAAAATTGTGGACATAACCTCAAAAAAGGTCTCCCATGCACAATTGCAGCAGATGGATAAGGTCATGGAGGAATACGTGGAAATTATTTCTACATTGTCAGGACAAGAAATCCATTGATCTGATCCCTGACGCACCACTGTCTGATGTTTCCATATCTCCTGCAACTACGCATATAGAATCCACACATGTACTGTCTGAGGCTGATAAAGAAACCAAATTTACTAAACACATCCAGCATGTCCGCCTCTAGGTCCATGACATCTTTGGAAAATCTAATACCCAGTTCAACATAATTTTCCTCATCTCATGGAGGATCTCAATGCAATCGGGACCATCGCTTCCTAAGGAGGGAGGAATGATCCAGGTGGGTATCGATGGCCACCCACTTATTCCATTTGGACCCACACCATCAATTCTTGCATCTTTTCACTTTCAGCACAACTTACTATTTTTAGCAAGTTTTTGGGTCCTACACTCCTGGAGCCATTTTGGGGCCTTAATGATCCAAGTGGATATTGGTGGCCACCTACCTATTCCATTTGAACCCCCACCATCAGTTATTTCAGTTCTTAAGTTGCAACACAACTTACTATTTTTAGCATTTTTTCGGGTCCTGAACTTCCAAAGCCATTTTGGAAAACTCGGGAGAAACATTAGTTTTTGGACTAATGTTGCTTGCACCAAAAGTTTTACTCTTTGGATATATCTTTCTAACGAGCTATTGAGCATGTAAAACCGAGATCATATGCCAAAATTACATCCCGGGAAGTTGAAACACCAATTTACCCAAACGGGGCCCATAGTTTTGGTGCTTCATCTCCTATGGTTAGGTTTTTGGATGTTTTAGGTTTACATTGTTTCTCAACAATAAACTTTCATGAGAGCCTCATTGTTACATAGTGGAGGGGCCTATAGTCATCATATCTCTTCTAAGGGATACACTACCAGTGCCCTCGCCCACTCATTTTTGTTATTCCTCTAAGCATCTTTCAACCATTTGTTTTGTAACAAAGATCAAAGGTATGTAGCTGCTCCATATATTCTCAGAGATAAACCTACCAACGCCCTAACTGTTTATTTACATTATGTCTGTAAGCATAATTCAGTAATTTTATTTTAATAAAATGAAGTATTATTTCCACTGCAGCTCTACGTTTATGTCTATTTCTATATTTTATTGTGTTCCTGCATAAATACAGATAAGAGAGATGGATGGATAGAGATATGGACTTGGAGGGGGAGAGAGGGAGAGAACAAGAAAGGCACAGAGAGTGAGAAGTGGAGAGAGAGGGAGTATGTATGTTCTGCTTGCGGAACTCACCACATCAACAAGACACTTGCTGTGTAAAAGGTTGAAATTTGCCCAGATTTAAAGTTAGTAGTTGCTTATATATATACAAAAGGCACTGTTATATATTTAAAAGGCGTTGTTACAGAGTCGCATGATTTAAAAGGTGCAGTTACATAAATATAGGAGTTACACAGCAGCCATAAACAGAAAGGCATATAGAGGAGAGAAAGGGACAAACACAGTCAAAGAAAATACAAATGCACAGCAATCCAAAAGGCTGTATGAGTGAGATGGAGCTCTCATTGTAATTAAATGTAATATTTTAATTGATTTATATTGTGGTGATGCATTGGCAATTCTCCAGAAGAGAACAAGTATCCCACTGTAATATTAAATTGATACCTACAGTTATATTTATTGAATGAGAAGATAAAAGGAATGAGAAGACAGAAGCCAAAGAGTCATGACTGTTCACTCCAAATTCTTTGTGAAATACAAACAGTGATGTGAGGAACTCTATATATAATATCAACTGGATATGCATAAGAGAAGTTAGAGAGAGTAAATATAGAGAAGGCAGAGTATAGAAGAGTGAGGCAGAGAATATTAAGAAAAGAAAAACAGAAAGGAAAGCTACAAAATAGAGCTGATATCTGAGGTAAATCAGCAAACATTCAGTTTGATAAATTGAAGAAGTTGGAGCTTCCCTATCAAGTTGTAGCTTGATAGCTATCAGTTGTAGCTAACTGAGGTTGGAGCCTCCTCTAGGTTGGTGCCTACAGAAAATTGAAGGGAGTTGGTTCTTCCTTGCAAGTTGTAGCTTGCAAAATTGAGGTTAGAGCCTCCTATAGGTTGGTGCTTGCAGAAAAAGAGTGGTGAGAGGGAGTTGGAGCTTGCCTTTTCATCACAACAATAATAAGATGTGGTTTTCTCCCTTTATGGGTTTCCACTTATATCTGGTGTCTCTGTGCATGAATTTTATGTGTTGATCTGATTTATATCATCTGCTTAATACCTGCTGCTCTCATATTAAGTCTACTATTATATTATATTAATACTTGCTGCTCACATTCTAAGATTACTCACATATTAATTTGTACATGAAATGAAGGTGTAAATAAGGTTTAATGAAAAGTTTTAAAAGTCCATGAATGTGTTAAACTGATTCACCACCACCCCCCCCCCCCCCCTCTCAGTTTAACTAAGGGTTCAACACCCAATTCCCTTTTTGTCAATTTTACCACATGTTATTGATGTCTTTTGAAAGGAAACATGTTAGAACCTTGAAACACATTCTCACAACCATTAGAAACCTTAATGAAATCGAATTTTTTGGTTGATGCATCACCTTGAAAGGCCTGATTCACAACATCTTGATGCTTGAACATTAACAACAATTTTGTTTTACTAGAATTCGTAATTCTTTTCATTTTTCAAGCATGCATAAGAGACAAAATTGTCTTCTTACTATGTGCTCTAACAATATACTCAATCCCATTCTTGAAAAAATGATACGTATTCTCATGGAAAAGAAATATTTCTCTCCTATCCTAAATATATGGCCCACCCAAAAAAATACCAGAAAAATCAAGCGGAACAACATGAAGTTCAACTTCATCAAGAAATTTTTTAGTGATTTCAAATCTTAGTATGCACTTCCTCTTCACCTGCAAATTTTCATTCTTACATATCGAACCTAAGGAATAAGGTCTTGGATGAGGAATGGTTTATAAATTCAACTACTTGACTAAGTCCTCAAAAATAAGATTTTCTTGTGAAAAACTATCAAATAGGGTGTCAATCTTGGTATGATTTGAAATAACTCTAACATGGAAAAGTTAAATTCTTGTTTCATCTTCTTGATTACTAATTTGACAACTTGAAGAAATACTACTTGTAACGTCCTTACCTTTCAAACCCACTGTGACGATCTTTGTTTCATATTCGGAATGAGAACCTAAATCATGTGTTATTGTAGCAACTGTCTTCTCCTTCTCATTGTTTTTAATCTTCTTGGATCTCATAACTAGATGTAGTTTCCACCAATGATCTTCATCATGCCTATCTTTGGAGTAGTTTTTGCATGAGATTTTTTCCTTCTCCATTTTTATGGATTCATTCTTCTTACCTTTACCCTTCAACTTACCTCTTCAGACTCTAAGGTATCCTCATTTGTCTCATTTGAAACTTATTTCCATCTTGCTTTTGGATATGAGGCCTGTACACATACTTCATATAAATTTGAAGGATTAAACACGAGAATAATATGTATTAGTTACATATGAAAACCTCTAATGTACTTTAACAAAGTTTCTTGTGATGTCAAATCCACACCTAAAATTAGTGCTCTTCGCCTAAATTCTTGAGTATATCTTTGCACACTTTGACGTTTTATTTGTCTAAAATTTTTCCAATCCATACTAGCATTTTTCATATAAGCTAATGGATCAAATTTTCTTCTAAGTGCAGCAATAAAATATATCCAAGAGGTGGAGACCTTACCATGCTTTTTCATATCCTCTTGTGTTTTCACTTCTCACCAAATCAAAGCAGCAGTTTCCAACATGAATGAAGCCAATTGAATCTTTGTTTCATCATCTTTGTTGTTTTGGAACCTGCAATAAAATTCAAGCATTAGGGGAATTTGGAGGTCTAAAATAGGCCTCCTAAGGAAATTATAAAATAATGTTAGAAATAATAAAATAAGATAATATTGCATCATCAAATTTTAAATGGAAAAAAAGAAAAATATAGTTTTTCAACTCCTATTTTCAACTTATCTCTCGATGGGTTTACTCAAATTTCAAGTGGAAACACTCATTAGGATGCATAATTTGATTTCTCATCCAAGGAGTACCTATGTTTTATACTTTCCATGGATGATGCTACACGCAAAATGAGAAATACATGAAAAATGTGATTGAAATCACATTTTTTCATGTAATTCTCATTTTCATGTAAGAAGGTCCATCAAAAATATGAAACATGGCTACTACCTGGATGAGGAATTAAATTTTACATCCAACGAGTACGCTCGCTCGAAATTTGAGTAAAATGTTAGGGAGATAAGTTGAAAATACGAGTTGAAAAAGTAGTTTTATTATTTTATAATTTTATAATTATTTTACTTTTTTACTCCAAAAATGGTGAATCATCTCCCATATCTCGATGTCCAACATAGAGGATAGTTCACGGCATATCTTATCTTTGAAATGTCGACCATGGCAGAAACTAGTTGTTTTGGAACCTCGAATCGAGGGATAACATGGTTAAAGAAAAAGAGAGTTGTGGTCGCTGCCTTGTTATTGAACATTGGCATGGCCTTAGACCATTTGGTGAAATATTCAACCACCACAATGAGATAATTGCGGTTACCAGTAGATGGAGGTCGACACTCCATAAATTCAATAGCCCACTTATGCAAGGGACCAGCCATGTGATGTCTATACCAACCATGGAGGATCGTCATCCTTCAAGATCAATTCTTGTAGAATAAATACTAAATATAAAATTAAGCTATTACTTTATATTATGTCTTTTCATCCTTCATTTGATGTCCATCCAAGCCTCTTCAATTAAATTGAACTATTATCTACCTCATATTCCTCAATTAGGAAACATTATAGATTAGCACTATCTACTTCATCCATAAAACATACATCATGGAATACAATATTAATACTAATAAACAACATCATGTAATATTTTCTAGAATTATAAATTGAGGAAAATATGGAATGTATTTTCCATCTTGTGATAAATAAAAACAAAATACTTCTATATAAATAAACACAAAATATTTAAAATTCTTTCGGTAATATTCACATGAAATAGAATGTTGTTGACACATTTCGAACCAACCAGTGTGCTTCATCATAGAAGCCAAAATTCTAATAAACAAAAAATACTTCTATAAAATCCACTTCCCTTTGAGAAACAAACAATTCTATGTTTCTTACCTAAGGATTCCAACATATTGACAATTGGACAGACATACCATAATTATACCCTCGAAACATAGAAGACGAGTTGCTCCACTAACATGTGAGAAAGATTAATAATGTAGTAAGCACTTCCTAATGATATTACCATCTTATATTCCCCTATAATGGATTAAGTAAGTCCCAACTATCATAAACATATAATCTTTCTATTTTTTATTTTTTTTGCAAACTTGAGTTTTTCCAAAGTCCATTCTAGCGCTTTAGGTGATGTGGTACTACCTTGTCCCAAATCAAGGTTTTTGGCTATCTTACATATATTCTAAACACACTATGCCACTTAAGTTAAGATACCACTATAAATTTCCTTAACCTACCTCCTATGAAATGCAAATAAGTCATACTTAACCATTCTCAACATAAGAAAACCTCCAAATTTATCCATAGACACATCCAAATATGTCCATAAAAACATTCCAACAACACTTTAAAAAATCCTACCATAACCTCCCCACCATATACTACTAGGATACAATGGTTTTTTTGCATGTGTCCATAAACATTCCATTAAAACCATTAAACCCCATTAGATAATTTGAAATAATTCTTTAATATAAATAAATCCACATAAAACTCATAAGGTAGTTTGTACCCATTAAAGAGATATAAAACCATGAAATGTTTCTCAATATTCTTTCTTGTTTTTTTTTTTTCAATAAAAATTACTACTCAAAAAATAAGCAAGCATTGTTTTTCTGACTAATACAAAATTATATATATGTTTTATCTCAATTTCTTATATTTAATATTTTTGAGTCATTATTCTTATAATTTTATCTTATATTTCACTGTAACCATGAAAAATAATATCATTTTTTCAACTTCTTTTATCTTTAAATATTTTTAAATAACATCATTTATTATTCAATATCTAAAAACATAAATAAATAAAAATACACATAAAGAGTTCAGTTACAGTGACCTTAATAGACACATCCTAAAACAGTTTTTTGCATGCAATCACTTTAACCGATACTTTGCAAAATAGGATTTACATGTAAATTTAATAATCGACTACTCCATAATAAACGACAGTAATACGTAAATCGTATTATTGTGAGAAAAAAGTGTTATCTTTCAATCTCATTTATGAGCAATTTTATTGCCAATAAATGTGATTAACGTAGGTTTTGATGTTTTGTGGCTAAATTTTAAAGAATCCTGACATAGGGTGTTATCCATTGCTTTTAGTTGCCCTTACATGTTATATCCAAAAATATTCAGAACTAGTGCATAGCAGCATTTGTAGAAGAATGATACCTACATTGCCCAAAAATATGTTCCACGTCATCAGATTATTGTCTCAGATTTGAAGGCATGCCAATGAATGTGAGATGTGTTATCGACTGACTAAATTAAGTCGACCTCCGCCAAGCTAATACGACCCAAAATTTAAATGAACAATTACTCGAAAGATACGTACCTGCGAAATCGCACAGAATTTGCATAACCAGAAAATTTCGCGTGGGCGCCATAAGCAGAGAGAGATAGTTATAATGATAATTCGGATGTGAATAAGTATTTGAGAGCGGAGAGCGATACTTATTGGCATAGTTTCATTTGACTAATTCAACGATGACATAAGAAAAGGTGACTAGTCTTGGCACACTTATAACATGAACATTAAAAGTAGAAACGAAAGGGAAGGTTATTAAAAATAGAAAGGAATGGGAAAGTTGTTATATATGGAAATGTTTTTATTTTGATTTTATTTTTCTAAAATATAGAAAGCTAAAAAAATATAGAAAGTTTATAATGTGAAAAAAATAATTTAGAAATAAACATTAAAGAGTGGATAAACAAATTTGATAGAGAAATTGTTTATGTAATTTTTTTTGTTTTAGTGAGAAACATAAAGACATTTCCAGACTCTCCATCTCCATTATTATATAGATCTAACCATGGACAATGTGACAGTTATTTACTTAAATTAACCACAGAAAATAAGAAGGTCGCCTATAATGAGTGGTAGAATGATTAAAAAAAAACACTTTTAATGTAAATATGGAACTGTCCAACATATTAGCCATAATAAATCAAATTAAAAAACGTATAAAAAGATTCGATTGACCATATAAATTGACAAATAATTTATGAAAGCTCTACAAATATCGTCCAACTAAATAAGTGGAGATGATGTGATAAGCGGGCATCCTTATGTAAAATCAACCTTTCCATAAAATATATCCTGTTAGTCAGCAGATCAGCCGGTGTTTAACCTTCCCAGAAAGAATTATCTAACAACCCATGATCTTCACTTACACTCGAGATCGTGTTAAATGCGTAAATATTTCTGGAAGCTCTCTTCAATAAGCAAAACTGTCACTTACATGAAAGCGACGGTTATTGAAGTCTTCATTGCTCCCCTTCCCTTATCCTCACAATAAACTCCTCAGAAAGGAGAATCTTTTGCTTCGAACATATATAGAAATTGGCACCATTTATTATACTAGAAAACACATAATTGATAAAATAATCGATAAATTATCGTTTTTTTTTTTTTTTTGGTTAAAAAGGTTGAAGAATAAAAACGTAAATAGTTTATATCATAATAATATACTAACATATACTAGTTGAGGTTGAGGTTGAGGTTGAGGTTTTTCTATTCATCACACAAATTTGAATTGATTACAATAAATTTTAAATTTTTTCCACTAATTACTTTTTAATATAACTTACATACACACACTTACTAAATTCATCTATCACTTAAATCTATTTAACTCAAAACACACTTAACTAACTATCTCAATATAAAAAAATATTTACGTTAAAATAACTATATTATTAACACCTTTCAAATAAACAACTACAAATTAATACTGAAAAAATTAACACCTTTCAAATAAACAACTCATGAAATTGTAAATTACCCTCGTGAAATTGTAAATTGTCATCCACTTCATCTCAACAGTGTACATGTACAGCTGCATACTCTAGATGTAAGGGAAGCAATCCTTGACCAGCGCAGTCCAAATGGACACTTCAACTCCATCGAATGACCTGTAGAAATAAGATTGAAATGAGTAAAAAAGTTGTACATGTACAACTGCATAGTCTGCATAGTCTAGATGTAAGGGAAGCAATCCTTGACCAGCGCAGTACAAATGGACACTTCAACTCCATCGAATGACCTGTAGAAATAAGATTGAAAAGAATAAAAAAGCAAACATAGCAGTACATATTCTATCTTAAATACTACCAACCAATTTAAATATTGTGCAAATATATAACTACATTGAACTTTACCGCAAATGGTTCAATATCAAATTTTGAAACCTTTAAAATATACTTGAACATAATAATTTTCAAACACCAAAAAAATGTATCTAACCATTAAAGTTTTGTTTCAACTCTTCAATCAATCTATATTAACGAAGCAAAGTTCTCATGGAAATACATTTACGCACGGGAGTTGAACCGTGATCTGCATAATACTTCAGCTGCACGCAGCTTCGCATGTTGCAATGACATTATATTTTAATAAATGTTCATCTCGTTAGAGGCATGTTTCTTGAGGAAAATATCTGGAGAATATTACGAAAAGAGTTTAGGAAATGATAGAAACCATATCATCGAAATACCTCATCCACATCTTATAAGACTACAACAAAGAAGCGGACAATATTGCTAATGATGGTTGTAAATTGAAAGGTGGAAGACTTATATATTAATGTGCAATTTAAATAGGTAATTTTTTCTTAATAATGGTTAATAGCTATAACAAATTTACTAATTATTGTATTAAAATTGTTGTAAAATTATGGGACATAGGATCATCATGGAAATGAACAATGACCTTGGTTTTGTAAAGCAGGGTAAAGCAGGGTCACACAGTTTTACATTAACTAAAAATTTCATCTCATTTAACAGGGTGGTAAATGCAAGCACAAAGAAATTCATATAGTGCCTTCAACCACCATTGTATTACTAAGGATATGAGTGATGGCAATGATGAATTTTTTTAACCTTCTACATTGGCGAGGATGTGGAATTCATTTATGGTGGAAAAAAAATTTACCACCCCCATGTTTCTTTCTTAATTGAAAATTAAAGGGAGATATGGCAAATGGAACAAGGCATGAGCATTTTGAGTCAATTCATACTATAGTCTTATCAAATAATTAGAGGGTGGGAATGTTTTATGGAATTTTCTTGTTTCTTAGGTATAGTGAAAAAAGAATGGGTTTGGTGGTGTTCTTTGTGTTTGTTTCTCCTCCTGTGAATGACACTAGGTGCTTTTTATTTCCCATATGATCTATGTGTTACCTTTCAGTTTTACAAAAGTGTAGTGTTTGTGTTTACTCCTATGCATGTCAATGATATCACATAGCTAGGCTAGTAAACCACATAATGTTGTGGAATTATAAAACATGGTAATGTAATAATTGTCCTTGAAGGAATTGGGCTGAATTTATTTCTATGCATGTAAATTTGGAATCAATAGACTAATTTCGTCTAGTGTACCCTCTTTCATATGTACCTAGTCCTAGTGCTAAAAATTTCATGTGCATTGAATTGGAATTGGTTAGTGTGGAAACAATGCCAGATGTCTTCTCCTTCCCATGCCTTCAAACTCATTTTTTTGGATGAATCGAGCCATCATAATAATTCCTAGACATACAATTCAAATTTTGTTCTTTTCATAAGAGATAGACCTTGTAATTGGTGGATTTTTCAACTCCTGGAATAGTGTAGACGACAATGGGAATACAATTTAAAAGTTTCGACTCTTTGGTCAAAAAGAATTTGAGCCTTTGGACCCCGTTCAAGGTCCTACTGCACAATGAATCGAGTCAATTTTCATTTATTGAGTGGAATTAAACTATAATAGTGGTCATAAGGAAATGAAAAATATGATCTATGTGTAACCAACTAAGGAAGTAAGAGGATGTATATATAGCTATCTCATTTCCAACATGGCTCAATGTGTAGAAGTAAGTCACATGGAGACATATACACTCACAAAGAAGAAAGATTAATAAGGATCAATCATCAATAATAAAATGGATCAAATCCATAGTTTGAAGCATAAAGCACTCCATAAAGATTGAGATGGATTCTCGTTGTTAATAAATTTGAGAGTTAGAGGAGTAGTTCAAGTAATGGACCTGTAGCTTTAGTCAACTAGTTAGCACAACCTTTGAATCCACAGCTAAAGGTATAGCCATAAATGAGCCACCCGATGATGGAATTCATCTAAGTGATATCATGGATTATACCATTAGAGAGTAGTTAATTTTCTTAAAATGTAGTTTTTGGAGGGGGAACTTTTGTGAAATTTTTACATGCATAAGCCCCAATTTTGTTGCGTAATGACATGTTTTAGATGATAGATTTGTATATCTCATACATATGAGGCATAAGATAGTGACTTGATATATTTTCCGAGACAAGGGAAAATTTAAAATAGAAATACTCTTTATAATTTAAAATTATAAGAAAAAATAATAACAAGATGGCCATATGTTTAAATTTGATGAATGGTAACAAATGGACATGCAACATTTCCATAAACTAGTGCAAGCAATTGGAAACAAATTTGGAAGGGTAAATATTAACAAATAACATTTTCATTTTTATTAGCACCATATTTGATAATTATTTCATATTTTATGATGCCTTGATAACACGCAACAAAAATTGTTGCAATAGAACCATTGAAATATATGCTATATGATGTCAATAGTCGATAAACAATTATGTATGAAGTCTATACTACCTCCAAAATTATGAACTATCCTCAACTAAATATATTCCATTGAGCAAAGATATAAGTGGTATATTATATATCATATATGTTCTCTTATATTACCTCAAAAATCGTGATATGCACTAGGTTAGTCCATAAAGGAATTGTTGAATAAAGAAAGAACTTAAAATTTTGTTCATACACAATGTTATTGTTATTTGGTTACCTTTATAGGGTTTTTTTTAGCGAAGGCAAGCTTTGTTTTTATAAAAAATGTTTCTCCTATTGTCTAAGTCCAAATAAAAATAGAACATTTAATATAAAAAAATGTTGGATATTTTTATTGATATCACTAGTCTATGGCTATCAAAATAAATATGGTTGAAAGATGAGATAAATAGAAAGTATATAAAATCTAAATTATATAACTACTAAAAGGTTACATTATATTATATAAATTAGAAATTAAAATCATAGAATTTTTATTTTTATGTGTTTGACTTATTAGAAATAATATTTAATGGTTTGACACTTATTACAAGAATAAATTCTATAATGTCTAATACTACATTGAAACCAACCCATTAATGCATTACCCGAAATAAAGATAGTGGTAATATAAACAATAAAAATTCAATAGGATATTTAACGGTGTAATAGGTATAATATTCTTAGTATAAGGTAAGTTAGATTTGAATAACAAAAAATATGTTGTGTAGTTTTTTTGTGATATTGCATTTTATGTATATCAAGGTTTGTTTTTCCTATTTGATTTAATTTTATAAATATATAGGAATGCTATAAAATTTTATAAATATAGAGGAATACTTAATGTAGAGAGTGAAAAAAAAAATACTAGATATAGATTGTATATGATCACAATTATTGAAAGTCATTTTAATATGCATGTGGAAAAGAGATTTGATCATGTTCATTATAAAATGGTGTCCAATTATTTAAATTCTTTTAATATTTCATATGGATATTTTGATTTGATGTAATTTATTAAGTTTTTATTTTCACTTATATAAAAATTGTTATTAATATCAAGTTGTTCAACAATTAGAATTTTGCATTATTGTAAATTGATTTCATTCTTATTATTTCATTTGTATTAATTAATAATGTCACACATAAAAATGGAAATGTATATATATTAAATATCAAATTATTTTAGTTTTTCATGATATTATATATTTAAGAAAGAATTATTTAATATAATGTATTATATAATAATATTCTCTTCGAGTTAACTATACTATACTAAAACATAATCATGCATTTTAAAAAGGTTCTTCATTAAGAATAACATCACTAATGTATTTGTGTTTATATAGGACTTGTTATAAGTTCCTTCACTTAAGTTTTAATCTTTTCCTAAAATGGAATCTTGTCTTTATTAATTTTTTAACAAGATAAAATAAACTTATGTATCTCAACACAATATTACTATATATACTTTGTCATGTATCCGTATTTTAGAATAATAAAATCCATTTCTATTAGCGCCTAAGCCATGGGCTTAATGGACTATTTCGGCACATGATAGTTGTATTCCCTATGCAACATGACCTTAATATTCCTTTTCATTTCAACCTTTTTTTCATAGCTTACAATGGCATAGAGATATGCATTATTAATATAAATAAACTACATAACTCTTTAGATTGATAATATATATATTCAATTGTGGGTACTAAATAGATATATCTATATATTTCCATGTTTTAATATTTTTATGTATCTTTTATTGGTAAATTAATAAATATAATTGAGTGGTTTTAATATTTATAAATAGTTTATTAAAACAATGAAAACAAGGAAATAACCATAGAAGGAGGGGTCTCAAATATATATTTTTGTCAAATTATTCTTATTATTAAACTATAATGTTTATCACATGGTGAGTACATATCTAGTAATAACATTATGGCTCTCACGCTTTCTTACTTCATCTATATTACTTGTGTGGGAATTATTTGAAAAAGTTATCGCATGATGCATTCAACATGAAGTAGAACATATTAAATATTAGAAAAAAAGTCATTACATTATTGTTAAGACTTATATAAGCAGCATGTGAACCCAAACAACCCTTATTAAACCCTATATGTTACATTATTACATTTTTTTTATATTCTCATGTTGACTAAGATTCCTCATGGCCTCATTTGCTTATAATTGTATCCTTTGTCTCTTATATATATACACTAAGTTGAATTAGTGTTAGGGTCACCAAATATTCTCTTTTCCATTGTACCATTTGTAAAAGGAGGTTTCCCCTCGAAGTGGACTATAATTATTTTTTTCTTTTCATTTTAAGGTGAAAGGATCATAACAATTATCATAAATAAAGGATCATAACAATTTTCATAAATATTTAGTAAATTTTTCTATAAAATATTGGATGTAATGATGAATTTTTATATTGGTTACCATTACAATGGTAATAATCCAATTACATTGTTCTTAGAAATTCATAATAATTTCAATCGAGGGATAGCATGGTTAAAGAAAAAGAGTGTTGCGGTAGCTGCCTTGTTATTGAACATTGGCATTGCCTTAGCCCATTTGGTGAAATAGTCAACCACCAGAATGAGATACTTTTGGTTACCAGTAGATGGAGCTTGACACTCCATAAATTCAATAGCCCACTTACGCAAGGGACCAACTGTTATGACCTGATGGAGGGGAATGGGTGGAGCTCGTGCATTTGGGGTGAATAGTTTTCAATTGGAACAATTTTTTACTGCTTCAATCCAATCACCAAGGAGATAAGGCCAAATATACCCAATGAAAATGACTTTCTCGGTAGTGGCCAAACCAGAGAGGTGGCCACCACAACCGTCGCTATGGCAGGCATTAAGGACTTGCTCAACTTCAACATGCGTGAGACAATGAAGAAGGACATAGTAAAAAACATGACGATATAGATAATCTCCAATGAGAGGATAACGAGAGGCTTGGTGTTGTATAGGTCATCAAACATCATGATCAAGGTGGGAAATGAACTTTTGGGTTTGTAGGTAGGTGAGGATTTCACCATATAAAGGGTCATTCGACATAATGCCAAACAAGTGTTCAATGGGTAAATCATCAATAACTGACAGATCTCGCGCAAAAATAGGAAATTCAGAAATGAGTTCGGCAAGGGCTAAACCTTTATTACTCTTGGGTGTCACAAATTCAAGATCGAATTCCTACAGGATAACAATCCAACGAGCGTACTTCCCATGGATTATTTTTCGACCTAATAGGAAATCCATAGGGTTGGAATTGGTCACAGCCTTGGTGGAACGTGTAAGGATATAATGACTAAGTTTCTGGATGGAGAACACAATGGCCAACTCCAACTTCTTTTCATGTGAGTAGGACATAGGAGGACCCACAAGGTTCTTACTGAAATAATACATAACATGTTCATTTTTGGTGTCATCCTCATGAATAAGGACCCCTGCAATTGAATGGTTGTATGCTAATATGTGCAGGATTAAATCCCTTTGATATGTATAATAATGAATTTCTTCCAATTAACTATACCATACTAAGAAATAATCATGCATTTTAAAAGGGTTCTTCATTAAGACTAATATCGATAATGTATTTGTGTTTATATAAGACTTGTTATAAGTTCATTCACTTAAGTTTTAATTATTTTCCTAACATGGAATCTTGTCTTTATTCATTTTTTAACAAGATAAAATAAACCCGTGTATTTCAACACAATATTATTATATACACTTTGTCATGTATCCCTATTTTAGCATAATAAAATCCAATTCTATTAGTAGCTAAGCCATGGGCTTGATGGACTATTTTGGTACATAATAGTTGTATTCACTATGCAACATGACCTTAATATTCCTTTTCACTTCAAACTTTTCTTTCATAGCTTACAATGGCATAGAGATATGCATTATTCATCCTCAACATCGTAATATATATAAACTACATAATTATTTAGATTGATTATACATATATATTCAATTGCGGGTATTAAATAGATATATCCAAATATTTCCATGTTTTGGTATGTTTATGTAGTTTTTATGGGTAAATTAAGAAAAATAATTGAGTGGTTTTACTATTTATAAATAGTTTATTGAAGCAAGGAAAACTAGGAATTAACCATAGAATGAGGGGTCTAAAATATATATTTTTGTCAGATTATTCTTATTATTAAACTATAATGTTTATCACATGACGAGTACATATCTAGTAATAACCTTATGTCTCTCACACTTTCTTACTTCATATGTATTACTTGTGTAGGAATTATCTAAACAAGTTACCCCATGATTCATTCAACATCAAACTATTTCCATAAACTATCATATTATATATTAAAACAAAAGTAATTTCATTATTTTTAGGACCTGTATATAAGCCCCATGTGAATGCAAACAACCCTTATTAAGCCCTATATATTTCATTATTACATTTTTTTATATTCTCATGTCGACTAAGACTCCTCATGGCCTCATTTTATTATAATTGTATCCTTTGTCTCTTATATATATACACTAAGTAGACTTAGTTTTAGGATCATTAACTATTGTCCTGTACATTTTACTATTTGTAAAAGGAGGTTTCCCTTCGAAGTGGACTATAATTATTCGTTTCTTGTCATTTTAAGGTGAAAGGATCATAACAATTATCATAAATATTTAATAAAATTTTCTATAGAATATTAGACGTAATGATGAATTTTTAGATTGGTTACCATTACAACAGTAATAATGAAATATCATGGTTCTTATAAATTCATAATAATTTCACTAAAGTTATGATAGAATATCCATAAATTAATCAACCACATTCATGTGAAATAACAAATGTGATGTATATACCAACCATGGAGGACCGTCATCCTTCAAGATTAATTCTTGTAGAATAAATACTAAATAGAAAATTAAGCTATTACTTTATATTATGTCTTTTCATCCTTCATTTGATGTCCATACAAGCCTCTTCAATTAAATTGATCTATTATCTACCTCATATTCCTCAATTAGGAAACATTATAGATTAGCACTATCTACTTCGTCCATAAAACATACATCATGGAATACAATATTAATACTAATAAACCACATCATGTAATATTTTATAGAATTAGAAATTGAGGAGAATATGGAATGCATTGTCCATCTTGTGATAAATAAATAAAAAAATACTTCTATATAAATAAGCACAAAATATTTAAAGTTCTTTTGGTAATATTCACATGAAATAGAATGTTGTCGACAAATTTCGAACCAACCAGTGTGGTTCATCATAGAAGCCAAAATTCTAATAAACACAAAATACTTCTATAAAATCCACTTCCCTTTGAGAAAAAAACAATTCTGTGTTTCTTACCTAAGGATTCCAACATATTGACTACTGGACAGACATACCATAATTATACCCTCAAAACATAGAAGACGAGTTGCTCCACTAATATGTGAGAAAGATTAATAATGTAGCAAGCACTTATTAATGATATTACCATTTTATATTCCCCTATAATGGATTAAGTAAGTCCCAGCTATCATAGACATATAATCTTTCTTTTTTTTGCAAACTTGAATTTTTCCAAAGTCCATTCTAGCGCTTTAGGTGATGTGGTACTACCTTGTCCCAAATCAAGGTTCTTGGCTATTTTACATATATTCTAACCACACTACGCCACTTAAGTTAAGATACCACTATAAGTTTCCTTAACCTACCTCCTATGAAATGCAAATAAGTCCTACTTAACCATTCTCAACATAAGAAAACCTCCAAATTTATCCATAGACACATCCAAATATGTCCATAAAAACATTCCAACAACACTTTAAAAAATCCTACCATAACCTCCCCACCATATACTACTAGGATACAATGATTTTTTTGCATGTGTCCATTCACATTCCATTAAAACCATTAAAACCCATTAGATAATTTAAAATAATTATTTAATATAAATAAATCCACATAAAACTCATAAGGTAGTTTGTACCCATTAAAGAGATATAAAACCATGAAATGTTTCTCAAGATTCTTTCTATTTTTTTTTTAATATTTTAAATAAAAATTACTTCTCAAAAAATAAGCAAGCATTTTTTTTCTTATATTAAATATGATTAATACAAAATTATATATATGTTTTATCTCAATTTCTTACATTTAATATTTTTAATCTATTATTCTTATAAGTTTATTTTATATTTCACATTTAAACTCATGTAACCAGGAAAAATAATATAATTTTTTTCAACTTCTTTTATCTTTAAATATTTTTAAATAACATCATTTATTATTCAATATATGAAAACATAAATAAACAAAAATACACATAAATAGTTCAATTACAGTGACCTTAATAGAGACATCCTCAAAAACAAAATTTCATGCAATCACTTTAACCGATACTTTGCAAAATAGGATTTACATGTAAATTTAATTATTGACTACTTCATAATAAATGACAGTAATACATAAATCGTATTATTATGAGAAACAAGTGTTAGCTTTAAATCTCATTTATGAGCAATTTTATTGCCAATAAATGTGATTAACATAGGTTTTGATGTTTTGTGCCTAAATTTTAAAGAATCCTGACATAGGGTGTTATCCATTGCTTTTAGTTGCCCTTACATGTTATATCCAAAAATATTCCGAACTAGTGCATAGCAGCATTGGTAGAAGAATGATACCTACATTGCCCAAAAAATATGTTCCACATCATCAGATTATTACCTTAGATTTGAAGGCACGCGAATGAATGTGAGATGTGTTCTCGACTGACTAAATTAAATCGACCTCCGCTAAGCTAATACTGTTGGAATTTCTAATAATTCCATAAAAAAGGACTGAGAGAATAATACTCTCCTTCTTAACACAGAGAATAACTGGATAGAGATAACTGAATAAAACTTTTCCTACTATTTCATTAACAAAACTAAAACTATTACAAAATGAATCTTCCTCCTTAGAGGGATTATAAATTTTGGACTACTACAGACTGAGTGCTCTAAAAAACTTATCTCTCTGTCTCTGAAAATGCACAAAACAATGCTCACTGGTCTTACTGTGTTTTTCTTTGCCTGCAAACTATTTTACTACACATCAATACAATACAACAATACTTTTCAATAAAATACAATGCTTTTTATATGTCACACGTTGTATAACATAACATAAATAAATAAATAAATAAATTACAAATGAAAAACCTTACCGGAACTCAAAAATTATCATAGGCGTGACGTACGAGTGGAGTCCACATCGCAGTTGACAATCAGCGATCCAAAAGACTTGGCGGAATAACACATGCGATTGGTGCTAATCGCATCGGCAAAAAACAATAAGAGGAAATGGATTAACAAATGAACTTTACAATATTCCGATTGTGATTGGATTGCATCACAAATATACAGTGAAACTTCAGTTCGGGTAGGAGACGATATGTGATTTTCGATTGCAATTGTGCGAATGTTCCAATCGCATCGGCGGAACACAAATGTGAGGAACAGTTTTGAAAAAAGACTTGGAATGTTGCGATTGCTATTGGATCGCATCACACCATCGAAACATAACATATGGCAGAACACTTTGCAATGTGTGATTGCGATTTGTGATTGCGATCGCATCACATCGCAACTCTTCTATCAACGATAACAAATGCGGATGGTAGAACTTGCACTCTTTGCGATTTGCGATTGCGATTGTGGTGGGACCACATAGCATCGCATTGCGATACTCCATATCAACAGGACACTTAAGCACATCACTGCAATTTGCGATTGCGATCGACTGTGAAGTGGTGGGGTCCACTATCACATGTCTCATTCAAAACTTAAAAGGTCTTTGCCATTTAAACAATATTTCTTCATACTTAGTTGTTGAGGGCTTAAAAGCCCGAAAAGTCTATTTTCATTAAAACTATGCTGTTGCGTGGCTTGAACCACGAAAGTCTTCATTTCTCTGCAAAAATGGCTACGCCCATACAAACATAAATTCTTCTCTGCAATGGTGGCTGCTGCCCATAAAACATTAAATTCCTCCTTACGGTTTTCTCCATTCCTCTTCAATACACAATGTTGTGCACTCAACCTCCTGCTGCTCGTTTGTACTCTATTTCTACCTGCACAGGGTACGCAGATGAATTTAATATTTCAATAATTCCCCTTAAAGTCAGCTACTAGGTTATCAGTCATACCCAAGAATTTTCTTAAATACTCAAAACTCTTTTGCCCCAATGGCTTTGTCAAAATATCTGCATATTGCTCCTCTTTTCTACAATGTTGTAAAACAATTTCTCCATTGTTCACCAATTCTCTGATGTAGTGAAACTTTGTATCAATGTGTTTCGTTCTCTTGTGAAACACATAATTCTTTGATAATGAAATAGCTGAGCTATTGTCACAATATATCACTATGCCTTTCGCTTGCTCTTGGCATAAACTTCTGAATATCCTCCTCATCCAAACTTCTTGACACGCTGTTGTTGTAGCTACCACATACTCTACCTCTATTGTAGATAATGCTACAATAGGCTGTTTTTTAGAAGCCCATGAAATGGCTCCTGAACCCATGTGAAAAACATAACCAGAAATACTTTTCTGATCATCTACACTTCTAGCCCAATCATTGTCAGTGTATCCAATTAATTCCGAATTTTCTGAAGTAGTATACAAAATACCATAACTTTTAGTTCCTTTAACATACCTCAGAATCCTTTTTGTTGCTTGCGAATGTGATTCTTTTGGCCTCTTCATAAATCTGGAAATCAAACTAACATCATGCATAATATCCGGCCTAGTTGCAGTCAAATACATGAGGCTGGAAACTATGCTCTTGTACAAAATAGGATCAAAATCATTGTTGCTATCCTCTTTGCTGAGTTTTAATCCCATCCTTGTGGGTCTTATTGCTACCTTACAATCTTGCATTTTAAATCTCTCCAAAACCTCATTAACATACTTTTCTTGAGAAATAAAATTTTTATTTTCATCCTAGTTTACTTCTATTCCTAAGAAGTATTTCAGCAAACCCATGTCAGTCATTTCAAATTCATCTTTCATGACTGTTTTAAAATTCTCAACAAGGTAATCATTATTACATGTAAAAATCACATCATCAACATATAACATAATAATCTTCATCTTACCATCCTTTTCTTTGATGTACAGTGTGCGTTCTCCCTCACATTTCTCAAAACCATTTTCCAGTAGATAGGAATCTATCCTATTATACCATGCTCTTGGTGCTTGCTTCATCCCATAAAGAGCTTTATTCAATCTGCACACTTTGTGCTCTTCGCCCTTTTTCTCATAGCCTAGAGGTTGTTCCACATAAACCTCTTCCATTAACACTGCATTTAAAAAAGTTGATTTTACATCCATTTGGTATACTTTCCATTTGTTTTTTGCTGCAATATAAAACACTGCTATCACAGTTTCCATTCTTGCAACTAGTGCAAAAGTTTCTTCATAGTCTCTTCCATGCTTCTGCTTATATCCTTTAACAACAATTCTGGCCTTGTGTCTTTCTATCTTACCTTCAACATTACTTTTGGTCTTGTAGACCCACTTAACTCCAATGACTTCTTTACCTTTTGGGAGTTCAACTAAATCCTATGTCTTCTTTCTTTCTATGGCATTAATCTCTTCATCCATAGCTTCTATCTATTTCCTATAATTAATAGCTTCTTCCAAATGAATAGGATCATCAACATGACAATACAAAGCAAACAAAGAGTTCATACCTTCATTTTCTGCCTCTTGCTCATAAATCACATTTAAATTTCTGAACTTTGTTCCTCTTTCATTTGGTGTACAAGTGCTTGAAGTAGCACTCAAATCTCCTCCTTGTGGTGTGCTTGGAGAAGCACTTTCATTTCTCCTCAAGGGTGTCCCTTTCTATCCTTGTGTTGGTGTTGCATTTGAGGGATATATTTCAGCCATCTCTTCATCATCTTCATCATGAGACAAACAATTTTTAACATTCACTGTTTTCTCTAAGCTTCCATCCCAAGCTTCCTCCTTAATGAACTAAACATCTCTGCTCACAATAAAATTTTTGGCAGATGGGTTATACAACCTATAAGCTTTGGATTCCTCAATGTATCCAATGAAAATACATTTCTCCCCCTTGCTGTCCAACTTCTTCCTTAGCTGATCTGGAATGTGTTCATAAGCCACACAACCAAAAACTTTCATGTGGGTGACCCCTTGCTTTGTGCCACTCCATGCTTCTCCGGAACTTTGTTTATGACTGCTTTTATTGGGCATATATTCAAGATATACACTGCACAATGTACAATTTCAGCCCAATAATCATTCGGAATATGTTTTGCCTTTAGCATACTCCTTACCATATCCATGATTGTCCTATTCTCCCTTTCGGAAACTCCATTTTGTTGCGGAGTATACCTTGCTGTAAATTTCTTGTCTATGCCATTTTCTCTGCAAAAATGCAGAAATTATTTAGATATATGTTCACCTCCTCTATCGGTCCTTACGAATTTGATATGCAGCCCACTTTGGTTCTCCACAAGTGCTTTGAAATTGCAGAATCTTTCAAACACTTCACTTTTATTTTTCAAAAATTAAACCCAAGTTTTTCTTGTAAAATCATCTATAAAAGTTAACATATAGTGGCTTCTTGCAAGTGATGGTGTTTGCATCAGTCCACATAAATTTGAGTGGACAATTTCTAAGGGTGCTTTTTCCCTTATGCTTTTCCCGGATGGAAAAATTTCTTTGTGTTGTTTACCCAAGATATAACCTTCACATAGGCTGTTTGGTTTCTCAATCAATGGCAATCCTCTTACCATTCCTTTTCTGTGAAACAAGTTAAGACCTCCAAAGTTGAGATGTCCAAATATCAAGTGCCATAACCAATTCTCATCTTTTGCTTCTCTTTGGAAAGCCTCTTATGTTACTGCTGCCATTTCTTCTCCATTCTTCAAATTTTCTCTCATTCTGAGAGGGAACATTCTATTCCTTGTCATCTTCACTTCAGCAATACATTGTTTGCTTGGTGGTTTATCCGTGATGGTGCATACATCATATTCAAAGAAAACATTGTACCCCTTTTGAACAAGTTGTCTAATACTTAAGAGGTTACATTTCATTCCAGCAACATAATAAACATCTGCTGTGGTTTTATTTTCTCCTTTCCTTGTTAAGACACCTACATCTCCTTTTCCCATAACAGAAACTTTACTATTTGTCCCTAATGTGACTTGTGGCTTCACATTATCATATAACATAAAAAACATGGCTATGTTTCCTGTCATATGGTTACTACAACCTGAGTCTAGAAACCAAAAATCTTCACTCTTTTCCTCAGCCATATTACAAGCTAAAATTTTTTTATCTTGGCTAATATTTTCTCTAGTGAAATTTGCACTGGGTCTATTGGCCATATCATGCTACTTCTTCCTACATTCATTTGCATAATTCCCATATTTTTTACAATAATGACATTGGACATTGGATTTATCATACCTCTGTCCATGTGCATGTTGCTGTCCACCTTGTTGGATGTTGCTTTGGCCTTGGTTCTGATTTTGATTGTTTCCCCTTCCTTGAGAATTTGTTGGACTGTTTCTTCCACCTCTGTTTTGGCTTCTGCCTCTTCCTCTCTTGTTTCCTCTTCCTTGACCTCTTCCTCTTCCAAAGGACATTTGGGTCTTGAAGGCATGCTCCAAAGATGAGTTTTCATTTCTACCCAATCTCTATTCGTTTGTCATCAGTGATGCATGGAGCTCATCAACTGAAAATTTTGAGACATCCTTTGTCTATTCTATGGTGGTGACTATTACATCAAACCTTGAGGGTAGGCTCCTCAATATTTTTTCCACAATCCTTCTTTCTTCAAGTGTCTCTCCATGAGACCTTATCTGTGTGACCATTCCAATCGCATGTGTGAATAATGAGTCTATGTTATCAGACTCCTTCATGCAGAGAGTCTCGAAATATCTCCTCAGAAATTGTAGTTTTGATGTCTTCACTTTATCTATGACTTGATAGGTTGTCTTTAGAGTTTCCCATGCTTATTTCGATTTCTTAGCTACTACTATCCTTGGAAACACACTCTCATGTACTGCTTGATACAAATAGAAGAGGGCTTTAGATTCCTTCTTCTTATTACTCTTCAATAAATCCTTCTCTGCCTGTGTTAATGCATTAAACACATTTTCATCTACTGGTTCTTCAAAACCATCCTCAACAAGTTCTCATAAGTCTTGAGAGGAAAACAGGGCTCTCATGGTGATTTCCCAGTAATCATAGTTCTTCCCATTGAACTGTGGGAGCTGAGCATTACCAATACTCATGCTTGTGCTGGCTCCTGCCATTGTTGCACTCTGAACTATGCTTCAAATACTTGACTGTAAATTTATAAACTGACTTTCTTCAAATAGTAACATAAAAATTTGTCTTGAGAATAACTTGGATTCTTTTTTACTAAGCCTTCACTCTGCTGGAGAAGCTGCTGCAACAAAAAATCCTTCCTTCAGCTTCTTTGACACCTTCAAAGAGCCTGGACTAGCTCTGATACCATGCTGGAATTTTTGATAATTCTAGAACAAAGGACTGAGAGAATAATACTCTCCTTCTTAACACAGAGAATAACTGGACAGAGATGGCTGAATAAAACTTTTCTTTCTATTTCATTAACAGAACTAAAACTATTACAAAATGAAACTTCCTCCTCAGAGGGATTACAAAGTTTGGACTACTACAGATGTAGTGCTCTCAAAAACTTATCTCTCTGTCTCTCAAAATGCACAAAACAGTGCTCATTGGTGTTACTGTGTTTTTCTTTACCTACGGGTTATTTTACTACACAACAATACAATACAACAATACTTTTCAATACAATACAATGCTTTTTATATGATGCGCATTGTATAACATAAAATAAAGAAATAATTCAATTACAAAGGAAAAACCTTATCGAAACTCAAAAATTATCATAGGCGCAACGTACGAGTGGGGTCCACATCGCAGTCGGAAATCAACGATCTGAAAGACTTGGCAGAATAACACATGTAATTGAGCGATTGTAAGTGGTGCTAATCGCATCAGCGGAAAACAATAAGTGGAAATGGCTTAACAAATGAACTTTGCGATATTATGATTGGGATTGGATCGCATCGCAAATATACAATGCAACTTCGGTTTGGGCAGAACGCAATATGTGACTCGCAATTGTGGTTGCTCGATTGTGCCAATCGTATTAGCGGAATACAAATGCGCGGAATGGTTTTGATAAAAGACTTGCGATGTTGCGATTGCGATTGGATCGCATCGCACCATCTGAACATAACATATGGCAGAACACTTTGCAATGTCCAATTTTGATTTGGGATTGTGATTGCATCGCATAGCAGCTCTTCAATCGACGATAACAAATGCGGATGGCATAACTTGCAGTCTTTGCGATTTGCGATTGCGATTGTGGTGGGACCACATCTCATTGCATCGCGATACTCCATATAAACAAGACACTTAAACACATTGTTGCGATTTGCGATTACGATCGGCTGTGAACTGGTGGGGACCACTATCACGTGTCTCATTCAAAACTTAAAAGGAATTTTTCGTTTAAAGAACATTTCTTCATAGTTGGTTGTTGAGGGCTTAAAAGCCCAAAAAGACTGTTTTCATTAAAACTATGTTGTTGCGTGGTTTCAACCATGAACGTCTTCATTTCTCTGCAAAATGACTACACCCATACAAAAATAAATTCTTCTCTGAAATGGTGGTTGTTGCCCATAAAACATTAAATTCCTCCTTACGGTTTTCTCCATTCCTCTTGAATACACAGTGTTGTGCACTCAACCTTCTACTACTCCTGCGTACTCTGTTTCCACCTGCACAGGGTATGTAGATGACTTTAATATTTCAACAAATATGACCCGAAAATTAAATGAACAGTTACTCGAAAGATACGTACCTGCGAATACGCACAGAATTTTCATAACTAGAAAATTTCGTTTGAACGCCATAAGTAGAGAGAGATAGTTATAATGATAATTCGGATGTGAATAAGTGTTTGAGAGCAGAGAGTGATACTTATTGGCATAGTTTCATTTAACTAATTTGACGATGACATAAGAAGAGGTGACTAGTCTTGGCGCACTTATAACATGAACATTAAAAGTGGAAAGGAATGGAAAGGTTATTAAAAGTAGAAAGGAATGGGAAATTTATTATATATGGAAATTTATTTATTTTGATTTTATTTATTTTTAAATATAGAAAGCTAAAAAAATATAGAAAGTTTATAAAACCGTGAAAAAAAGAATTTAGAAATAAACATTAAAAGTGGATAAACAAATTTGATAGAGAGATTGTTTATGTAATTTTTTTTTTTTAGTGAGAACCATAAAGAAATTTCCTGACTCTCCATCTCCATTATCATATAGATCTAATCATGGACAATGTGATAGTAATTTACTTAAATCAACGACAGAAAATAAAAAGGTAAACTATAATGAGTGGTAGAATGATTGAAACGAAAACACCTCCAATGTAAATATGGAACTGTCCAACATATTACCCATAATAAATAAAATTAAAAGATGTATGAAATGATTCCATTGACTATATAAATTGACAAATAATTTATGAAATTTCTACAAATATGGAACTGTCCAAACTATATTCCAACTAAATAAGTGGATATGATGTGATAAGCAGGCATCCTTATATAAAATCAACCTTTCCATAAAATATATCCTGTTAGTCAGTAGATGAGTCGGTTTTTAACCTTCCCAGAAAGAATTATCTAACAACCCATGATCTTCACTTACACTCCAGATCATGTTAAATGCGCAAATATTTCTGGAAGCTCTCTTCAATAAGTTGGACTGCTTCTTCCACCTCTGTTTTGGCTTCTGCCTCTTCCTCTCTTGTTTCCTCTTCCTTTACCTCTTCCTCTTCCAAAGGACATTTGGGTCTTGAAGGCATGCTCCAAAGATGAGTTTTCATTTCTACCCAATCTCTATTCGTTTGTCATCAGTGATGCATGGAGCTCATCAACTGAAAATTTTGAGACATCCTTTGTCTATTCTATGGTGGTGACTATTACATCAAACCTTGAGGGTAGGCTCCTCAATATTTTTTCCACAATCCTTCTTTCTTCAAGTGTCTCTCCATGAGACCTTATCTGTGTGACCATTCCAATCGCATGTGTGAAGAATGAGTCTATGTTATCAGACTCCTTCATGCAGAGAGTCTCGAAATATCTCCTCAGAAATTGTAGTTTTGATGTCTTCACTTTATCCATGACTTGATAGGTTGTCTTTAGAGTTTCCCATGCTTATTTCGATTTCTTAGCTACTACTATCCTCGGAAACACACTCTCATGTACTGCTTGATACAAATAGAAGAGGGCTTTAGATTCCTTCTTCTTATTACTCTTCAATAAATCCTTCTCTGCCTGTGTTAATGCATTAAACACATTTTCATCTACTGGTTCTTCAAAACCATCCTCAACAAGTTCTCATAAGTCTTGAGAGGAAAACAGGGCTCTCATGGTGATTTCCCAGTAATCATAGTTCTTCCCATTGAACTGTGGGAGCTGAGCATTACCAATACTCATGCTTGTCTTTGACTCCCTACCATGCTTGCACTCAGAACTATGCTTCAAATACTTGGTAATAATTGTCCGTGACTTTCTTCAAATAGTAACATAAAATTTGTCTTGTAGGGAATAACTTGGATTCTTTTTTTACTAGAGACCTTCACTCTGTGGGCTTCGCTGCGCAACAAAGAAATCCTTCCTTCAACTTCTTTGACACCTTCAAAGAGCCTGGACTAGCTCTAATACCATGTTGAAATTTATGAAAATTCCAGAACAAACAAGAGAGAGAATAATTCTCTCCTTTGAACACAGATAAATTATAAAATTTTGCTTCAGAAGACAAAGTGTCATAAAGTTGTGATTCTATTTCATCCACTGTAAACTATTACAAAAAAAAACTCTCTTCCTCGGAGGATTACAAAGTTTGGACTACTACGGATGTAGTGCTCTCAAAAACTTATCTCTATACGTCTCTCAAAATACACAAAACGATTATGCGAATTATTCTTGTGTTTTTCTTTACCTACGGGTTATTTTACTACACAACAATACAATACAACAATACTTTTCAATACAATACAATTCTTTTTATATGCCGCGCATTGTATAACATAAAATAAAGAAATAATTCAATTACAAAGGAAAAACCTTATCGAAACTCAAAAATTATCATAGGCGCAACGTACGAGTGGGGTCCACATCGCAGTCGGAAATCAACGATCCGAAAGACTTGGCAGAATAACACATGTAATTGAGCGATTGTAAGTGGTGCTAATCGCATCAGCGGAAAACAATAAGTGGAAATGGCTTAACAAATGAACTTTGCGATATTACGATTGCGATTGGATCGCATCGCAAATATACAATGCAACTTCGGTTTGGGCGGAACGCAATATGTGACTCGCAATTGCGGTTGCTCAATTGTGCCAATCGTATCAGCGGAATACAAATGCGCGGAATGGTTTTGATAAAAGACTTGCGATGTTGCGATTGCGATTGGATCGCATCGCACCATCTGAACATAACATATGGCAGAACACTTTGCAATGTCCGATTTTGATTTGCGATTGTGATTGCGTCGCATAGCAGCTCTTCAATCGATGATAACAAATGCGGATGGCATAACTTGCAGTCTTTGCGATTTGCGATTGCGATTGTGGTGGGACCACATCTCATTGCATCGCGATACTCCATATCAACAAGACACTTAAACACATTGTTGCGATTTGCGATTACGATCGGCTGTGAACTGGTGGGGACCACTATCACGTGTCTCATTCAAAACTTAAAAGGAATTTTTCGTTTAAAGAACATTTCAATATAGTTGGTTGTTGAGGGCTTAAAAGCCCAAAAATACTGTTTTCATTAAAACTATGTTGTTGCGTGGTTTAAACCATGAAAGTCTTCATTTCTCTGCAAAAATGACTACACCCATACAAACATAAATTCTTCTCTGAAATGGTGGTTGTTGCCCATAAAACATTAAATTCCTCCTTACGGTTTTCTCCATTCCTCTTGAATACACAGTGTTTTGCACTCAACCTTCTACTACTCCTGCGTACTCTGTTTCCACCTGCACAGGGTATGTAGATGACTTTAATATTTCAACAAATATGACCCAAAAATTAAATGACCAGTTACTCGAAAGATACGTACCTGCGAATACGCACAGAATTTTCATAACCAGAAAATTTCGTTTGAACGCCATAAGTAGAGAGAGATAGTTATAATGATAATTTGGATGTGAATAAGTGTTTGAGAGCAGAGAGTGATACTTATTGGCATAGTTTCATTTAACTAATTTGACGATGACATAAGAAGAGGTGACTAGTCTTGGCGCACTTATAACATGAACATTAAAAGTGGAAAGGAATGGAAAGGTTATTAAAAGTAGAAAGGTATGGGAAATTTATTATATATGGAAATTTATTTATTTTGATTTTATTTATTTTTAAATATAGAAAGCTAAAAAAATATAGAAAGTTTATAAAACCGTGAAAAAAAGAATTTAGAAATAAACATTAAAAGTGGATAAACAAATTTGATAGAGAGATTGTTTATGTAAAAATTTTTTTTTTAGTGAGAAACATAAAGACATTTCCTGACTCTCCATCTCCATTATCATATAGATCTAATCATGGACAATGTGATAGTAATTTACTTAAATCAACGACAGAAAATAAAAAGGTAAACTATAATGAGTGGTAGAATGATTGAAAAGAAAACACCTCCATTGTAAATATGGAACTGTCCAACATATTACCCATAATAAATAAAATTAAAAGATGTATGAAATGATTCCATTGACTATATAAATTGAAAATAATTTATGAAAGTTCTACAAATATGGAACTGTCCAAACTATATTCCAACTAAATAAGTGGATATGATGTGATAAGCAGGCATCCTTATATAAAATCAACCTTTCCATAAAATATATCCTGTTAGTCAGTAGATGAGTCGGTTCTTAACCTTCCCAGAAAGAATTATCTAACAACCCATGATCTTCACTTACACTCCAGATCATGTTAAACGTGCAAATATTTCTGGAAGCTCTCTTCAATAAGTTGGACTGCTTCTTCCACCTCTGTTTTGGCTTCTGCCTCTTCCTCTCTTGTTTCCTCTTCCTTGACCTCTTCCTCTTCCAAAGGACATTTGGGTCTTGAAGGCATGCTCCAAAGATGAGTTTTCATTTCTACCCAATCTCTATTCGTTTGTCATCAGTGATGCATGGAGCTCATCAACTGAAAATTTTGAGACATCCTTTGTCTATTCTATGGTGGTGACTATTACATAAAACCTTGAGGGTAGGCTCCTCAATATTTTTTCCACAATCCTTCTTTCTTCAAGTGTCTCTCCATGAGACCTTATTTGTGTGACCATTCCAATCGCATGTGTGAAGAATGAGTCTATGTTATCAGACTCCTTCATGTAGAGAGTCTCGAAATATCTCCTCAGAAATTGTAGTTTTGATGTCTTCACTTTATCCATGACTTGATAGGTTGTCTTTAGAGTTTCCCATGCTTATTTCGATTTCTTAGCTACTAATATCCTTGGAAACACACTCTCATGTACTGCTTGATACAAATAGAAGAGGGCTTTAGATTCCTTCTTCCTATTACTCTTCAATAAATCCTTCTCTTCCTGTGTTAATGCATTAAACACGTTTTCATCTACTGGTTCTTCAAAACCATCCTCAACAAGTTCTCATAAGTCTTGAGAGGAAAACAGGGCTCTCATGGTGATTTCCCAGTAATCATAGTTCTTCCCATTGAATTGTGGGAGCTGAGCATTACCAATACTCATGCTTGTGCTGGCTCCTGCCATTGTTGCACTCTGAACTATGCTTCAAATACTTGACTGTAAATTTATAAACTGACTATCTTCAAATACTAACATAAAAATTTGTCTTGAGAATAACTTGGATTCTTTTTTACTAAGCCTTCACTCTGCTGGAGAAGCTGCTGCAACAAAAAATCCTTCCTTCAGCTTCTTTGACACCTTCAAAGAGCCTGGACTAGCTCTGATACCATGCTGGAATTTTTGATAATTCTAGAACAAAGGACTGAGAGAATAATACTCTCCTTCTTAACACAGAGAATAACTGGACAGAGATGGCTGAATAAAACTTTTCTTTCTATTTCATTAACAGAACTAAAACTATTACAAAATGAAACTTCCTCCTGAGAGGGATTACAAATTTTGGACTACTACAGATGTAGTGCTCTCAAAAACTTATCTCTCTGTCTCTCAAAATGCACAAAACAGTGCTCACTGGTGTTACTGTGTTTTTCTTTACCTACGGGTTATTTCACTACACAACAATACAATACAACAATACCTTTCAATACAATACAATGATTTTTATATGCCGCGCATTGTATAACATAAAATAAAGAAATAATTCAATTACAAAGGAAAAACCTTATCGAAACTCAAAAATTATCATAGGCGCAACGTACGAGTGGGGTCCACATCGCAGTCGGAAATCAACGATCCGAAAGACTTGGCAGAATAACACATGTAATTGAGCGATTGTAAGTGGTGCTAATCGCATCAGCGGAAAACAATAAGTGGAAATGGCTTAACAAATGAACTTTGCGATATTACGATTGCGATTGGATCGCATCGCAAATATACAATGCAACTTCGGTTTGGGCAGAACGCAATATGTGACTCGCAATTGCGGTTGCTCGATTGTGCCAATCGTATCAGCGGAATACAAATGCGCGGAATGGTTTTGATAAAAGACTTGCGATGTTGCGATTGCGATTGGATCGTATCGCACCATCTGAACATAACATATGGCAGAACACTTTGCAATGTCCGATTTTGATTTGCGATTGTGATTGCGTCGCATAGCAGCTCTTCAATCGATGATAACAAATGCGGATGGCATAACTTGCAGTCTTTGCGATTTGCGATTGCGATTGTGGTGGGACCACATCTCATTGCATCGCGATACTCCATATCAACAAGACACTTAAACACATTGTTGCGATTTGCGATTACGATCGGCTGTGAACTGGTGGGGACCACTATCACGTGTCTCATTCAAAACTTAAAAGGAATTTTTCGTTTAAAGAACATTTCTTCATAGTTGGTTGTTGAGGGCTTAAAAGCCCAAAAAGACTGTTTTCATTAAAACTATGCTGTTGCGTGGTTTCAACCATGAAAGTCTTCATTTCTCTGCAAAAATGACTACACCCATACAAACATAAATTCTTCTCTGAAATGGTGGTTGTTGCCCATAAAACATTAAATTACTCCTTACGGTTTTCTCCATTCCTCTTGAATACACAGTGTTGTGCACTCAACCTTCTACTACTCCTGCGTACTCTGTTTCCACCTGCACAGGGTATGTAGATGACTTTAATATTTCAACAAATATGACCCAAAAATTAAATGAACAGTTACTCGAAAGATACGTACCTGCGAATACGTACAGAATTTTCATAACCAGAAAATTTCGTTTGAACGCCATAAGTAGAGAGAGATAGTTATAATGATAATTCGGATGTGAATAAGTGTTTGAGAGCAGAGAGTGATACTTATTGGCATATTTTCATTTAACTAATTTGACGATGACATAAGAAGAGGTGACTAGTCTTGGCGCACTTATAACATGAACATTAAAAGTGGAAAGGAATGGAAAGGTTATTAAAAGTAGAAAGGTATGGGAAATTTATTATATTTGGAAAATTTTTTATTTTGATTTTATTTATTTTTAAATATAGAAAGCTAAAAAAATATAGAAAGTTTATAAAACCGTGAAAAAAAGAATTTAGAAATAAACATTAAAAGTGGATAAACAAATTTGATAGAGAGATTGTTTATGTAAATTTTTTTTTTTTAGTGAGAAACATAAAGACATTTCCTGACTCTCCATATCCATTATCATATAGATCTAATCATGGACAATGTGATAGTAATTTACTTAAATCAACGACAGAAAATAAAAAGGTAAACTATAATGAGTGGTAGAATGATTGAAAAGAAAACACCTCCAATGTAAATATGGAACTGTCCAACATATTACCCATAATAAATAAAATTAAAAGATGTATGAAATGATTCCATTGACTATATAAATTGACAAATAATTTATGAAAGTTCTATAAATATGGAACTGTCCAAACTATATTCCAACTAAATAAGTGGATATGATGTGATAAGCAGGCATCCTTATGTAAAATCAACCTTTCCATAAAATATATCCTGTTAGTCAGTAGATGAGTCGGTGCTTAACCTTCCCAGAAAGAATTATCTAACAACCCATGATCTTCACTTACACTCTAGATCATGTTAAATGCGCAAATATTTCTGGAAGCTCTCTTCAATAAGTGAAATTGTCACTTACATGAAAGCGATGGTTATTGAAGTCTTCGTTTTTCCCCTTCCCTTATCCTCCCAATCAAATCCTCACAAAGGAGAACCTTTTGCTTCAAACATATATAGAAATTGGCACCATTTATTGTACAAGCAAACACATAATTGATAAAATAATTGATAAATTAACTTTTTTTTTTGTTAGAAAGGTTGAAGAATAAAGACATAAATAATTCATATACATAATAATATACTAACACATACTAGTTGAGGTTGAGGTTTTTCTATTGAGCACACAAATTTGAATTGATTACAATAAACCTTAAACTTTTTCCACTAATTACTTTCTTAATATAACTTACATACACACACTTACTAAATTCATCTATCACTTACTTATACTTAACTCAACACAAACTTAGCTAACTGTCTAAATATAAAAAAATCTTTATGCTAAAATAACTATCTTATTAACACCTCTCAAATAAACAACTACAAATTAATACTGAAAAAATTAACACCTTTCAAATAAACAACTACAGATTAGTAAAGGAAAAGATAAATTGAATTACCCTCATGAAATTGTAAATTGTCATCCACTTCATCTCAACAGTGTACATGTACAAGTGCATAGTCCAGATGTAAAGGAAGCAATCCTTGACCAGCGCAGTCCAAATGGACACTTCAACTCCATCGAATGACTTGTAGAAATAAGATTGAAAAGAATAAAAAAGCAAACATAACAGTACATATTCTATCTTAAATATTACCAAGAAAATTAAATATTGTGCAAATATTTTATAATATCAAATATATAACTACATTGAACTTTATCGCAAATGGTTCAATATCAAATTTTGAAACCTTTAAATAATACTTGAACATAATAATTTTAAAACACCAAACAAATATATCTAACCATTAAAGTTTTGTTTCAACTCTTCAATCAATGTATACTAACGAAGCAAAGTTCTCATGGAAAGACATTTCCACACGGGAGTTGAACCGAGATCTGCATAATACTTCAGTTGCACGCAGCTTCACACGGTGCAATGACATTATATTTTAAGAAATGTTCATCTAGTTAGAGGCATGTTTCTTGAGGAAAATATCTAGAGAATATTACGAAAAGAGTTTAAGAAATGATAGAAACCATATCATCGAAATACCTCGTCCACGTCTTATGAGACTACAACAAAGAAGTGGACAATATTGTTGCTAATGATGGTTGTAAATTGAAAGGTGGAAGACTTATATATCAATGTCCAATTTAAGTAGGCAATTTTTTCTTGATAATGATTAATAGCTATAATAAATTTACTAATTATTGTATTAAAATTGTTGTAAAATTATGGGACATAGGATTATCATGGAAATGAGCAATGACCTTCGTCTTGTAAAGCAGGGTCACACACTTTTACATTAACTAAAAATTTCATCTCATTTAAGAGGGTGGTAAATGCAAGCTCAAAGAAATTAATATAGTGCCTTCAACCACCATTGTCTTACTAAGGATATGAGTGATGGCAATGATGAATGGTTATAACCTTCTACATTAGCGAGGATGTTGAATTTATTTATGGTGGAAAGAGAATTTACCACCCCCATGTTTCTTTCTTAATTGAAAATTAAAGGGAGATATTGCAAATGGAACAAGGCATGAGAGACTTGCAAGAGCATTCTGGAATAAGTAGCAATCATACCCATTTGACCCAAAGAAATCATTTATCAAAAATTTCATCCTTCTATTTTAACCACCCTTGCATGGATGTGGTTCTTAGGTTAGTCTCAAATGGCTCATGATGAATAATTAAATAATTTGGTTTCAATTTATACTATTGGTGAATTGTTCTAGTGACTAGTGGGAATCCTCTGATGGAAAGGTTTTGGTTTAGCTTATTTCACTGCAAGCTGATTTTGAGTCAATTCATACTATAGTATTATCAAATAATTAGAGGGCGGGAATGTTTTATGGAATTTTCTTGTTTCTTAAGCATAGTGAAAAGAGAATGGGGTTGGTGGTGTTCTTTGTGTTTTTATTTCCTCCTATGAATGGCATTAGGTCCTTTTTGTTTCCCATAGGATCTATGTGTTACCTTTCAGTTTTAAAAAAGTGTAGTGTTTGTGTTTACTCTTATCCATGTCCATGATATCACATAGCTAGGCTAGTAAACCACATAATGTCGTGGAATTATAAAAAATGGTTGGGTAATACTTGTCCTTGAAGGAATTGGGCTGAATTTATTTCTATGCATGTAAATTTGGGATCAATAGACTAATTTTGTCTAGTGTGCCCTCTTTCAAATGCCCCTAGTGCTAGTGCTAAAAATTTCATGTGCATTGAATTGGAATTGGTTAGTGTGGAAACAATGTCGGATGTCTTCTCCTTCGCATGCCTTCAAACTCATTGTTTTTGGATGAATCGAGCCATCATAATAATTCTTAGACATAAAATTCAAATCATGTTCTTTTCATAAGAGATAGACCTTCTAATTGGTGGATCTTTCAACTCTTGGAATAGTGTAGATGACAATGGGAATACAATTTAAAAGTTTCAACTCTTTGGTCAAAAACATTTTGAGCCTTTAGACCCAATCAAGGTCCTACTGCATAATGAATCCAGTCAATTTTCATTTATTGAATGGAATTAAAATATAATAGTGGTCATAAGGAAATGAAAAATATGATCTATGTGTAACAAAATAAGGAAGTAAGAGGATGTATATATCGACATCTCATTGCCAACATGGCTCAACATGTAGAAGTAAGTCACATGGAGACATATACACTCACGAAGAAGAAAAATTAATAAGGATCAACCATCAATAATAAAATGTATGAAATCCATAGTTTGAAGCATCAACCAGTCCATAAAGATTGAGATGGATTCTCATTTTTAATAAATTTGAGAGTTAGAGGATTAGTTCAAGTAATGGACCTGTAGCTTTAGTCAACTAGTTACGAAAACCTTTGAATCTACAACTAAAGGTCTACCCATATATGAGCCACCTAATGATGGAATTCATCTAAGTGATATTATGGATTATACCATGAGAGAGTAGTTAATTTTCTTAAAACATAGTTTTTGGAGGGGGGAATTTTGTGAAATTTATACATGCATAAGCCCCAATTTTGTTGCACAATGACATGTTTTAGATGATATATTTGTATATCTCGTTGATATGAGGCATAAGATAGTGACTTGATATATTTTCCCGGACAAGGGAAAATTTAAAATATAAATACTCATTCTAATTTAAAATTAGAAGAAAAGATAATAACAAGATGGCCATATGTTTAAATTTGTTGAATGGTAAGAAATGGACATCCAACATTTCCATAAACTAGTGCAAGAAATTGGAAACAAATTTGGAATGGAAAATATTAACAAATAACATTTTTATTTTTATTAGCACCATATTTGATAACGATTTCATATTTTATGATGCCTTGATAATATGCAACAAAAAATGTTGCAATAGAACCATTGAAATATATGCTATATGATGTCAATAGTTGCTAAACAATTATGTATGAAGTAAGTTTATACTACCTCCAAAGTTATCAATTATCCTCAACTAAATATATTCCATTGAGCAAATATATAAGTGGTATATTATCTATCATATATGTTCTCTTATATTAATTCAAAAATTGTGATATGCATAAGGTTAGTCCATAAAGGAATTTTTGAATAAAGTAAGAACTTAAAATTTTGTTCGTACACAATGTTATTGTTCTTGGGTTACCTTTATAGGGGTCTTTTAGTGAAGGCAAGCATTGTATGAAAAGAAATATGGTTGAAAGATGAGATAAATAGAAAGTCTATAAAATCTAAATTATATAACTACTAAAACGTTACATTATATTATATAAATTAGAAATTAAAATCATAGAATTTTTATTTTTATCTGTTGAATTTATTAGAAATAATATTTAATGGTTTGACACTTATTACAAGAATAAATTCTATAATGTCTAACACTACATTGAAACGAGCCCAATAATGCATTACCTGAAATAAGGATAGTGGTAATCTAAATAATAAAATTTCAATAGGATATTTAATGGTGTAATAGGTATAATATTCTTACTCTAAGGTAAGTTAGATTTGAATAACTAAAACTTTGTTGTGTAGTTTTTTTGTGATATTTCATTTTATGTATATCAAGGTTTCTTTTTCTTATTTGGTTTAATTTTATAAATATATAAGAATGATATATAATTTTATAAATATAGAGGAATACTTAATGTAGAGAGTGAAAAAAAAAATACTACATATAGATTGTATATGATCACAATTACTGAAATTCATTTTAATATGCATGTGGAAAAGATATTTGATTATGTTCATTATAAAATGGTGTCCAATTATCTAAATTCTTTTAATATTTCATATGGATATTGTGATTTGATGTAATCTATTAATTTTTTATTTTCACTTATATAAAAATTGTTATTAATATCAAGTTGTTCAACAATTAGAATTTTTCATTATTGTAAATTGATTTCATTCTTATTATTTCATTTGTATTAATTAATAATGTCACACATACAAATGGAAATGTGTATATATTAAATATCAAATTATTTTAGTTTTTCATGTTATTATATATTTAAGAAAGAATTATTTAATATAATATATTATATAATAATATTCTCTTCCAGTTAACTATACTATACTAAAACATAATCATGCATTTTAAAAAGGTTCTTCATTAAGAATAACACCACTAATGTATTTCTGTTTATATAGGACTTGTTATAAGTTCCTTCACTTAAGTTTTAATCTTTTCCTAAAATGGAATCTTGTCTTTATTGATTTTTTAACAAGATAAAATAAACTTATGTATCTCAACACAATATTACTATATATACTTTGTCATGTATCCGTATTTTAACATAATAAAATCCATTTCTATTAGCGCCTCAGCCATTGGCTTAATGGACTATTTTGGCACATGATAGTTGTATTCCCTATGCAACATGACCTTAATATTCCTTTTCAATTCAAACCTTTTTTTCATAGCTTACAATGGCATAGAGATATGCATTATTAATATATATAAACTACATAACTCTTTAGATTGATAATATATATATTCAATTGTGGGTATTAAATAGATATATCTATATATTTCCATGTTTTAATATTTTTATGTAGCTTTTATGGGTAAATTAATAAATATAATTGAGTGGTTTTACTATTTAGAAATATTTTATTAAAACGATGAAAACAAGGAAATAACCATAGAAGGAGGGGTCTCAAATATATATTTTTGTCAAATTATTATTATCATTAAACGATAATGTTTATCAAACGGTGAGTACATATCTAGTAATAACATTATGGCTCTCATGCTTTCTTACTTCATCTATATTACTTTTGTGGGAATTATCTAAACAAGTTATAACATGATGCATTCAACATCAAGTAGGACATATTAGATATTAGAAAAAAAGTAATTACATTATTGTTAAGACTTATATAACTAGCATGTGAATCCAAACAACCCTTATTAAGCCCTATATATTGCATTATTACATTTTTTTTATATTCTGATTTCGACTAAGATTCCTTATGGCCTCATTTGCTTATAATATATACACTAAGTAGAATTAGTGTTAGGGTCACCAACTATCGTCTTGTCCATTGTACTATTTGTAAAAGGTGGTTTCTCCTCGAAGTGGACTATAATTATTTTTTTCTTTTCATTTTAAGGTGAAAGGATCATAGCAATTATCATAAATTTTTAGTAATTTTTTCCATAAAATATTGGACGTAATGATGAATTTTTAGATTGGTTACCATTACAATGGTAATAATGCAATTACATGGTTCTTAGAAATTCATAATACTTTCACTAAAGCTATGAACAATTAGCCATAACTTAATCAACCACATTCATGTGAAATAACAAATGTGATGTCTATACCTACAATGGAGGACCATCATCCTTCAAGAATTAGAATAAATATTAAATAGAAAATTAAGATATTACTTTATATTATGTCTTTGCATCCTTCATTTCATGTCTATACAAGCCTCTTCAACTACATTGAACTATTATCTACCTCATATGCCTCAAGTAGGAAACAATAAATTAACAATATATACTTCATCCATAAAACATACATCATGGAACATTAATATTTTCTAGAATTATAAATTGAGTAGAAGATGTAATGCATTTTCTATCTTGTGATAAATAAATAAAAAATACTTCTATATAAAAAAATAAAAAAATACTTCAATAAAATCTACTTCCCTCTAAGAAACAAACAATTCTATGTTTCTTTCCTAACGATTCCAACATATTGACCATTGGACATACATACCATAATTATACCCTCAAAACATAGAAGTTGAGTTGCTCCAGTAATATGTCAAAGAATTAATAATGTAGTAAGCACTTCCTAATGATATTACCATCTTATATTCCCCTATAACGGATTAAGTAAGTCTCACCTATCATGGACATATAATCTTTTTATTTTTTTAATTTTTTTTTTGCAAACTTGAGTGTTTTGAAAGTCCATTCTAGCACTTTAGGTCATGTTGTACTACCTTGTCCCATGGATAAATTTTCGGCTAACCCACATGTATTCTAGCCACAATATGCCACTTCAATTAAGATACACCTACAACTTTCTTTAACCTACCTCCTATGAAAGGAAAATAAGTCCTATTTAACCATTCTCAATATAAGAAAACCTCCAAATTTGTCCATAGACACATCCAAAGATATCCATAAAAACATTCCAATAACACTTTAAAAGATGCTACCATAACCTCCCCACTCTATACTACTAGGATACAATGAATTTTTTGCATGTGTCCATTCACATTCAATTAAGGCTCATTAGATAATTTTAGATAGTTATCTAATATAAATAAATACCCGTAAAGTAGTTTGTACCCATTAAAGAAATATAAAACCATGAAGTGTTTCTCAATTTTTTTTTTATATTTTTAATAAAAATTACTTCTCAAAAAATAAATAGGCATTGTTTTTCTTATACTAAATATCATTAATACAAAGTTAATATATATGTTTTATCTTAAATTCCTATATTTAATTTTTTTCATTATTCTTATATGTTTATTTTATGTAACAATGCAAAATAATATCATTTTTTAACATTTTGTTTAACTTTTCCATCTTTATCTATTTTTAAATAACATCATTTATTATTAATATCTAAAAAAATAAATAAATAAAAATAGAGATCAATAGTTCAATTACAGTGACCTTAACAGAGACATCCTAAAACAAATTTTTACATGCAATCACATTAACCGAGACTGCAAAATAGGACTTACATGTAAATTTGATTATCAACGACTTCATAAGAAATGACAGTCATACGTAAATCTTATTATTATAAGAAACCAGTGTTATCTTTGAATCTCATTTATGAGTACTTTTATTGCCAATAAATGTGATGAACCTGTGTTTTGATGTTTTCAGGCCAAATTTTAAATAATCCATTGCTTTCTGGATGTGAATCTCGTTATCCATTGCTTTTAGTTAACGTTACATGTTATATCCAAAAATTCAGAATGATTTTGATGTTTTGTTTGGAAAAATTATAAGCCATTCAGTCTATTTTATAGAAGTTAACGATGTTTACGTAGGTCGTATGTGTAACTTTCAGTCTCCACGAGAAGGTTTTTTTAGTACGGTCTTATGTTTAAGAGAGAACGCAAGTTTTTGTTGAGATGAGTTTTTTGGGAAACATTTTGGAGCTAACTATAATTATATTACTGATTAGAGACATTCATACTTATATTTATTTATATTGGTAGAGAATTCTGAAATAGAATTGTATAAACGTTTGATCCATCGATGTTCCAAATAGTTTTTCCGTCCATCATCCATCAAAAAAATCATATTTTAATTTATTATTATTATTTAATATAAATGTTATTAAACATTAAAATGTGTATTTACAAAGATTAATAAAATAGCTCAACGAATTTACATTTGAAAATAGACGTAAATCCTTTAAACTTATATCCATAAAGAACCACACCTACTAAATGAAAGTGAACTATGTATGAAATTATCCCTTTGACCGTCTGATTCAGACAAATGATATAGGCAACTTCTAGAAATATGGAACTGTCCAACCTATTGCTCATATTAAATGAAATTGAAAAACATATGAAATGATCCCATTGACGGTATAAATTAACAAATATTTATGAAAGTTCTACAAATATGGAACTGTCCAACATATCGTCCAACTAAATAAGTGGAGACGATGTGATAAGCGGGCATCCTTATGTAAAAACCACCTCTCCAGAAAAAACTAAATAAGTGGAGACGATGTGATAAGCGGGCATCCTTATGTAAGTCGGCAGATCAGTCGGTGTTTAAGCTTCCCAGAAAAAATTGTCTAACAAACCATGATGTTCACTTGTACTCCGCGCAAATATTTCCAAAAGCTCTGTTCATGGATGAAAGCGATGGTTATTGAAGTCTTCAGTGCTCCCCTTCCATTATCCTCCCAATCAACTCTTGGCAAAGGAGAATCTTTTGGTTAAACAGATAGGAACAGAACAGATATAGTGATTGGCACCACTTATTATACAAGCAAACATAGAATTGTTAAAAACCCCTTTATCTAAAAATGTTTCTTCTTTTGTTGGAAAGGCATAAGAGTAAACACATAAATAATACAAATAATTCACACAATAACATACAAGCAGTTAAAGCTTTTTTTATTGATCATACAAACTTAATTGATTACAATGAATTTATTAGTAACTTGCCTAATATAACTTTACATACACACATTTACTAAATTCATCTATCAATTAAGTCCATTTGACTCAACGCTGCTTTAATTAACTTTCTAAATATAAAAAACTCTTCACTCATGAATCTTTTCCTGAAAATAAACTCCTTTAACTAACTTTCTAAATATAAAAAACACTTCACTCAAGGATCTTTTCCTGAAAATGAACTCCTTTAACTAACTTTCTAAATATAAAAAACTCTTCACTCATGGATTTTTTCCTGAAATAGACCCAAATAAAAAAACATGGATGCCACATCCGCAGAAAACATCACTATACAAAATAATATTCGCAAATACTTAAAATCTACAATAATTATCTTATTTTAACCCCTTTCAAATAACAACTACGAATTAGTACAACAAAAGATAAATTAAATTACCCTCATAAAACTGTAAATTGTCATCCATTTCATTTCAACAGTGTACATATACAGGTGCATAGTCTAGATGTAAGGGAAGCAATTTTTGACCAGGGCAGTCCAAATGCACACTTAAACTGCCTCTCAAGAATTGTAGAAATAAGATTGAAAAGACAAAAGGCAGCATAGCAGTACATATTTTACCTTAAATACTACCAAACAGATTAAATATTACAAAACAAAGATCAAATATATAATTACATTGAACTTTACCGCAAATGGGTCAATATCAAATTTTGAAACCTTTAAAATATACTCGAACAAAATACTTATCAAACATCAAACAAATATACCTAACCATTAAAGTTTCGTTTCAGCTATTCAATCAATCTATACTAACGAAGCAAAGTTCTCATGCAGAGACATTTCCGTAGGGTAGTTTAACCGTGACCTGCATAATACTTCAGCTGCACGCAGCTTGGCACGGTGCAATGACATTATATTTTAATAAATGTTCATCGGATCGTGCCAAACTGCGGCATCTGAAGGAATTGGCATGGTGTTTCCTTCTTTTAAACGGTAGAAGTCCATGTGATTTACGGAGTTGCTCATCACATGAATTTATAGCAACCTTCGAAGGGACAGGAGAGCTGTAAATGGCAAATGGAGGATGACAATATCAGCAGTGTAGGCCGCAGCACTAACACGTATATTCTCAGTATTTGACTGGGTTCAGCCAACAGCAAACCTGATTCTCTATTACGTTCATATTGTCAACTCTGTGTTAAGGTTTTGTCAACAAGTCAATCATATTCTTGATATCTATATCGGAAATTGTAATGCACTGTAGTGATGTCACACTGCAAGTAATATTAATTATAATAGATTAATTTTAAAGAAAATCTAATTATCTGATTTATTTGTCTCCTCTGGTTGTCAGTGGGCAATAAAAAAATTCTGATTCAATCTCTAATTAATATCTAATGATAATTATATTGTTTCTGATTCAATCCATAATGATAATGATAACTAAATTGTTTTTCTGATTAATTATAATGTAATTAATTTTAAAGACAATCTAATTATTTGATCTATTTGTCTCCTCTGGTTGTTGGGTAATGAAAAATTTAGATAATTCTCCCATAAATACATATTAAAAAAAACATGTTTGATTCCGTTCTCTGAGTTGATGAGGATTGTAGATTCTCAGAATATTCTGGATTCTAAAGATATGGGCTATGTCAATTATTTGACCTAGCCATGTCTATAGGATACAAGAATATCTGATCTCATTCATGTTTGTGGAATTCAAAATATTTGGGATTTGCAATGGACTTGAGAAGGACGCCATTTTCCCAATAGTTTTTTAGTGCTATTATTTGAAAAGTTTTCTGGTTTATTTTCCGATCAATTTGTCTAGAATAAAATAGAGATTTATTGAAATCACTAGAGAATTCTTCACAATGACAATGCCCAAAAATTTTGAAAGTACTAAATCTATATATACAATCAACAAAACCAAACCAGTTAAAACTGTTGAGATTTTCTGTTTTTCATTAAAATAGGCAAAAATCTCAGTAGGTGACAAAAATTAGGAATTAGTTCCTAGATTAGCTCCAGTTTGTTGGGAGGGAGTTAATGCATCCTAAATTTGATGTGAGAGGATTTATGAGGCAGTTAGATTCTCCTTGCTATAAAACAGGTATCCATACGGATGGTTTGTGTGTGTGAGAGTTTGTAATCTCCTGTTTGATTAATAAAATTGCCTATGCCTATGTTGTGTGGACGTAGCCCAGAATGGTTGGGTGAACCACGTAAAAACACTGTGTCATGTGTATGATTTTATTTGCTGAGTATTTGTTTTGTTAATTGTTGTACATCTGATCTCCAACAATTGGTATCAGAGCAATGTTGGAGTGCTGGTGCTGTTGATTACTGTCCAACTGCATGGAGGGAACAGATCTGCATCGGAGTGCGTTGTGGAAACTGTTGTTGTATTACAGCGGTGTTGCGTTGTTGAAAATGATGGCGTTGCAACGTGCTGGAGCCTTTTTTCTTACCTGCGTGGAGTTCCGGATATCGAAAAAACGAGTAGCTCAAAGTCAATAGAAAGGCGGGCAGCTGGTGCGTGTTAAGGAGTTGCGTGCTGGTGAGCAGAGGCGTTTCTGCAGGGTTAGTGCATCACTGGTTTCTTGTTTTTAAATCGACATATTTTTTTTAAAATGCCGTAGTGGAGGCAGCACCTGCAAAATGTGAAAGATCAATGCCATTATATATATTGAATGCCTTTATATAATAAATCGATTTTATTGCAATAATGCAATTTTGTAATTAAAATCGATTTGCATTTTACCTTTGTATTTGGCATATGGTAAATCGATATTTTTTAAAAGGCATATGGTAAATCGATTTAAAAGAGGCTTTATAAAAGTATGAAATCGATTATATAAGAAGGGTGGCCCAATTATAATAAATATATTTGGATTGTATTTTAAAATCGATATTTTTTAAATAATCGATTTAAATGGGCTTTGTTTAAATTGTAATATGCCATTTGTATATGGTATTTAGGCCCTTTTTTAAGGTGGAGTTTATTTGAAAGTTTTTATATAAAATCGATTTGTAATTTTGTTTTAATACCATTCTCATATGGTATGAAAGCAAAGGCATATAAGTGCACATTGCAGAAATTTGTATGTGAAGTACAAAGGGCAGATATTTGTTTGTTTTTAAAGGCAAAGGCATTTTTTAAACACAAACTTCATTTATTTAAAGTTGGGTTTTGGAGATTATTGTGTTTTTTTGCTGAAACAAGATGGCGAAAACTCAAAATGCCCGGTTTGAAATTGAGAAGTTCAACGGCAAAAACAACTTCGAGATCTGGAAGGTAAAGATGCATGATCTCCTGGTACAACAAGGCGTGGAGAAAGCGCTATTAGGGAAAAGAAAAAAGCCTTCTTCCTTGACGGAGGATGAATGGGATGAGTTGGATGACAGAGCTCTGAGCGCAATTCGGTTATGTCTGGCGGATGACGTTCTGTTCAACATTGTGTCAGAGAAGACCGCCGCAGGCTTGTGGTCGAAGCTTAAGAAGCTCTACATGACGAAATCCTTGACAAATCGGATTCTCCTGAAGCGACAGCTTTATGGTTTGCGAATGAAGGAAGGTACCTCGATTACTGACCATCTGAATGTTTTCAATACTCTATTGGTACAATTACAAAGTCTAGATGTAAAATTTGATTCAGAGGATAAGGAAATAAATCTATTGTGTTCATTGCCCGAATCGTGGGATCACTTTGTTACTTCCATAAGATTTAGTACTGTAGACATCCTTGTGTTTGACGATGTGGTTGGAGCCTTGTTGTCTCGGGAGACCAGGAAGCAGTCGAATGCTGACACCTCTACATCAGAGGCAATGATGGCTAGAGGTCGTTCTAGAGAAAGACGCTCTGGTAAGCACAGCGAATCGCGTTAAAAGTCGAAAGGGAAGAAGAGAAAAGTAAAGTGCTGGTTTTGTGGCAAATCGGGGCACTTGAAGAAGGACTGCTGGAAGCGACAACAACAAACTTCAAAAGCAGATTCTTCGACAGAGAAGAAGGAGGCAAATGCGACAGATACAGGTTCGGCATCTGGTTCAGGTATGAGCGACGAAGTATATCAGTTAATGTGTCAAATCATGGTCAACATTGGTTGTTAGATTCCGGTGCATTCCAAATCTGAAGTCTGGAAAGTTAGATTTCTTTAAGCATTGTCTGTTTGGAAAACAAAGTAAGCAAAAGTTTAAAACAGGCAAACATACTAGTAAAGGAATACTTGATTATATCCATTCAAATGTTTGGGGTCCAGCACCTACAACCTCGTATGGTGGCTCGTCATATTTTGTATCATTTATTGATGACTTTTCTAGGAAGGTGTGGGTCTACATGTTGAAAAGAGAGTCTGATGTTTTTTCAGTTTTCAAGCAGTTTAGAGCATTGGTAGAAAACAACACTGGTAGAACAATAAAATGTTTAAGAACTGACAATGGTGATGAGTTTACTTCCAAGGAGTTTGACAGCTATTGCAAGGATGCAGGGATCGAGAGACATAAGACCACGATTTATATTCCTCAGCAAAATGGAGTTGCTGAACGCATGAACATGACTCTTCTAGAGAGAGCAAGGAGTATGCTGAGTAACGCCGGGTTGCAAAAGGAGTTGTGGACGGAAGCGGTGGCAACAACTTGTTATGTGATAAACCGATCTCCATCGACGGCCATAGACTGCAAGATTCCGCAAGAGGTATGGAAAGGACACCCTTGTGATTATTCTAAACTCAGAGTGTTTGGTTGTGATGCATATGCTCTAGTGCCTAAACATCAGCGAACTAAGTTAGATCCAAAGTCTAAAAGGTATATCTTTGTTGGGTATGGTGTTGGAACAAAGCGATATAGATTGTGGGATCCTACTACCCACAAAATCATCATCAACAGAGATGTAAAGTTTGATGAATCCTCTCTTGTACAGTTAGATGTAGATAGAAAATTGAAACAGGATGATGTATTTGATTTTCAGCACATTCAGTTTGACAACACTTCTAATGATAGTCATGATGACCATAGTTCAGATACTAGTCATGAACAGGTTTCAGAATCAGAACATGAACAGGGTTCAGGTTTAGATCATGAACAGGTCTCAGATACTGATCGGCAAGAAGTTCCTACAGATGGTAGTCAGCCAATCGAGGAAGCGCCAGTAACATCCTTAAGGAGGTCGACAAGAATCAAACGGCCACCGAGAAGGTATGATGATTATGTTACTTCAGTTGCATTTACTGCTAATGATGATGAACCTCTGTGCTATCAGGAAGCAATAGAAGGTTCGAATAGGGACAAGTGGAAAGCAGCTATGAAGGACGAAATGATGCCCTTGAGTAAGAACGGCACATGGGATCTGGTTGAGCTTCCAAAAGACAGGAAAACTGTGTGATGTAAATGGGTTTTCAAGCTGAAGCGGGGTGCGAATGATATGGAAGACAGGTACAAAGCGCGACTGGTTGCAAAAGGGTTTTCTTAGAAAGCCGGTATTGACTTTCATGAGATTTTTTCACCAGTGGTTAAAATAGTTTCAATTTGAATTGTGTTAGCTTTAGTTGCTTTGCTTGATTTAGAGTTGCAGCAACTAGATGTTAAGACTGCTTCTCTACATGGAGATTTAGATGAGGAAATTTATATGGAACAACCGAAAGGGTTTGTTCAGCATCACAATAAGAAATTTGTCTACAGGCTCAAGAAGTCATTGTATGGTCTGAAGCAGTCGCCTCGACAGTGGTACAAGAAATTTGATTCTTTCATGTTGAGTCAAAAATATATAAGAAGTGAATATGATCATTGTGTTTACTTTAAGGAGTTAAGTAATGGCATGTTCATTATCTTAGTGTTTTATGTTGACGATATGCTTTTAGCAAGCAAAAGCATTGATGAAATCAACAGGTTGAAGACTCAGCTGGCAAGGACATTCGATATGAAAGATCTAGGAGAAGCAAGACAGATTTTGGGCATGGAGATTTTCAGAGACAGGAGTAATGGTAAGCTGTGGCTATCACAATAGAAGTATGTTGAGAAGATACTTTTGAGGTTTGGTATGAACAATGTGAAGCCTGTGTCAGTCCCTTTAGCTTCCCATTTTAAGCTTTCTTCCAGTTTATGTCCTAATACAGATGAAGAAAAGGATTATATGTCTCGAATTCCATATGCCAATGTAGTAGGATGTTTGATGTATGTGATGGTTTGTACTCGACCAGATATTTCACATGCAGTTGGGGTTGTCAGCAGGTATATGGCAAATCCGGGTAAAGAACATTGGTCAGCAGTGAAATGGGTGCTTCGGTATTTGAGAGGCACAAGTAGTTATTGTATCACTTACAATAAGAGTAGTGAATTTGTTTGCGGGTATGTTGATTCCGATTTTGCAGGTGATTTGGATAAGAGAAGGTCAACTTCAGGGTATGTCTTTACTCTTGCAGGTGGAGCTATTAGCTGGATGTCAAAGCTACAAAACATTTTTTCTTTATCCACTACTGAAGCAGAATACATTGCTGCTTCGCATGCTTGTAAAGAGGCGGTTTGGTTGAAAGGTTTGCTTGGTGAGTTTGGTAGGTTACAGGAAAACAACTACGAATTAGTACAACAAAAGATAAATTAAATTACCCTCATAAAACTGTAAGTTGTCATCCATTTCATTTCAACAGTGTACATATACAGGTGCATAGTCTAGATGTAAGGCAAGCAATTTTTGACCAGGGCAGTCCAAATGCACACTTAAACTGCCTCTAATGAATTGTAGAAATAAGATTGAAAAGACAAAATGCAGCATAGCAGTACATATTTTACCTTAAATATTACCAAACAGATTAAATATTACAAAACAAAGATCAAATATATAATTACATTGAACTTTACCGCAAATGGGTCAATATCAAATTTTGATACCTTTAAAATATACTTGAACAAAATACTTATCAAACACCAAACAAATATACCTAACCATTAAAGTTTCGTTTCAGCTATTCAATCAATGTATACTAACGAAGCAAAGTTCTCATGCAGAGACATTTCCGTAGGGTAGTTTAACCGTGACCTGCATAATACTTCAGCTGCACGCAGCTTGGCACGGTGCAATGACATTATATTTTAATAAATGTTCATCGGATCGTGCCAAACTGCGGCATCTGAAGGAATTGGCATGGTGTTTCCTTCTTTTAAACGGTAGAAGTCCATGTGATTTACGGAGTTGCTCATCACATGAATTTATAGCAACCTTCGAAGGGACAGGAGAGCTGTAAATGGCAAATGGAGGATGACAATATCAGCAGTGTAGGCCGCAGCACTAACACGTATATTCTCAGTATTTGACTGGGTTCACCCAACAGCAAACCTGATTCTCTATTACGTTCATATTGTCAACTTTGTGTTAAGGTTTTGTCAACAAGTCAATCATATTCTTGATATCTATATCGGAAATTGTAATGCACTGTAGTGATGTCACACTGCAAGTAATATTAATTATAATAGATTAATTTTAAAGAAAATCTAATTATCTGATTTATTTGTCTCCTCTGGTTGTCAGTGGGCAATAAAAAAATTCTGATTCAATCTCTAATTAATATCTAATGATAATTATATTGTTTCTGATTCAATCCATAATGATAATGATAACTAAATTGTTTTTCTGATTAATTATAATGTAATTAATTTTAAAGACAATCTAATTATTTGATCTATTTGTCTCCTCTAGTTGTTGGGTAATGAAAAATTTAGATAATTCTCCCATAAATACATATTAAAAAAAACATGTTTGATTCCGTTCTCTGAGTTGATGAGGATTGTAGATTCTCAGAATATTCTAGATTCTAAAGATATGGGCTATGTCAATTATTTGACCTAGCCATGTCTATAGGATACAGGAATATCTGATCTCATTCATGTTTGTGGAATTCAAAATATTTGGGATTTGCAATGGACTTGAGAAGGACGCCATTTTCCCAATAGTTTTTTAGTGCTATTATTTGAAAAGTTTTCTGGTTTATTTTCCGATCAATTTGTCTAGAATAAAATAGAGATTTATTGAAATCACTAGAGAATTCTTCACAATGACAATGCCCAAAAATTTTGAAAGTACTAAATCTATATATACAATCAACAAAACCAAACCAGTTAAAATTGTTGAGATTTTCTGTTTTTCATTAAAATAGGCAAAAATCTCAGTAGGTGACAAAAATTAGGAATTAGTTCCTAGATTAGCTCCAGTTTGTTGGGAGGGAGTTAATGCATCCTAAATTTGATGTGAGAGGATTTATGAGGCAGTTAGATTCTCCTTGCTATAAAACAGGTATCCATACGGATGGTTTGTGTGTGTGAGAGTTTGTAATCTCATGTTTGATTAATAAAATTGCCTATGCCTATGTTGTGTGGACGTAGCCCAGAATGGTTGGGTGAACCACGTAAAAACACTGTGTCATGTGTATGATTTTATTTGCTGAGTATTTGTTTTGTTAATTGCTGTACATCTGATCTCCAACAATTGGTATCAGAGCAATGTTGGAGTGCTGGTGCTGTTGATTACTGTCCAACTGCATGGAGGGAACAGATCTGCGTCGGAGTGCGTTGTGGAAACTGCTGTTGTATTACAGCGGTGTTGCGTTGTTGAAAATGATGGCGTAGCAACGTGCTGGAGCCTTTTTTCTTACCTGCGTGGAGTTCCGGATATCGAAAAAATGAGTAGCTCAAAGTCAATAGAAAGGCGGGCAGCTGGTGCGTGTTAAGGAGTCGCGTGCTGGTGAGCAGAGGCGTTTCTGCAGGGTTAGTGCATCACTGGTTTCTTGTTTTTAAATCGACATATTTTTTTTAAAATGCCGTAGTGGAGGCAGCACCTGCAAAATGTGAAAGATCAATGCCGTTATATATATTGAATGCCTTTATATAATAAATCGATTTTATTGCAATAATGCAATTTTGTAATTAAAATCGATTTGCATTTTACCTTTGTATTTGGCATATGGTAAATCGATATTTTTTAAAAGGCATATGGTAAATCGATTTAAAAGAGGCTTTATAAAAGTATGAAATCGATTATATAAGAAGGGTGGCCCAATTATAATAAATATATTTGGATTGTATTTTAAAATCGATATTTTTTAAATAATCGATTTAAATGGGCTTTGTTTAAATTGTAATATGCCATTTGTATATGGTATTTAGGCCCTTTTTTAAGGTGGAGTTTATTTGAAAGTTTTTATATAAAATCGATTTGTAATTTTGTTTTAATACCATTCGCATATGGTATGAAAGCAAAGGCATATAAGTGCACATTGCAGAAATTTGTATGTGAAGTACAAAGGGCAGATATTTGTTTGTTTTTAAAGGCAAAGGCATTTTTTAAACACAAACTTCATTGATTTAAAGTTGGTTTTTTGGAGATTGTTGTGTTTTTTGCTGATACAAGATGGCGAAAACTCAAAATGCTCGGTTTGAAATTGAGAAATTCAATGGCAAAAACAACTTCGAGATCTGGAAGGTAAAGATGCATGATCTCCTGGTACAACAAGGCGTGGCGAAAGCGCTGTTAGGGAAAAGAAAAAAGCCTTCTTCCTTGACGGAGGATGAATGGGATGAGTTGGATGACAGAGCTCTGAGCGCAATTCGGTTATGTCTGGCGGATGACGTTCTGTTCAACATTGTGTCAGAGAAGACCGCCGCAGTCTTGTGGTCGAAGCTTGAGAAGCTCTACATGACGAAATCCTTGACAAATCGGATTCTCTTGAAGCGACAGCTTTATGGTTTGCGAATGAAGGAAGGTACCTCGATTACTGACCATCTAAATGTTTTCAATACTCTATTGGTACAATTACAAAGTTTAGATGTAAAATTTGATTCAGAGGATAAGGCAATAACTCTATTGTGTTCATTGCCCGAATCGTGGGATCACTTTGTTACTTCCATAAGCTTTAGTACTGCAGACATCCTTGTGTTTGACGATGTGGTTGGAGCCTTGTTGTCTGAGGAGACCAGGAAGCGGTCGAATGCTGACACCTCTACATCAGAGGCAATGATGGCTAGAGGTCGTTCTAGAGAAAGACGCTCTGGTAAGCATAGCGAATCGCGTTCAAAGTCGAAAGGGAAGAAGAGCAAAGTAAAGTGCTGGTTTTGTGGCAAATCGGGGCACTTGAAGAAGGACTGCTGGAAGCGACAACAGCAAACTTCAAAAGCAGATTCTTCGACAGAGAAGAAGGAGGCAAATGCGACAGATACAGGTTCGGCATCTGGTTCAGGTATGAGCGACGAAGTATTATCAGTTAATGTGTCAAATCATGGTCAACATTGGTTGTTAGATTCCGGTGCATCAAACCACATGTGTATCCATAAAGAATGGTTTAAGACATATAAATCAATTAATGATGGAGTTGTGTACATGGGTAATGATGTAACATGTAATATTGTGGGGATTGGGAGCATACAACTACAAATGTTTGATGGGACAACTAGAATATTAACTGATGTGAAGCATGTACCAGATTTAAGGAAAAATTTGATTTCATTAGGAGCACTTGATTCGAATGGATATAAAACTGTGATTCAAGGTGGAGTTATGAAAATCTATAAAGGCATTTTACTAGTTATGAAAGCTAAGAAAGTAGGAAATCTATTTCAGTTAGAAGGAGGTACAGGGTCATATTTTGCGTCTACTGTGTCTGAACATGACAGTAGTTCCATTCACTTATGGCATCAAAGATTGGAGCATATGAGTGAAAGAGGGTTGAAAATTTTGGCTGATCGCAAGTTACTTCCAAATCTGAAGTCTAGAAAGTTAGATTTCTGTAAGCATTGTCTGTTTGGAAAACAAAGTAAACAAAAATTTAAAATAGGCAAACATACTAGTAAAGGGATACTTGATTATATTCATTCAGATATGTGGGGTCCAGCCCCTACAGCGTCATATGGTGGCTCGTCATATTTTGTATCGTTTATTGATGACTTTTCTAGGAAAGTGTGGGTCTACATGTTGAAAAGAAAGTCTGATGTTTTTTCAGTTTTCAAGCAGTTTAGAGTATTGATGGCAATATTTATTCGAACAATAAAATATTTGAGCGACAATGGTGGTGGTTTCGCCCCAGGGTTTGACGGCCTGTGCTTTCTTTGCGAGGAATCGAGAGACATAACACCACGGTTTATACTCCTCCGACAGAAATAGATTCTGACATGAACTCTGTAAGCTTGGAAGCAAAGGTATGCGGAAGTGCTTGATTCTGAGAGTTGTGGACGGAAGCGGTAGCAACGACTTGTTATGTGATAAGCAGAGTCTCCCATCGACGGCGGCGGAAGCTGAGGTTCCGCAAGGAAAGTATGGAAAGGACACCCTTGTGATTATTCTAAACTACGGTGTTTTGTTGTGATGTAACTTGTAACCATTGCCTAAGCTTGTATTCGAACTAAGTTAGATACAAAGTCTAAAGGTATATCTTTGTTGGGTATGGTGTTGGAACAAAGCGATATAGATTGTGGGATCCTACTACCAAAGCAAAATCATCATCAACGGAGATGTAAAGTTTAATGAATCCTCTAATAAGACTACTAATAAGTTAGATGTAGATAGTAAATGGAAACGAGGATGATGTATTTGATTTTCGACACATTTCGATTTGACGACACTTCTAATAGGTAGTCATGATGACCATAGTTCGAATGCTAGTCATGAACATGGTTCGAGTTTGAATCATGAACGGGGTCTCGAGATGCGATCGGCAAGAAGTTCCTACAGATGGTAGTCAGCCAGAAACATCCTTAAGGAGGTCGACAAGAATCAAACGGCCACCAAGAAGGTATGATGATTATGTTACTTCAGTTTCATTTTCAGCTAATGACAATGAACCTCTGTGCTATCAGGAAGCAATAGAAGGTTCGAATAGTGACAAGTGGAAAGCAGCCATGAAGGACGAAATGATGGCCTTGAGTAAGAACGGAACATGGGATCTGGTTGAGCTTCCGAAAGATAGGAAAACTGTGGGGTGTAAATGGGTTTACAAGCTGAAACGGGGTGTGAATGATACGGAAGACAGGTACAAAGCGCGGCTGGTTGCAAAAGGGTTTTCTCGACGGGTATTGGCTTCTAGCGAGGATTTTCACCGGTGGTTAAAATAGTTTCAAATTTGAATTGTGTTAGCTTTAGTTACTTTGCTTGATTTAGAGTTGCTAACTAGATGTTAAGTACTTTTCTACCTGGAGATTTAGATGAGGAAATTTATATGGAACAACCGGAAGGGTTTGTTCAGCATCGCAATAAGAAATTTGTCTGCAGGCTCAAGAAGTCATTGTATGGTCTGAAGCAGTCGCCTCGACAGTGGTACAAGAAATTTGATTCTTTCATGTTGATTCAAAAATATATAAGAAGTGAATATGATCATTGTGTTTACTTTAAGCAGTTAAGTAATGGCATGTTCATTATCTTAGTGCTGTATGTTGACGATATGCTTTTAGCAAGCAAAAGCATTGAAGAAATCAACAGTTTGAAGACTCGGATGGCAAGGACATTTGATATGAAAGATCTAGGAGCAGCAAGACAGATTTTGGGCATGGAGATTTTCAGAGATAGGAGCAGTGGTAAGCTGTGGCTATCACAACAGAAGTATATTGAGAAAATACTTTTGAGTTTGTTGTAAAATATTGTTATGAAACTGTATCGGATCCCATCAGCTTCATTTCAAGCTTTCTTCTGGGTTTATGTCCTAATACAGATGAAGAAAAGGATTATATGTCTCGAATTCCATATGCCAATGTAGTAGGATGTTTGATGTATGCGATGGTTTGTACTCTACCAGATATTTCACATGCAGTTGGGGTTGTCAGCAGGTATATGGAAAATCCGGGTAAAGAACATTGGTCAGCAGTGAAATGGGTGCTTCGATACTTGAGAGGCACAAGTAGTTATTGTATTACTTACAATAAGAGTAGTGAATTTGTTTGCGGGTATGTTGATTCCGATTTTGCAGGTGATTTGGATAAGATAAGGTCAAGTTCAGGGTATGTCTTTACTCTTGCAGGTGGAGCTATTAGCTAGATGTCAAAGCTACAGAACATTGTTGCTTTATCCACTACAGAAACAGAATACATAGCTACTTCACATGCTTGCAAAGAAGTAGTTTGGTTGAAAGGTGAGTTTGGTGAGTTTGGTAGGTTGCAGGACAACATTAATTTATTTTGTGATAGTCAAAGTGCAATTCACTTGGCTAAAAATCCAACCTATCATAGTAAATCAAAGCATACACCTATAAAGTACCATTTTGTAAGGCAGGTTATCACTGAACGAGGAGTCTCTCTTGAAAAAGTGCATACAAAGGAAAACCGTGCAGACATGTTCACGAAACCAGTTTTATTAGAGAAGCTATGATGGTGTTTAGCTTCTCTTGGATTGCAGAGAAAATGAAAATAAAGAAACAAGGTATCAGGATAATTGTTGTCAAGGTGGAGATTGTTGAGATTTTCAGTTTTATTAAAATAGTCAAAAATCTCAGTGTGTGACAACAATAGGAATTTGTTGCTAGATTAGCTCCAGGTTGTTGGGAGAGAGTTAATGCATCCTAAATTTGATGTGAGAGGATTTATGCGGCAGTTAGATTCTCCTTGCTATAAAACAGGTATCCATACGGATGGTTTGGGTGTGTGTGAGAGTTTGTAATCTCCTGTTTGATTAATAAAATTGCCTATGCCTATGTTGTGTGGATGTAGCCCAGAATGGTTGGGTGAACCACGTAAAAACACTGTGTCATGTGTATGATTTTATTTGCTGAGTATTTGTTTTGTTAATTGCTGTGCATCTGATCTCCAACAAAAACCAAGCAAATCTCAAATTCCAACCAGACACTCCACCTGCCTATTTGGAAAGTTCTGGACAGGAAGAAGAATTTCATGTGTGTGTTCCGAGATTTATTTGAAAGAATTTTCTACACACTGTGTAGTATAGGCATTGAGTTCTCGCTGTCGGCAAAGTCCACTGGTAAGAATTTCACGTGTGTGAGAAGATTCACTTGAATGATTTTTCTGCACACTGCTTAGTATAGGCTGTCGGCAAAGTCCACTGAATTTTCGGAGGTGGTACCAGGCTGGCAGTCATAGTCTCTTCATCAAATCAATGGTCATCATCATTGTCTATTTTCAGTATGCGGGCAGTGTGGAAGTAATTAATGGCCACTTAAATCCATAGATGGAATGATTGCGTTGGCTTTGCATCCAAGAAGGTAAATCAACAATGAAAAATAAAATAATAAATGTGGCTTTGAAATACCTAAAATTTCTTTCCTCTCATAAGTCATGATCAGTGATCAGCGTCTAACCAGATCAATTCCATCGCATGTATTCATGGAATCTACACCACCAAAGTTTACGTTTAATTATTAACAACGTCGGGAGAACCAGTTGTTTTTGACATTTGTTTCACGTATAGAGAAATTCTGAGCAGCCAGCCTATCCATGTCTATAACATCGTAAGACATGGTGAAATTCTTATAGACATCTTCCAACCGCCCTCTAATCGAACACGACGGGCCATATTTGTCGGGCCAGGTTAGGAATGAAGGGAAAAAACATTGTTGACTTTGCACTGTGGAAATGAAAATAAGGTAGACAGGTTGAAGTTTAAAAGTATACTAGGTTTGATATGAATATTTATTCATTATTAGCATTGGAAAATAATAACATTCATAACTAATTTGAAATAAAATTATTTCTATGTATTTAAAGAAATGCTGTTAAAAGTCAATCTCTACATTATATTATTTAATTTTAATTTAATTTTATTGTTTTTTAATTGGTTATGGGAACTAGCAAAGCCACAAGTCATATGTATCAGAAATTCATGGTTTACTTTTGGATCTAGACAGATTGAGACTATATAAAATTGGAATAATGACTTTACTATGATGGGCCTTATTATCTATTTTTTAGACCTTATTATGATGGCCGATGGTGTCCTTGTAAAATTTTGTGGGACAAGAGACTCACTTTACAAAGGCATACATACTCTACCCTTTTTGGTTTTGAATTTGTTACCTCTTGGAAGGAACAAATGCTCTTAACCATTAAGCCCACTCAAGTTGTATATGTCAGTGACTAGAGTGTTCTCTACCAGTGTAAGAAAAAAATGCGGATCATTGTGCCGAGAGGCACATTCTATACTCTAGTATGACCCCGATGTGTAATTATGTTGGAAGCCAACATAAAAAGAGTAAATAAAATTTTAAAAATAAAATCTAAATAATGTCGGCTTAAACAATAACTTACAAAACCATATAAATAAACAATTAAAAAATCATTAGAATATGAAGATTTTTAAGAACGCCAAAAAAGAGATATGGTAAATAAATAAAAATATAAATAAACTAGAAGTATGGTAAATAAATAAATATTTTTTTCATATATATTTACTCCATAAACCTCTATATTTACAAAAGCTCAAAAAAGAGGTTTTATTTATGTGAAGCCTATGGGCCAAATACCATGGGACAAATACCATGGGCCAAATACCGTATTTATAAAAGAAGTATGGAAAATGAATAAATTTAAAAGAGGTATAAAGAGGTAAGGTAAACAAACAAAAATATATTAAATAGGATTAGAAATAAACATGTAATATATATGAAGTCTATGGCCAAATACAATGGACCAAAATATTGTTAACCCTAACATTAATATTAATATTAATATTGTTAAATCTAACATGCATATTAATATATTATAATATTAATATTATTAAATTTAATAGATTAATACAATATTAAATTATATATATATATATTAACACTAGATATATATGGGAGGGAAGAACAAAGACGTATGATAGAGGGGGAGAAATAGGGGGAGTCGCAAGGGAGAGATGGAGATAAACTGAAGGAGAGGGGAGAGGAGGAATGTAGAGAGAGGGAGAGAGGAGTGAGAGAGGTAGAGAAGGGTAACATAGGGAGACAGAGATATAAATATAGAGGTTGGAGAGAAAGAAGGAGAGAGGATTGGATGGTAGAGAGAGAGAGAGAGGAGGTGAAGGAAGAGGGAGGTAGAAGAGAAAGGGAGAGAGAGGAAGGGTGAGAGGGGAAGGAGAGTGATCCAGGTGGATATCGGTGGCCACCCACCTATTCCATTTGGACCCACACCATCAATTCTTGCATCTTTTCACTTTCAACGCAACTTACTATTTTTAGCATGTTTTCGGATCTTGCAATCCCAGAGCTGTTTTGGGGCCTTAATGATACAGGTGGATATTGGTGACCACCCACCTATTCCATTTGAACCCCTGCCATCAGTTCTTTAAGTTTTTAACTTGCAGCAAAACTTACCATTTTTAGCAGTTTTTCGGTCCTAAATTTCCGAAGCCATTTTCAAGCCATAAACGACGTTTTCTGAAAAAACGATGAGCAACATGTTCCCATGAACCAACGTTGGTCACAGCAAAAATTGTAATCCTCGGATAGATATTTCTAACAAGCTATTGAGCGCATCAAACGGAGATCATATGCCAAAGTTACGTCCCCGGGAAGTGGAAACACCAATTTATCGAAACGAGGCCCACAGTTTTGGCGCTTCATCTCCTAGGGTTAGGTTTTTAGACGTTTCAGGTTTACATTATTTCTCAACAATAAATAGGCCTGCGAGCCTCATTATAACACAGTGGAGGGGCCTATAGCCATCACATCTGTTCTCATGGATATGCTACCAGTGCCCTCGCCCACTCATTTTTATTATTCCTGTAAGCATGTTTCGGTCATTTTTTTTGTAACACAGATCAGAGGTTTGTAGCTACAACATCTCTTCTCAGAGATAAGCCTACCAACACCCTAACTATTTATTTAGATTATTTCTATAAGCATATTTCAGTCATTTGATTTTAATAAAATGAAGTATTGTTTCTGCTGCATCTGTGTGTTTATGTCTATTTCTGTATTTTATTGTGGTCCTACATAAATCCGAATCACTGGTATCATAGAGGTCTACTCTTTCTCTGTTTTTCTTTGCATGTCCTCAATGTGGTAAGGGTATAAGGAGTTAGGGCTCGATCTGATTGAACCCTTGCAAGACCAGCCTCACAAACCCTGAAGATCTCCCATGGCGGAAGGAAAGAAAGACGAGGGAGCAAGAGATCCTATCAAAATATTTCTTGAGGAGGCCCTCGAGAAAAAAAGGAACATGATGATGGATAAATTTTCTCAGATTCTTCAACGACTACCCACCTACAGTGCATCTACATCCAACAACCACTCTGGAGGTGCCACTTCCTTCATGGTACAGGTAAGCTTTGAAATTCTTGTATTTGAGGTCCAGATAGATGCAGGTGTTGTCGATAGATGCCTGAATTTAATGGAAGGGTATTTCTTGGTCCATGATTTCTTTGACCAAGAAAATATTATTTTTTCACTCCTCAAATCCACCCCCTATGTAAAAGATAGGTGGGAAACCTATCATAACCAAGAGGATGAAGGGGAACCCTCTCTTTTCTCGGCAACACCTACGTGGAATTCGTTTCGAGATGGCATCAACGAACAATATTACCCGTGGGGAGCTATGAGGACAAATAAATCCGATGGATCATGCTGCGGCAGCAAAGGGATCAATATGTACACGAACTGATGAATTTTTTCCATACCCTATGCACAAATTTGGGCACTAAAGATCCAGAGAGACATTTGGTGCTCAAGTACCGCAGCTATCTGCACAAACACATTCAAGAGGAAATGGGGTTCCTCGAAATTACATATCTTGGCATGGCATATCACTATGCTACCAAGATTGAGCAGAAATTTAAGCAGAAGAAGCGAGAATTTGTATCTGCGAATCCAAATACAGGAAAAGGTGGCCCAAAATCGAAGAGCAAGGGGAAAGGAAAAATTGGTGTGACTTACAACAACACCACAAATCCAAATAAGGACACGAGGAATTGGTGTGAATTTCATAATAGCCCCACTCATAGCACAAACAAGTGTTGGGCCAAATATCCTTTGGTGGCCAAACTAAACGCACCCAACTCAGATGCATTTTCTGATCCTGAGTCACAACCAGAAAAAAGGAAATGAAAAAGGGAAGTAGATCATTGATGTGGATCCCAGTGCCATTGTTGACACCACCAATATCTAGAGGGAGGATGTCGAGGATCCAAAGGAGTGGGATCACCTCTTCCATTCTTAGATGTGGGTTAAGGGTTCTCCACTATAATTCCTTATCCATAGTGGAAGCCAAAATAGCCTCATTTCAGTAGAGGTCATGAGGCGGCTTGACCTGCCGACCACATAACACCTGTAGTCGTATACCATCGACTGGCTTCACCCAGGGAGAGATCTCCACATCTGCCATCAGTGCCGCCTTCCATACAATATCAAGCCATTCATGGTTGAGGTATTCTGTGACATTGCTCCTTTTGATGTGGCTGATGTATTATCGGGCCAACCATACTTGTGTAGGTGACATGTTGTGTATGAGTCTAGACCTCCTGTTGTTATTATTACTTTGGGAAATAGCTTGTACAGGATACCAGAGGTAGTACTGCCCCCTGTCATCTCTTTGACTATTGCAAAAAAAATGCAGTAAGATTGTTTCCCAAACCAGGAAATTTATTTTCCTTAAAACTTGCTCACAGGAAAAGAAGAAAATTGTGGACATAACCTCAAAAAATGTCTCCCATGCACAATTGCAGCAGATGGATAAGGTCATGGAGGAATACGTGGAAATTATTTCTACACTGTCAGGACAAGAAATCCATTGATCTGATCCCTGACGCACCACTGCCTGATGTTTTCATACCTCCTGCAACTACGCATATAGAATCCACACATGTACTGTCTGAGGCTGATAAAGAAACCAAATTTACTAAACACATCCAGCATGTCCGCCTCTAGGTCCATGACATCTTTGGAAAATCTAATACCCAGTTCAACATAATTTTCCTCATCTCATGGAGGATCTCAATGCAATCGGGACCATCGCTTCCTAAGGAGGGAGGAATGATCTAGGTGGGTATCGATGGCCACCCACTTATTCCATTTGGACCCACACCATCAATTCTTGCATCTTTTCACTTTCAGCACAACTTACTATTTTTAGCAAGTTCTTGGGTCCTACACTCCTGGAGCCATTTTGGGGCCTTAATGATCCAAGTGGATATTGGTGTCCACCTACCTATTCCATTTAAACCCCCACCATCAGTTATTTCAGTTCTTAAGTTGCAACACAACTTACTATTTTTAGCATTTTTTCGGGTCCTGAACTTCCAAAGCCATTTTGGAAAACTCGGGAGGAACATTGGTTTTTGGACTAATTTTGCTTGCACCAAAAGTTGTACTCTTTGGATATATCTTTCTAACGAGCTATTGAGCATGTAAAACCGAGATCATATGCCAAAATTACATCCCGAGAAGTTGAAACACCAATTTACCCAAACGAGGCCCATAGTTTTGGTGCTTCATCTCCTATGGTTAGGTTTTTGGATGTTTTAGGTTTACATTGTTTCTCAACAATAAATTTTCATGAGAGCCTCATTGTTACATATTGGAGGGGCCTATAGTCATCATATCTCTTCTAAGGGATACACTACCAGTGCCCTCGCCCACTCATTTCTGTTATTCCTCTAAGCATCTTTCAACCATTGGTTTTGTAACAAAGATCAAAGGTATGTAGCTGCTCCATATCTTCTCAGAGATAAACCTACCAACGCCCTAACTGTTTATTTACGTTATGTCTGTAAGCATAATTCAGTAATTTTATTTTAATAAAATGAAGTATTATTTCCACTGCAGCTCTACGTTTATGTCTATTTCTATATTTTATTGTGTTCCTGCATAAATACAGATAAGAGAGAGGGATGGATAGAGATATGGACTTGGAGGGGGAGAGAGGGAGAGAACAAGAAAGGCACAGAGAGTGAGAAGTGGAGAGAGAGGGAGTGACAAGAGAGAGATGGAGAGAGAGGGTGTATTTTGAAGGGCGAGATAAAGAGAGATAGAAGGAGTGATGGAGACAAGGGGGGAGAGAAGGAGACAGAAGGAGAAAGTGAGGGATATAGTAACATTGTTGGAGATATTGATAGAGTGATGTGGGAAGACAAAGGATTGGAGGGAAGAGAGAGATAGATGATTGAATGGAAAAGAGAGAGAGAGAGAGAGAGAGTGACTAACGCGGGGGCATGGGGCACATAGAGGGAGACAAGAGATGAAGGGATGGAGAGGACCTAAGAGAGAGAAAGAGAGTGATGGGGGAAGAGAGAGGATTGTAGGAGAGAGAGAGAGAGACAGAGAGAGAGAGAGAGAGAAAGATGGGGGAAGAGAGAGGGAGATAGAGGAGAAAGAGAGAGAGAGGAAGGCAAAGAGATGGGACTTGAAAGAGAGGAGGAGAGGAGGGATAGGGAGATGGATTTGGAGAGGGGAGAGGGAGGGATAGAGCGAAGGAGTTTTATAGGGATAGAGGGAGGGAAGAAGAATGACATAAAGAGTGGGTATTTTAGAGAGAGAGGGAGTGACAAGGGAGAGATAGAGAGAGAGCGTGTATGTTTGGGTGTGAGATAAAGAGACAAATAAGGAGAGATGGAGAGAAGGGGGGAGATAAGGATAGATATATGCATATAGTAATAAATTTGGACGATGAAGATAGAGAGAGAGTGAGATGTGGGAGAGAAATGAAGAGAGAGACTAAAGAGAGGCAGGGAAAGAGAGATGGAGATAGAGAGAGATAGAGGGAGATAAGAATAAAGTCATAGAGAGTGAAAGCTGGAGAGAGAGAGAGAGAGAGATAAGGATAATGGAGAGAGAGGGAGAGAGGATAGTAGGAGGGAGAGGGAGAGGAGGAGGGTCTGATAAATAGATATATTGGAGAAGAAGAGTGTATTTTTTGGGGTTGATATGGAGAGACGGATGGAGATAGAGATATAGATGGAAGGTGTAGATAACGAAGAGATAAATGGAGACAAGGAGGGAGGGACAAAGAGATTGATAGATATGGAGTGAGAGAGTGTGTGTGTTTCATGGGGTGTGATAAAGAGACAAAGAAGGAGAGATGGAGGGAGATATAGATATAGATGGAAGGGGGAGGGAGGAAAGAATATTTCTTGCACTAGATGCAATGATTTTAGTGTCGATGGTGATTCCTAATCCTATTTTATTTCTTGCACTAGATGCATTTATTTCAATGTAAATTATTTCTAATCCTATTTTATTACTTTTAGTAAATGTGTTGATTTCAGTGTATATGGTGATTTCTAATCCTATTTGATTTCTTGCAATAGATGCATTAATTTCAATGTATATTTTGATTTCTAATTATATTTGATTGCTTGCACTAGATGCATTGATTTAAATGTAGATGATTTCTAATCCTATTTGATTGTTTGAAATAATTATGTTTATTTCAGTGTAGATCATGATTTCTAATCCTATTTGGTTACTTGCACTAGATGCATTGATTTCAGTGTATATGTTTGTTTTTAATCATATTTTCCCACTTTCAGTAGATACATTGATTTGAGTGTAGATGTTTATTTCTAATCCTATTTGATTACTTGCATTAGATGCATTGATTTTAGTGTAGATGTTGTTTTCTAACCTTATTTGATTTCTTGCATTAGATGCATTGATTTCAATGTATATGTTGATTTATGATTTTCTATAATTGGATGTATGGTGGTACATTAATATTAAATACATTGGATTAATAGTGTGCATTGATTTGAGTATAAGCACAAAAACTTATTAACAATGTACATTGATTTTTTTGTTATAGTAATTAAACCTATTAATATTGGAGAGAAAGAAAGACAAAGTACGATGTTTACTACAATGACTCGAGCAAAATATTTAAATGGCTTACAATTCCAACTTTCCTTTTCATATAATCGATATGAAAATATGACAAAACTAACAAAGGTGACAATAAGAATAATACAAGACAATAGTAATTGACTACATTCTTATTATTCACATTTTCTATCATTCAATATTATTACATTGTAACTTTGCATTTAAAATTTTTGTTTCATCATTAAAGTCATTTTACAATATTTATCATCTCAACAAATTGAGGCAACTAAGAAAAAATAAAATTAAAGTGACTCGATAAATCCAAGACATATTTAGCATATTTAAATTGGTTATATTAATATTAGATGTATTTACATGTTATTGATCAAATTAATCATATGTTCCTCATATTTGTGATAGATTTTCCTTGGCCGCACACGAGTGAAACCAACCTAGATCCATCTTAACTCCGAATATATCAAGCATCGAGAGGGATCAAATCTGTCGAGGTGAAAACCTCTTTTTTGACTGAAAAACTTGAGGAAACATTTGCACCTTGAGATATTTCATCCCTCTCGACACTTGATAGATTCGGAGTTAAGATGGACCTAGGCTGGTAGTATTACATTTCTTAGCTATGCCCACCTCAACATTTCAGAATAACATACGTAACATTTGTGAAATTGTGAAGCAACATTGAAGTTGGAATATGCAATGTCGATCACATATTTAAGAAAACTATCAGATTTCAACATCATTTGAAATGATATGTTAAGTTTTCGTGCATTTTTATTGTAAAATAGATTTATGTAATGGTACAAGTATGAAAAAACACATAACTAAGAAACCTATCATATTTCAACATGATTTAAAATGGTATGTTAAGTTTTCATGCAGTGTTATTGTGAAATAGATTTATGTAATGGTACAAGTATGAAAAAACACATATTTAAGAAAAATATATTATTTCAACATGATTTGAAATGGTATGTTAAGTTTTCATGCAGTGTTATTGTGAAATAGATTTATGTAATGGTACACGTATGAAAAAGATAATATGTAAAATAAAATAAAGTTCCAAGTTTATATGTAAAATAAAATAATTTTGATAGTTTATGTTAAAATTTCATTTCTTAAATTTTTTAATAAATAATAAATACTATTGTATATATAAAGTTTAAAAATATGAATTTGTTAAACTTATATTTAGAGGAATTTGTAATTAGATTGAATATATATGTGGGATGAGTTGAGTTTACTTCCTGTTAGGTCCCTATATCACTAGTATAGCCCCTTATTATTGTTAGTGTAAACCCCTTATTGTTATTTTTGTACCCTTGTAACCCCCATTTTTTTATTATTGTTCCCTTAAATTATTATTGTTAGGTCGGCTAGGATTACATTGTGGCCCACTAGGATTGCATTATGGCCCCATGGACTCCTATATATAGAAAGGAGGTTTTGTAAATTGTATCATCCAAGAATTGTTCATTTATGTAATGTATTGGAGGTTGCCCCCTCGAAGTGGCTTATTTCTAAGGCGTTGATATCTTTTTTCTTCTATTTTTGGAGCTGGTTACACAACATTTGGTATCGGAGCTTTGGATTCTAGGGTTTCACTGCTCCAAACAGGTCATCGTGGAATTTTCGCTATAAATTTTTTTCTACGAAGTTTCAGAAGCTGAAATTTTTAGGGTGCGAATCTGAAATCCTGAGGAAGATTGTCTAAAAATTTCAGAGCTTGGTTCGCAATATTTTCGGAGATATCATCTGTGGAAGTTAGGCCTTTTTTCAAGCTCCTAAACAGGTCATCGTGGAATTTTCGCTATAAAAAATTTTCTACGAAGGTTCAGACTCTGAAATTCGTATGGTGCGAAGCTGAAATTCTGAGGAAATTTGTCAAAAAATTTCAGAGCTTGGTTCGCAATATTTGTGGAGATATGATCTGTGAAAGGTAGTGCTTTTTCAGGCTCCTGAATTTCATCTCAAAGAGGTGATCGTGGGAAAAGTTCAATAACTCTCTCTCTGGAGATTGGATTGGAGTGCCGTCAAAATTGGTCGCAAGCACACGGCCTGTAGTTTCTTGGATATCAATTTCAGAGACAAAGAACAAAACATTGACACGTGGCAAGTCGTACATGTTCGCTCTACTGAACCAGTCCAAAATTAGGTCATTGTGGGAGATTGGACACAAATTTGTCTTGGAGAATCCAAATCAGGTCAGACCTGTGGCATTTGAAAGAAGCTTCAGAGGGCTACTACAGGGCTGAATTTGAGATATCGAAGATTTTCAATTACAGAGATAATTCAATTTCAATATCGAGCTCCTAAAAGCTAGTAAAAGGTGTGTATTTTTTTCCGAATTACATAAGTCTTGTTTGAAGAATCAAGTTGAATTGATTCCAAGGGAAACTTGTAGAATAGATATCAATATTGGATTTTAAAATGGCCCCTAAAAATAATTCAACACCCATTAGGCCTTCAGAAGGCTCTACTATGACTCATGAAGATGAAGAATTGCAACATGATCTATCAAAATTACAAGAGCAAATGCAACAGTTTTCACTCTCGCAAAGAGCAACAAAAAATGAAATGGAAGTTTTGAAGAAAGGCATGGAAGTGAAGATGGACGGTTTGAAGAAAGGCATGGAAGCTAAAATGGATGGTGTGGAAGCTAAGATGGATGGCGTGGAAGCTAAGATGGATGACATGAAAGACAACATGGAAAACATGAAGAGTGATCTAAAAGCATACATGGAAGGCTTAATGACAAGCTTAAAACCAGAAATGATTCCTAATGGTGGAAATATAGGAGAAGAACCTCATGATGAGAACAAAATAAATGTTAATCATGATTTCATAAACTCGAATGTTGGCGGAAAGAACCACCATATTCCAAAAATGGATATGAATAATTTTGATGGAAAGGATCCGGTAACATGGATACTACAGATGGAGCAATATTTTGATCTCCATAATGTGCAAAACACACAAAAGGTACGCATTGCAACTTTACATTTAGAACAAAATACATGTGTATGGTATCGATGGCTTTGCTCCCGTAAAAAAATTGTCACTTGGTCAATTTTTACGGAGGAAATGATAGCACATTATGAGGATACAAAGAGCAACACCTTCTTTAGCCAATTGATAAATCTCAAACAAAAGGGTTTAGTGGGGCAGCACATTGAGGACTTCCAAAAATTGAATATATGGGTAACTGATATTCCAGAGGAACACAGGATTGATCTCTTCATAGGCACTTTAAAGGATAACATTCAACATGAAGTTCGCGTTCTGGAACCTGATTCATTGGAGAAGGTATTCAGGTTGGCAAGAAAAGTTGAATGTAAAATTATGGCAACAAGGAAGCCTACCACTCAATTCTATAAAGAAGGAAGTGTTGCTACGCCTAGATTTCCACAACCTACAAGGTTGACACCACAACAATTGGAAGAAAAGAGAGCAAAAGGGCTTTGCTACAGTTGTGATAGCAAATACACTAAAGGTCATAAGTGTGCTGAGAAGAAATTATTTTACATAGATTGTGAAGAAGAAGAAGAAAATGAACAAGAAGAGGATATACACTAGGAACCACCCTTAGAAGAGGAAGAAATGAATTTGACCATATTGTGTAATGCACTGGCAGGAATTACCACTCCTCAAACTCTCAAGATAGAAGGACATATAAAGAAGAAAAGGGTAATAGTGTTGATTGATTCAGGTAGCACCCATAATTTTATTCATTATAAGATAGCCAAGGAATTAAATTGTTTCCTATACCCAGCACCAGAATGTCAAGTGATGGTTGCAAATGGAGGAACTATAAATTGCTCTGGAAAATGCCATAATATCAAGCTAACCATGGGGAATATGTATTGACTAGTCCAATGCTTGCCATTCCTATGGGAGGTGCTGATGTTGTACTAGGAGTACAATGGTTACAATCTTTGGGGACGGTAGCTTTTAATTTTCAAGAACTTTTCTTGAAATTTTTTTCAGAAGGAAAGGAAGTTGAATTACGGGGTATTGAAGGGAAGCAAGGAAGGATAATAAGCTCTAATGTCATGACAAAGCTTCTAAAGAAAGAACAACAAGGCGTAATTGCACAATTATGCTCACTAGAAGTTCCGACATCAAAATCATCTATTTCTGCAGATCTCCAACAAGTCTTGGACAATCATTCCAAGGTGTTTGAAACTCCCAAAGGACTTCCACCTATTCGTGATCATGATCATGCTATTCATTTGATTCCAGGAAGTGTTCCTCCAAACATCAGGCCTTATAGATATCCTTACTTCCAAAAGAGCGAAATTGAACGTATGATTGCAGAAATGTTAGAGGCGGTATAATTCAACCCAGTCAAAGTTCTTTCTCTGCTCCTGTAGTATTGGTACACAAGAAGGATGGATCATGGTGAATGTGTCCGGATTATAGGGAGCTCAATAAGCTCACCATTAAAGACAAATTTCCCATTTCTGTGATTGATGAATTATTGGATGAATTACATGGAGCAATTTATTTTACCAAGTTGGATCTTCGTTCAGGATATCATCAAATTAGAATGAAGACTCAAGATATTCCAAAAACAGCATTTCGAACTCATGAGGGTCATTATGAATTTTTGGTCATGCCTTTTGGCCTTACCAATGCACCTTCTACATTTCAAGGGTTGATGAATACCATTTTCAAACCCTTCCTTAGAAAATTTGTGCTAGTATTTTTTGATGATATACTAATCTACAGCAGGTCTTCGAAGGATCATGTTGAACATGTTGACAGGGTGCTCAAACTATTGCAGGAGAAACAATTATATGCAAAAACATCCAAATGTTTCTTTGGAGTACAAGAGGTGGAATATCTGGGTCATATTATATCTCACGAGGGTGTTAAAGTAGACCCTAACAAAATTAAAGCCGTTAAGGAATGGAAAGTCCCCAAGACAATAAAGTAGTTGCGAGGATTTCTCGGGTTAACAGGCTATTATCGTAAGTTTGCTAAGAATTATGGGAGAATAGCAGCACCTCCAACAACATTATTTAAGAAAGATCCATTTTCATGGACTCCTGAAGCAACTAAGGCCTTTGAACATCTTAAAGAGGCAATGTGCCTAGCACCGGTCTTAGCTACACCAGACTTCACAAAAACCTTTATTGTGGAATGTGATGCCTCAAGAAATGGAATTGGTGCAGTTTTAATGCAGGAAGGAAGACCCATTGCTTTTGAAAGTCGTCCAATCAAAGGAAAGTATTTACAGAAACCTATTTATGATAAGGAAATGTTAGCAATACTACATGCACTAAAGAAATGGCGAACTTACCTTATGGGAAGACACTTCAAGGTGAAAACTGATCATGATAGTCTTAAACACTTTTTGGAAAAAAGACTATCATCAGAAGAACATCAAAAATGGGTCACAAAGATGTTGGGTTATGACTTTGAAATAATCTACAAAAAAGGAAAGCTGAATGTTGTTGCAGATGCACTATCAAGAAAGAATGAAGAGGTGGAAGCATTGATTTGTGCCATTTCTATTATCCAACCAGATTGGATAACTGAAGCAAGAGATGAATGGAAGAAGGAAAAATATGTATGGATACTCATTCAAAATTTGCAGCAAGATCCTAGTACATCTGATACATTTAGTTGGAAAAATGATTCCTTATGGTACAAAGATTGCTTATATCTTTGTAATAATTCCCAAATAAAACAAAAGATTCTTCTGGAATTGCACACTTCTCCTTTAGGAGGACACTCAGGATTTTTAAAAACTTACCACAGGGTGAAGAAAGAATTTTTTTGGGATGGCCTTAAATCTGATATTCGAAAGTTTGTGGCGGAATGTTTGGTTTGCCAGCAGAATAAAGTGGAAACAATTAAGACCCCATGACTTCTACAACCTTTATCCATTCCAAGTCAACGTTGGGAGGAGATTTCAATGGATTTTATCACAGGTTTACCTAAGTCCGAAGGAAGAGTGTCATCATGGTGGTAGTTGATAGACTTACCAAGTATGCACACTTTTGTGCATTATCTCATCCATTTAAAGCAAGTACAGTTGCTACTACATTTATGGATAGAATTCAAAAGCTACATGGAAGCCCAAGGGTTATTGTGAGCGACGGAGATCCCATTTTTACTGGAAATTTTTGGACGGAGTTATTTTCTTGTTTGGGTACTCAATTAGCTCATAGCACATCTTATCATCCTCGATCTGATGGTCAAACTGAGATAGTAAATAAATGTTTGGAAGGATATCTTCGTTGTTTTGTATCTGATAAACAAACACAATGGGTCAAGTGGTTACCTCTTGCTGAATGGTGGTATAACACTTCCTTCCATACTGCGGCAAAAATGACCCCATTTATGGCACTTTATGGATATCATCCACCATCCATCACATCATCTTTAAGGGAAAATTCGAAGGTTCAAGCGGTGGAAGATCACATCGAGCATCAGCAAGAAGTTCTCCAACTCTTAAAGGATAACCTGAATTTGGCACAAAATCGAATGAAACAACAGGCAGATCAACATCGCAGCGAGAGAAGTTTTGATGTAGGAGATTGGGTATTTTTACGGCTACAACCATACAAACAAGTGTCCCTCAAGCAAGCTAAGAAGGATAATAAATTATCGCCAAAGTACTATGGTCCTTACAAGGTGTTGCAAAATATTGGTACTATGGCATACAAATTGGAGCTTCCTGTTTCTTCGCGAGTACATCCAGTTTTCCATGTTTCATGCTTAAAGAAGGTTATAGGTGAAAATCTTCCAGTTCAAACAATATTGCCAGAACTTGATGAGGAAGGAAAAATCATATTGGAACCAGAAGCGGTCATGGAAACAAGAACTCGACAACTACGGAATCGATCAATTTCAGAGTATCTCATCGAGTGGAAGAACTTACCCACTGAAGATTCTACATGGGAGGATGATAATTTTATACAGAAGCACCCAGAGCTACTCAAGCGTTGAGGACAACACTTTTTGAAGGAGAGGGGCATGTTAGGTCCCTATATTACTAGTATAGTCCCTTATTGTTGTTAGTGTAACCCCCTTATTGTTATTATTGTACCCTTGTAACCCCCCATATTGTTATTATTGTGCCCTTAAATTATTATTGTTAGGTCGGCTAGGATTACATTGTGGCCCCACTAGGATTACATTGTGGCCCCATGGACTCCTATATATAGAAAGGAGATTTTGTAATTTGAATCATCCAAGAATTGTTCATTCATGTAATGTATTGGAGGTTGCCCCCTCGAAGTGGCTTATTTCTAAGGCGTTGATATCTCTTTTCTTCTCTTTTTGGAGTTGGTTACACAACACTTCCATCTTTATCACTTAACTTTTAAATGTATAGCACACTCCCAAGCATCACAAATGAGCTTCCAATGAAACCAAAATTAAACTTAAACTAGTGCTATTGGTCTTTTGAAAAATGCCTGGAACATGTCTGAGGATGCCAAAAAACATAAAAGAATACTATTTGAAGTAGTTTGTAGTGTGTCGATACCCAAACTTGTAATATGACAACTTTGTTACCTAGCTTAACTCTCACTCATAAACGATCCAATATAGTTATTAGGTTCTTTGATTGCAGTAAGAATATAATTACTTTATAGGGTAGGAGATTACTTTATGCATTATCATAATTTTATTTTTATCAGTGATACATTTTCTACATGTTGGATATATGGAAAAAATTGTTCCAAAGGTGAAGTCGAATAATTGTAAAGAAAGTTTTGGACTTAACATTCATGGATCAATATTTATATGGTAACTCATGTTGAAATCATTAATTCCATGAAAATTTTTAGGTTCAAATTTTTCATATGAATGATGTTCAATTTAGGAAGATAATTTTTTCAAGGACATTCATATATGATGTAGAAACTATAAAACAATCATGTATATCATGGATTCACCCAATATAACAATGTACTAAAGTTAAATAATAAATGGATTCTAAAAATATTTTGCAGAATTAAAAACACAATCTCCAAACACAAGAAGTAAAGAAGAAGCAAATCAAACACAACACAGATAATTTCCTGGGGAAATCTTGTTGCTCAAAACCCCACTATATTCTATTATATATTCAGCATGGATCATGAAACAATTACATACAAAAATATTCTCACAAAAGCCCTTAGGTACTTAGCTAATTGTCTCACATTGTCATACATAAAACTAACCAATAGTTAGCCAATTTACTGCCTCTAGACAGCCTGCCTTGCTTGCGCAATCCCTGCTGAGTTGAATCCCTTAAGAATAGGAATTTTTTCCTTCCTTGACTCTGCAAGTATCATGGGCACTCCACTGGGTGTTTGGTTGCATGAGTGCAACCCAATAATCCTACAACTGATAGTCAAATTCCCTTTCACGTAGATCTCAACAGGGTCTCCATTGGATTTTACATGCATGCAGCTAATAATATTAAATCCTCAATTGCATGTGAGATCACTGATTGTGAATTAATTAATATTTAATTCACTTGATCTCTCACTAATGTATTTTACAGTTACAAATAGAACAACTGAGTTTAGCTCACTTATCTAAGTTCAACTGATTACAACTTGCATTAAATAATGCACCACTAAACTTCAAACTCTGTTACATCTAGAATTACTCTGCATGCCTCACCAACTAAATTTATCACTCTTAGCTAATTGTTACCAGTTATTTTTAGATTTATGTTATAGTTTATTGTCCATTTTAATTAATGGATAACTAAAATAGACATGCACCAAAAATAGCACTCTTGGCCCCACCCTAGTGTAGGTGCTTAATGCACTAGGCGTGGGTGATGAAATTTTCTTGTTGAATCTCAACACTCCCTCTCAACAAGAAATGGATTATCCTTCACCCTGACCGTGTCTCTATGGTATTCGAATTTTCTCTTGGTGAGCAAATTCGTCAGAATATCTGCATCCTGATCTTCCGTGGGAATGTACTAAAGAAAAATTATTCTTCTGTACACACAATCTCTGAGATGATGGTACCAGATATATATGTGCTTGGACCTATCACAAAACACAATATTAATGGAGAGTTTAATGCAACTCTGATTATCACAATGAATCACTATCGGATCCATCTGAGAACCAAACAAACCAACCAAGATCTTTCTCATCTAGATAGCCTCAGATGCATCTTGACTTATTTCCATGTATTGTGCTTCCAATGAACAGAGTGCCATGGATCACTGCTTCTTGATGTACCAATAATTTTTTTTGATCCAATGCGAAAGATCCCTCCTGATGTTCTCTTTCTGTCTGATGGGCTACTAGCCCAATTTGCATCCGTGAAGCCTTGAAGCTTCACTCCCTCTATCTATATATACCATAGACCATACTCTGATGTGCCCCTTAGGTATCTCAGGACATGCTTCCCCGCCTTCCGAAAGAGCTTGGTAGGCATAACAATAGCTTGACTCAGCTGGTTAACTGCGTAGAAAAATTATGGTCTCATGTTCATGAAATACATTAGTGAACCCACTAACTTCCTGTAGATAGTAACATCCACTACCTATCCACTACCTCTCCAGAAGTAGCATCCTCCTTCCTCCAATTTCCTGGAAGAGAGGACTCCATGGGTTTGTAGCTCTCCATGTGAAACTTATCCATTATCTCCTTTGGAATTTCCTTGCGACAGAAAAATTTGACCATCCCACTGCCATATTTCCAATCCAAGGAAATAATTAAGGATTCCCATGTCATTCATTTCGAAATCCCTTGCAAGATCATCCTTGCATGAGTGTATCAGCTTCTCATCACCAATCAAAATTAGATCATCAACATAAAGAAAAATAATCAATAACTTACCCTCAACCTCAATCTGGTACAGGTTTTCATTTGCTTCACTTTTGGTTAAGCCCATTCTAGTGAAATAGTTGTCTATCTAAGTGTACTAAGCACAGGGTGCTTTCTTCAGCCCTATACAATTATCTTTCAAGTCGGCATACACACGACTCACTGTTGAAGATCTCAAAACCTTCAGGTTGTTATATGTACACCCCTTCCTCAATGATCCGATAGAGAAACATAGTTTTCACATCCATCTGATGAATGCACCTTCCCATCCATGCTAAGAGTGCAAGAATGGATCTTATGGAAGAGTACCTTACAATAGGTGCAAAATTCGCATCATAATCTATCCCCTCGATCTGTGAGAATCCTCAGGCCACAAATATGGGCTTGTATTTCTTCACACTCCCATCATAAGCTTTCTTTACCCTGTAGATCAATCTTGATCCAGCTATTGATTTGTCGGCCGGTCTTGGGACAATCTCCCATGCACATTTCTTGAAAATGGAGTCATACTCCTCCACCGTTGTATCAACGCAAGTTGGTTGTTGCACTACTTCCTGAAAGGAACCTGGTTTAGTCATAATACATTTTCTCATAACAGCCATCTATCTAGTAAATCAGTTATGATACTATCTCTGTCTACATTTTCAAGTAGGGGCTCCTACATTCTCCCTAACATCAAGTCTCAATCTATCAGCTTCTATGGTGCGCCTTCTTCCATTTTCGATGGATGGCTTTGCATGAGTGTTTTCATCCACTCCATGATCCTCTGCATGTGGTTGATCCACATATTGAAGCTCATCCTTAGGATCCAATAGTTCCTCTTCTACGTGCAAGTCCAGATTCCTGTCAAGGGATGACTGCATGGCTTTCTCCTCATCAAATTTTATATCCCGTCGCACAATAGTCATTCTAATGTTTGGACAATACACTCGATAATTATGGGGCTTTTCAGTTTACCCCACAAAAATCCCTGTTGGAACACCTAATCCTACATGGGTAGGTGTGGAATGTGAAAAGTCACAATGGAGTCCAAGTGACCTTGGAATATGAAACCAAGAGTCACACCATTGTACTATAAATGTACATCTTTGTATAATGGAAAATAAAAGAAAGCCTCACGCTTATCCTTCATTGTGTGTTGAGTCTCTTGTGTGTGTGTGTTATTCTTCTCATACACCATGTGTGTGCTTCAACATGGTATCAGAGCGGGCGATTGCTGGCCCTATTCCAAATTGACTGAGCCATTTGTGTTTATGGCCTGTGTAAATCTACAAAAAAATCTTGACAATTTTGCAGCATTTAGAGACTTTCCGCAGCAGTGTTTCTGTCGCCATTCAGAGGTGTTTTGAAGAAGATCAGCGTTGGCTTTGAGAAGGAACAGCATTCAAAATCCATGGCAGCATTCATAAATTGACTTCGAAGAAGAGCAGCAATGGTATTGAAGAAGCACATTTGAAGGTTTTCTAAATTTTGATTTTATCTCTGCATTTTAAATTCTGCATGTTTAAGCGACTGGAAAATAGTTTAAAGAGGGTTTTTGAAGAAATTTCTGATATTTCTGAGTTCTCTAAATTCTAGGTTCTTCTGCTGCTGGGCTATTGAAAAAATTTCTGAGTTTTTCCATTGAAAAATTTTGCAAATTTTGCATTCTCATTTTCTGCTGTTGGATTTGTTTCTGCAACACATTTGGAGAAAAATCTGCTACTTTTTTAAAATCTCTGGGTTTTACTGCTGAAATTTCTGGAAAATTCTGCATTTATCCAATATCTGCTACTGGAAGAAAAATTTCTGCTCCTGCTCTCTGCTGTTTTAAATTTAAAAAAAATAATAAAATAAAATAAAATAAAAATAAATAAATAAAATAATCTCTGCAATCGACCCCCTCTCTACAGCTCTCGGCCCTCTGCAACTTGCCCCTCAACCTGCATTTTTTCACTACCACACAACATACTCACCCCTCTTCCCACACTCTCGACACTCCAGCATATCCGCTCCCTCCTACGCTACTCTCTTCCAGCCCCTTTCTCACTGCTCAACAAAACAAAAATCCCTCATTCACAATACCGCCACTCCTCATTCACATTACCGCCCCTTCATTATAATTAATACCACCCCTCTTTTTAAATCCACCCCTCCATTTTAATGTTAATTCCCTCCTTCCACGACTTTTTAAAATTCAACTTTTAAATGTTTTAAAATCTCCACCCTTTTTAAATCCTCCTTCCCATTTCAATAATTTTCTCACTTTTTTAAATTCCCTCCCATTTTTACTACAATTCCTTCCATTTTAAATTCCCTTTCCTTTTATTCCCTCCCTCACATTTTTTTTTAATTCCCCATCATTTCCATTTTTACTTAATTTATTTTTTAATTAATTTTTAAATATAAAAAAAAAAAAAAAAAACAGCAGAGAGAGAGGAAAGAGAGAATAAGAACATCAGAAAATGGAAAATGGCATATGAGGAGCACATGGACTGAAATTTGCAAATTTACATTCTATGATTTGTGGCATTGACAAGAGGGTGATATTTTTTGAAGAAATTTCACATTTGAAGACAAGTTTGCCATCATTTGAACAGCTCTTTGAAGAAAAATTTCAGCTGCCTTAAAGGCTTCTTGCATAGTGTTTTCAGCTGCACATCTACAAAATATTTTGCAGAGATATTCTATTATATTGACATTGTATTTATTCTTCATTCAAAGTTGCAATCAGTATTTTAGTTGTTGGAATCAGTGAATTTGAGTTGTTGATGTAACTCATTGTTGATTGCCCTCCATCATTTGAGAAGCACACTTTGTACTTTGAGAATTCCTTGGATTCATTTGTATTTGATTGAAAGGAATCACATTGTAAACGGGTGCATTTTCGGTTGTAGCCGACACCCTTTCATTTTTGAGCCTAAGTTGTTGAAATGGCCAAAATCAATGAGGCATTAGTGTTGTTGAATAACCTCATTCATTCAAATGTTGATGACATGATAAAAATGAGCAAGGATGCTCTTTGTAAAATTCATAGTTGTTTGCAAGATGCACATGAAAAGATAGAGTTTTTGCAGTTGGAATCTCAACTCCAACAAGAAGAACTTCAGCGAAAGAGTCACCATTCTGAACCTGTTTCTGTTCAGAACATTGTGAAGGACTGTCATCAGAAGAAAGAAGATACAGTTGCAGTTGATTCCCATTCAGTTCCTTGTACCAGAGCAGATATACATGTTGATGCAGCATCTCAGCCTGCACTTCTCAAGCCCATCATCAGACCTTGGGAAGAGCTTGTCCACAACAAGCACCGAACTGGTCTTGGATATGACAAGGATGTGTCCTTTCATATTCCAGACTACACCAACCCCATCATATTTCAGAGTGCCGGATTCCTATATGACAGTTCACAACAACAATCACAGATCGTGAAATTCCAACACTGTGATCGAGTTTGCCACATGAAAGATCACCTTTTTGATCTTCATCCATGCAAGAAATGTGGTCGACACAATCATTCTTTAGATAGATGCTTCAGAAACAAGCCTCCTGCAATAACCAAGACTCATCTTGGATGGATCGCTTCTTGGAAATGGGCATCAGCAACCAAGAAGATGTTTACGACACATGTTAGAACTTGTTCATGGATATTGAGCAAACTTGCAGTTGAGTTTTCGCCATCATCTCACCTTGTCCCTGACAGGGGGGAAAATGGTGGTCATGTACAAGCTTCGACGACAGATCAAGTGAGCTTGAGCCACAATCTCTCATTCCATGTTCAAAGTTGTAGCCAGCAGTTCAAGCAAGCCTAAGCCACAATTCGTCGTTCCGGATTCAGAGATGTAGCCAGAGATACAGATGCCCATGAGCATAACTTCGGTTGGTGGATAACCTAAAACCATCATCTTTGGTTGGTGGATAACCTAAAACCATCATTTTCGGTTGGTGGATAACCTAAAACCATCATCTTTGGTTGGTGGACAACCTAAAACCACCACAGGTAGTAGACCTCCCTTTTTTTAGGTTGAAGGTCTCCCTTTTTTATGAGGGACAATTCCTCTAGCAGAAGCTTTTAGCTTCTTGCCAGTTTTGGAAGAGTTCCGGGAACTGCAACAAGTTTTGCGTTCCAGTGTTTGTGGTCATCCTAAAACCACCTCTTTTTCCAACATTTCAGAGAGTTGATTCAGCCCAAGTGCTGCCATGCATACTTTGCAGATTTGTATTACAACTCTTTTCTTGGACTCACACATACCCCTTCCGATTAATGGGGGATGTTGGAACACCTAATCCTACATGGGTAGGTGTGGAATGCGAAAAGTCACAATGGAGTCCAAGTGACCTTCGAATATGAAACCAAGAGTCACACCATTGTACTATAAATGTACATCTTTGTATAATGGAAAATAAAAGAAAGCCTCACGCTTATCCTTCATTGTGTGTTGAGTCTCTTGTGTGTGTGTTATTCTTCTCATACACCATGTGTGTGCTTCAACATGGTGTTTAACAATCCCGATCTCAACTATCGGTTCTAGCTTCTTCCTCACGTCTTTGGCCACATGCACATAAAAAAATGAGCTAAAAATGTCAAATTTTGAAAAATGAGGTTTCTTACTAGTGAAATCCTCTTCAGGTGTACTCATGCCAAGTATCCTATGAGGACAACGGTTCTGCACATGTACCATTTTGTTGCATGCCTCCTCCCATAGATGCAACGGTAGGCCCTGATCATGAAACATCGCTTGCGCTGCACCCATGATCATTCAATTATTTCTTTCTGCAAACCCATTCTGTTGTGGGTTATGAAGCGCTATTAGTTCTCTTCGAATTCATTCTTTGCTGCAAAATTTATTGAATTTGTTAGAGATGTATTCTCCACCATGATCGCTCCTAAGAGCCTTCACTTTCCTCCCTGACTCTTTCTCCACCAGTGCCTTAAAATAAAGAAACATAGAGAATGTCTTATTTTTCTTCCACATGAAGAAGATCCAACACTTATGAGAAAATTCATCAAAACATATTACATAGTACTTACGTTTTTTTTTTCAAAGCAATAGAGAATGGTCCACACATGTCTGTATGAACTCTCTTAAGGATCCCTGAAGCTCGGTTCTCCTTCTCGTGTAAGGTGGCCTTTACATGCTTCCCCATGGTACACCCCTTGCATGTATATAACTGAGAAAGTGTTCCCATTGGAAGTCCTGTAGAAATCTGCTGCATGACTTTCAAGGCTCCATGATGAATATGGCCCAATCTCCTATGCCATAATTGACCCTCATCTCGGCTCACTAATTTTCCTCCCTTGCCCATCATTTCTGTTCAACCATATGCGTCCAACTTGTATATATTATTAACTTGAATCGCAATCCTCTTGACATGTCATGTTGTTTTATGTCGGAGGAAATATTTTCCTTCACTAAAATTAACATCATAGCCTCTATCCTCCAACATTGCGACTAAGACTAAATTTTTCTTCCAACCTGGTACATGCATTAAATATTTTAATTGAAATGGTTTAACTAAATGTCTCTGAAAGGTAATAGTACCAATCCCGGTAGCATTTTATTGTCCATCATCACCCATTTCGATATGCATCTGGAGATCCTTCTCCTCCAAGTCACTGAAAACTTCCTCATCTCCCTTCATGTGAAAGGAAGCGCCACTATCCAAATACCACATAGATCCCAATGCACTTGACACCATGCATGCAATCAATGAGAAGTCAAGCTTAAATTGTGAGGCCAAAGCTTCACCAGTTGCAGATCCTCTAGCCTTCTTGTACTTCCTCTTTTGCGGACGGTTAGTAGAAAAATGCCCATGATCGTGACAGTGAAAAAAATTCACCTTGCACATGTCATTCTTCTTGCCATTCTTGGACTCGGATTTGGAATGTAATTTCTTCCCCTTCCCCTTCTCTGCCTTGGTAGAGAAAACACACTATTCTTCAAAATAATCATCCCGACTATTAGATATTTTGGAATGGTGTCCCCCTTTTCCATCTTGATCTTCTTGACTTTATCTTTGAGTGCCAATTTCCTATGGTCGTTGTTTCTCTAGAATATATTCATCAAAGATTTCCACATTTCATATGGTGTGGCTTTCCCATGGAGGCTTGAGAAAATTTGGTCTCGTACTCCCTTGAACAGGATCCCCCCTGGCCTTTTCCACTTTCTTTTTCCATACATCAAGATTTACAACATCCGTCACAACATGTTTAAGAATTTCATTATCAATGAATTCCTTCAAGCCATTGTATTGAAGTATTTCCTCCATCTTATCCTTCCAAGAAATATATTTTGATTTTCCCTCAAGTGCATACTCCAGCCTCAAGCCATTGAAATCCATTTCGATCACAAATCAGCTGTAGCACCAAGAAAGTCTTTCTGCAAATTCAAATTCTATCCAGTCACAAACTCAACTCCTCATTCACAAATGTGATATATTCTTCTTTGATACCATGTATAAATTATACAACAAGAATGTATATCATGGATTCACCCAATATAACAATGTACTAAAGTTAAATATTGAATCACTTCTACAAATATTTTTCAAAATTAAAAACACAATCGCCAATCACATGAAGTAAAGAAGAATAAAATCAAACACAACACAGATAATTTCCCGGGGAAAGCTTGATTCTCAAAATCCCACTATATTCTATTTTATATTCAGCATGGATCAAGAAAAAATTACATACAAAACTCTTCTCACAAGAGCCCTCCAGTAATCAGCTAATTGTCGCACACTCTCATACATAAAAATGACCAATACTTAGCCAATTTACTGCCTCCGGACAACCTGCCTTGCTTTCGCAATCCTTGAAGAATAGGAATTTTGGCTTTCCTTGACTGCGCAAGTATCATGGGCACTTCAATGGGTGTTTTTTTGCATGATTGAAACCCAATAGTCCTACAACTAATAGTCAACTTCCCTTTCACCTAGATCTCAATTGGGTCTCCATTAGATCTGACATGCATGCAACTAATAATAGTAAATCCTCAGTTGCATGTGAGATTGCTGATTGTGAATTGATTAATATTTAATTCACTTTATCTCTCACTAGTGTATCTAACAGTTAAAACTAGCACAAATTAGTTTTAACTCACTTAACTGAGTTAAATTGATTACAACCTGCATTGACTAATGAACCACTGCGCTTCGAACTCTGTTACAGCTAGAATTAATCTGCATGAATCACCAACTACCTATAACTCAATATACACTAGCTAAATGATTTTATCACTCTTAGTTAACTATTACAAGATATTTTGAGATTTACATTACAGTTTATTATCCATTATAATTAAGGGATAACAAAAATATACATGCACCAAAAATAATATTGTGGGCCCCACCCTAGTGTAGGTGCTTAATGCACTAGGCGTGGGTGCTGAAATTTTCTTGTTCAATCTCAACATTTCTTATGTAGGATAATTATTCTTCCTCTGGTCATCAATTATTTGTTGGTAGGCTTATTATCGGATCCATGGAAGAAGTGATGAAAAACATTATCTGGTTATGATTTAATGGGAGGACATATATTTATTCCTATGTCTTTTTAATATGGTCAATCAACTTATGTTGCTAAGCTCTAGAGATTTTAGGCATATAAATTATTTCAATTTTTTTCTTGGTACACTAAATTACCTTGAACCCCATTCTTACAAAACCAATTTTGTACTACACTACAATTAATATGACAAACAATGATATCAAAAGAAAAAATACAACAAAAAATGTAAGGTAGCCAATAGTGATACTATTGCAAGAGGAGTTACAATCAAACCCTACACCAACTACTTTGACGAGAGAAAACAAGATTGCAAAATAAATATTTTATTACACATTGAGATAGATGAAAATAATACAGAAAGAAATCAAAGCTACAAAAAGGGTAAACATTCATGATAATCTAGAGAGATTTATGGTCACACTTAGCACTAGGGTATATGGAAGCCACAAACCAACAAGTTGGAGCTTTCTTTCCAATATCATACAAATCATCCAAACACACAATTATCAGCATATTTGTGCATATAAATATTTCCACTTTTCGCCCAAGTTACCTTATAGTTCATAAAATCTATCTACCCCACAAATGGAATTTCACTTATCTTCTTTCGATATTTACCATAGGAAGGATTATTTCAGTTTGAATCCATCGAATCTCAAGGATTCACATATTTATCAACCATAATCATATAGTAAAATTGTGTTGGCATCTACCATTATCTATTAATTTGACATCTACCAGAATCTTCATGTTGTAGACCCAACATGGACCAGAGGTCACAAAACTTATCACTCATGAGAACATAGGAGAGTCACTTCACACGCTCCCTTGCTTCTTCGGCCAATGATGACTTAAAAGTAGAAATTAAGCTACCAAAAATATGCACGACTTCTTATTATTCGTAATTACACCTAGATTTACCTATTACGAAATTTCCACAATTAGCAATCTAATAAATTTCATGTCATCTATGTTCCTTATTATTGTGGAGAAGCTAAAACATGATTGAAGATACAAATATGGGGGCAAAAACTTCTAATCTCCCTCCATACATGGGCCATTTCCATAACCAACCAAAACCTATATATTGTATCAATATTTGATTTGGAAAAGACATAACAAACCATCACATCACCAATTGAACCCCTCTCCATTGCATCAAGCAAGCTGGAGGAGATCTCACTAAAACAAATTTAAGTATGGAAATAAACCATCAACATGAAAAACATATATTTAAATGATATTCCTTGCATATGATAGGCTTTAGTATAATGCAACCTTTCAAGAGGCTCTATGACACAATTGTTCCAAATTGATAAGGGGTGTTTTTCTACATGAATTCGCTAGAGAAAATAATGGGATTTGGCATAGAGTGGCTTTCCCATTTACATTTACCTCACCTAAATTTAAATTAACTCGTTCAATTTCCATTTCATCAACAAAATGATTATTGATATGTTAGAAAATATAAACTTTGATATATTGGAATATGGATAGTATAAATCCAATCCTCTTTAGAGTATTATTCAATATGTTATGATGTGGGTAAAAACCAAAAAACAAATTATGATTGTGACATAGTATTCAACTATTATTAGAGAATAGAATGTTTTAGCCTTTGGAAGCATAAAAACTTGAAACAATGCATAGGCTTCTCATTGATTATTTGAAATTGATCTTGAACCTCAAAAATATGACAATTATAAATTTCCTCTAGGGAAAAGATAATCCCCCCATGCCTACATCCCTTGGATTTTAACTTAAAACCATTCTTTGTAAATCAATTTTTGACCCCACTTTTAAATATATTTTCATACTTAAAAATATCAATATAAAGTACATTGGTATTCTAGTAAAAGAAATGTTCTAATGATGGAAATTTTTAACTAAAAAATAAGACAATTTTGCATGAAAAAACTACTTTTTTGGGGTTTATTGAAAAAAAGAGTGAAAAATCTATAACATCCCCTTGTTCTACTCCAACTTATTGTAATTTATATTTTTATTGTAACACTAGCATGGAATGACCATGACATATTTTACCTCTAATTAAACAAATAATAATTATTTCTAATAAATTAACAAAACTAAAGGCTCGATGGGTTTACAGATCCTTTTCATAAGGGTAAGTTTTCTTGGTGACCTATCACTATCTAAAGCCACTTTAACTCCTAGAGTCAGTATACTCGCTTTTCTTGATTGAAAATTGAGTACCCACACTAGTTGAATAAATCCAAACATTTTTTGTACACATGGTGGGTCAATTATTTGAAAACTGTTATGCCATGTGATTAGCCCTAACATTAAGTGGGTAGATCTTTCTGATGATAATTACATGTAAATAATTTAATTGAAACCCTTAGTGGAAGGAGGAGGTGGCATAACTGACTAAACCACCTATTTGCATGTAAAGTGGCATGATTTCACTAGGTCATACAAAGGGGTAACTGGTGCCCTTTCCTGGGTGTTTTACTAGTAGATCATGAAGATAATCAAGGGAGGTTAGGATATAGCAGCTATAGGAGAATAAGAAGAGAAAAATTAGGCATGCAGGGATAACCGACAAGAAAAAAAAGAGTGTGTTGGATTCTTGAAGATTGGGCTAAGGTCAACCTTAGTGGACTCATACTGCTTGTTCCCTTATACTTTTATATTGGATTAATAACCTAATTTTTGTGACACAGGTGATATCCCATATAGTTTTGTTTGTATCCAATAAAATATGGTATACTCCAATGTGGCTTGGGAAAAATTCAATAAGTGAATGGACCAATAAGTGTTGGTTGTTGTGTTGGTGGAGAACCAGAATTATGGAACCCATTTCTTAAAATTGTCTTCAACCATTAGTGTGAGCCGTTTCCATAGAAAATCATTTCCTCAAGACTCTAGATCCAACTCGGGGGTGGTCAACTATAAGAAAGGTTATGATGTAGTTGGCCTATGGTTTGGTGGAGATTGGAAGTCTCTCCTTCAATTGCGAGCTAAATCATTATACGCATATAAGTATTCTGGGTTATTTATGTTATATTGTGGGCTAAAATATGCTTGAATATGTTTGTGACTAATCACTAATCCCATAATGTTCATGTAAGAAGGCATAGTATATTATATTATCTGGTTTCATTAACTAACTCATGTAACTACAGTGAAAATGAGCATCCTGAGTGATGTCGTTGCAACCTTATTAATTCATTCACTGGTTTCCTAATGTGTCTAATATTAGTGGCCTATAAACAATAATAACTAATTTTTTATTTCTCTTTTTTTAGTCATATTTTGTGTTTATGAGTTTCGGGTAATTTCCTATTATAACCATGGTTGTGAGGTGTGACTTTAGTAGTTTAAATTATATGGTGTGAGTGGGCTTGCTCCACCTGTTAAAGAATTGTTGATGTCTTTGTATGTCCATGATGACTTCATGTTTCTATGTTTTTATTATATTATGGGGCACATGGACCTCTGTGTTTGTTGTTATTTGAATGAGTTACAAATTTATTTAAATGAATATGCATGATTTCCTAATATGTTTTCATCCAACCTATTATGCACTACTAATGAAGGAATATGATAATCCTCGTTGTATGTAATGATATGGTGATGTGAATGAACCTCATCATTATGAGAGGTTGGAGAACCATGTAGCGATGTTTTGGTACTATTATGAGTTAGGAGATATTTTTATGATTATGTATAAGTGCTTAATAAGCTCAATTCAATTGTTAGAGTGTATGGAATTCATAGTTTAGCATGATATGAATCTCATGGATTATTTTGCTTAGGAATACTGATAGTTTATGGTTGATGTCTTTCAAGATTTACTATATCAGTAGAGCTAGTACAGTATCATTAGGACCCACTATGGGGTTGTCATAGTGTTTTTATGTTGAAGTTAGAGAACACTTCTGATCTGTATGAGATCTTAATAAAATTATGCTTGAGGGTTTGCAAATTACAAGTGTTAAAAAGTTATTTTTTGGGGGCTTTTATGTTAAAATTTTAGACACATAAAGCATGATTTAAACTATGAAATAGAGAAACAACAGACAAATACACCATAAAATAACCACACAACAATAATTAATGAAGGATTTCACCCCTCCTACGCTGCATTTTCTTGGTGCAGCTTCCAATGTCTTGGCCCTCTTTCATTATTCTAAAAATGATGATTACATACATTTATAGTTCTCAAATAGCTTAAAAACATGTTCCATCAGCTTCAGAATGCCCAAAAATTCATGTATAGCCTCTTTCTGATATGAAATTGGTCAAAAACTAAAGAAGTTACATGCCTCCCTAGGTTTGATGCTAACCGCACCGAAATTTCCCCAAAATCCAGACTGGTCCTACAAATTTTCCTTGAATTGTGCTAACAAAGCGACAATTTCAAGAAATTTCGGGTGAAATTTTTAGACCATTTATTCCTCCACTAACACCACAAATATGCATTTTTAACCATATTGATATGGTTTGAATTATATTTTTTTTAAATAAAAAAATTGTGCCATAAGTCTGCACCTATGGTTCCGCACATTGGTCATATGGTGTATTAGGGGCGGGGCTCGGGCTAAGACTTGGCTCCTTACCCCATGTCAGCCACACATATAGTTTAAATATAAAATATGGGAAATGATTTAATAAGTAAATTGGTAGTGCATTGGTAATTCTTGGTGTTGTTACAAAGGAGGTCACGACATCTAATCACACAAAGGTGCAGTTCAAACATAACCAATTTTTGGTGGCCCCGTGCTACCACATGGCAACCTCTGGTTGGGTCACATGCCAGCATGTGGTTGGCCACCAACCAACCAACCAAAATTTTCCATGACAGAACCACTCAGGGCCTGAAACTTGTCAGGCAGTTGTAGGCTAAAAAATTCCTAATTTTTCAGCCAGTCACGAAACGCCAGATGGTAGCCTGCCACTGGCCCAAAATGCATAATTAACTATCTTTTTTTTGAAAAAAAAATTCTATTTGGGAGAACATACAAAACATGTTTCTAGGAGCATACAGTGTCAGTTTTCCATCAAATGAGTTGCGTCAGATTCATAATGACAAGATCTACACCTTCGTTCAGGGTCCACACCATTTCAACAACTTTCATTTTTTAGAATAATTTTGAGCACATGATCAAACCACCCCACTAGAGGCTGTTTGACCCAAAAATATCTTTCATTACTGAACATGTGGATGAGGGTACAACACCCTCCCCCTTCTAGTCTCAATCCACTAGAATTTCCTTGAATTCAACAATTTCATCTTTCCATAAAATATGATATTTTTCCTTGATTCTGGAGACCCTATCTTGCTGTTGTAGATACCATCTTGCTGCAATTTCCAAGAATTTGTAGAATAATAAACTATCCTTGAAGAAATAAACATGATTCCTCATTAGTCCTCAATCAAAGGAAACTTAAACAACTTCAATTTCTTCTCATCTTGAACATTGTCGAAGTGACGATGTTTAACATGTCTCATCGTGTGCTTAGCTTGACTCTTGACCAAATGTGATCACCATTTCCATGAAGCATTCCATTTCAAAGAAAAAAAATTGTGAAACCCACAAGAAGAAGATTTGAACCCAATTCCATTTTTGTCTAATTTATTTGGTGCTTTCTCTTTGATGTTTGCACTCTCTTGCACCGACATCTTGTTGACATCATTACTCAAGAATGATGCATGCTTCTACAATTTTACCACGTGTTATTGACCTCTTTTGAAAGGAAACATGTTAGAATCTTGAAACATATTCTCACAATCATTAGTAACCTTAATGAAATCATAATTTTTTTTTGATGCATCACCTTGAAAGGCCTTATTCAGAACATCTTGATGCTTCAACATTAACAACGAAATTTGTTTACTAGCATTCATAATTATCTTCATTTGTTAAGCATGCATAAGAGACAAACTTGTCTTCTTACTATGCACTCTAACAATATACTCAATCCCATTCTTGAAAAAATGATACTTATTCTCATGGAGAATAAATATTTCTCTCCTATCATAAATATATGGGCTACCAAAAAAAATACCAGAAATATCAAGCGGAACAACAAAAATTTCAACTTCATTGAGAAAATTTTCAGTGATTGTAAATCTAAGTATGCACTTCCTCGTCACCTGCAAATTTTCATTCTTACATATCGAACCTAACAGATAAGGTATTGGATGAGGAATGGTTTCTAAATTCAACTACTTGAATAAGTCTTCAGAAATAAGATTTTCTTATGAACAACTATCAAATAGGGTGTCAATCTTGGTATGATTTGAAATAACTCTCACATGGAAAATTTCAGTTATTGTTTCATATTCTTGAGTACTAATTTGACAACTTGAAGAACTATTACTTGCAACTTCCTTACCTTTCAAATCCATTGTGACGATCTTTGTTTCATCTCCAGAATCAAAACCTAAATCATGTGTTATTGTAGCAACTGTCAAGTTCTCCTTCTCCTTGTTTTTAAACTTGTTGGATCTCATATGTGGATGAAGTTTCCACCAATGATCTTTATCATGCCCATCTTTGGAGCAGCGTTTTCATGAGATTTTTCCCTTATCCATTTTGATGGATTCATTCTTCTTACCTTTACCCTTGAACTTACCCTTTCATTTCTCTTCAGACTCTAAGGTATCCTCATTTGTCTCATCTAAAACATATTTCCCTCTTGCTTCTAGATATGCAGCCTATACACATACTTCATCTAAATTTTAAGGATTAAACATGAGAATAATATGTCTTAGGTAACTATGAGAACCTCCAATCTACTTTAACAAATTTTATTGTGATGTCAAAACTACACCTAAAATTAGTGCTCTTCGCCTAAATTCTTGAGTATATCTTTGCACACTTTGACCCTTTATTTGTCTAAAAATTTTCCAATCCATAATAACCTTTTTCTTATAATATAATGGATAAAATTGTATTCTAAGTGCAGTAATAAAATATATCGAAGAGGTGGAGACCTTGCCATGCTTTTTCATATCCTCTTGTGTTTTGGCTTCTCACCAAATCAAAGCAACACTTTCCAACATCAATGAATTCAATTGAATCTTTGTTTCATCATCTTTGTTGTTTTAGATCCTACAATAAAATTCAAGCATTAGGGGAATTTTAAGGTATAAAATAAGCCTCCTAAGGAAATTATAAAATAATTGTGAAAATAATAAAATAGGACTATATTGCATCATCAAATTTTAGATGGAAAAAAAGGAAAAACAAATTTTTAACTCGTCTTTTCACTTTATCTGTTGATAGCTTTACTCAAATTTCAAGTGGAAACACTCGTTCGGATGTATAATTTGATTCCTCATCCAAGGAGTACTGATGTTGTATACTTTCTATGGACGATGCTACACGCAAAATGAGAAATACATGAAAAAAGTGATTGAAATCACGTTTTTTCATGTATTTCTCATTTTCATGTAAGAGGGTCCATCAACAGTATGCAACATGGGTAATACTAGGATAAGTAATTAAATTTTACATACAACAAGCACTCCCACTCGAAATTTGAGTAAAATGTTAGGGAGATAAGTTGAAAATACTTGTTGAAAAAGTAGTTTTATTATTTTATTATTTTTTAATCATTTTACTTTTTTACTTCAGAAATGGTGAATCATCTCCCATATCTCAAAGCCCAACCTAGAGGATAGATCATGCCATATCTTATCTTCTAAATTTCGACCACGGCAGAGACCAATTGTTTTGGAACCCTAAATTGAGTGATAACATGGTTAAAGGAAAAGAGAGTTGCAGTAGCTACTGTGTTATTGAACATTGGCATGGACTCAGCCCATTTGGTGAAATAGTCAACCACTACAATCACATACTTGTGGTTACCAGTAGATGGAGGTCAACACTCCATAAATTCAGTAGGGGAGTGGGTGGAGCTCATGCCTTTGGGGTGAATAGTTGGAAATTGGAACAATGTTTGTCTACTTCAATGAAATCACCAAAGAGAGAAGGCCAAAAATACCTAATGCACATGAATTTTTGGACAGTGGCCAAATCAGAGAGGTGGCTACCACAAGCGTCGCTATCTCAGGCGTTAAGGAATTGCTCATCTTCAATGTGCGTGAGACAACGACGAAGGAAATTATCAACAACACGACGATATAGATAATAACCAATGAGAAGATAGTGTGAGTCTTGGTGTCGTATACGTCATTAGGCATCACGATCAAGGTGGGAAGTGAACTTTTGGGTTCGCAGGTAGGTGAGGATTTCACCATATAAAAGGGTCATCCAATGTAATGCCAAAAAAGTGTTCAATAGGTAAATCATCATTAATTGAAAGATCTTGCATACCAGTAGGAAATTCAGAAATGAGTTCAGTAAGGGCTAAATCTTTCTTACTCTTGGGTGTCACAAATTCAAGATCGAATTCCTACAGGATAACAATCCAACGAGCGTACTTCCCATTGATTATTTTTCGTCTTAATAGAAATCCATAGGGTTGGAATTGGTCATGGCCTTGGTGGAACGTGTAAGGATATAATGACTAAGTTTTTGGACCAAGAACACAATGGCCAACGCCAACTTCTCTTCATGTGAGTAAGACATAGGAGGACCCACAAGGTTCTTACTGAAATAATAGATAACATGTTCGTTTTGGTGTCATATTCATGAATAAGGACCCCTGCAATCAAATGGGTATACGCTAATATGTAAATGATGAAATCCCTTTGATATGTATAATAATGAATCTCTTCCAATTAACTATACCATACTAAAAAATAATCATGCATTTAAAAAGTGTTCTTCATTAAGAATAACATCGCTAATGTATTTGTGTTTATATAGGACTTGTTATAAGTTCCTTCACTTAAGTTTTAATTATTTTCCTAACATGGAATCTTGTCTTTATCAATTTTTTAACAAGTTAAAATAAACCCATGTATTTCAACACAATATTATTATATACACTTTGTCATGTATCCTTATTTTAGCATAGTAAAAGCCAATTCTATTAGCGTCTAAGCCATGGGTTTGATGGACTATTTTGGCACATGATAGTTGTATTCACTATGCAACATGACCTTAATATTCCTATTCAATTCAAACTTTTATTTCATAGCTTACAATGGCATAGAGATATGAATTATTCATCCTCAACATGGTAATATATATAAACTACATAATTATTTAGATTGATTATAAATACATTCAATTGCGGGTATTAAATAGATATATCTAAATATTTCCATGTTTTGATATGTTTATGTAGTTTTTATGGGTAAATCAAGAAATATAATTGAGTGATTTTACTATTTATAAATAGTTTATTTAAACAAGGAAAAAAAGGAAATAACCATAGAATGAGGGGTCGAAAATATATATTTTTGTCAGATTATTCTTATTATTAAACTATAATGTTTATCACATGACGAGTAAATATCTAGTAATAACCTTATGGCTCTCACGCTTTCTTACTCCATATGTATTACTTGTGTAGGAATTATCTAAACAAGTTACCCCATGATTCATTCAACATCAAACTATTTCCATAAACTATCATATTAAATATTAAAATAAAAGTCATTATATTATTGGTAAGGCATATATAAGCCCCATGTGAACCCAAACAACTCTTATTAAGCCCTATATACTGCATTATTACAATTTTTTTATATTCTCATGTCGACTAAGACTCCTGATGGCCTCATTTTATTATAATTGTATCCTTTGTTTCTTATATCTATACACTAAGTAGACTTAATTTTAGGATCATTAACTATTGTCCTCTACATTGTACTATTTGTAAAAGCAGGTTTCCCCTCGAAGTGGACTATAATTATTAGTTTATTATCATTTTAAGGTGAAAGGATCATAACAATTATCATAAATGTTTAATAAACTTTTCTATAGAATATTGGACATAATGATGAGTTTTTAGATTACTTAACATTACAATGGTAATAATGAAATATCATGGTTGTTATAAATTCCTAATACTTTCACTAAAGTTATGACACAATATCTATAAATTAATCAAGCAAATTCATGTGAAATAACAAATGTGATGTCTATACCAACCATGGAGGACCATCATCCTTCAAGATTAATTCTTTTAGAATAAATATTAAATAGAAAATTAAGTTATTACTTTATATTATGTTTTTTCATCCTTCATTTGATGTCCATACAAGCCTTTTCAACTAAATTGAACTATTATCTACCTCATATTCCTCAATTAGCAAACATTATAGATTACACTATCTATTTTGTCCATAAAACATACATTATGGAATACAATCTTAATACTAATAAACGACAACATATAATATTTTATAGAATTAGAAATTGAGGAGAATATGGAATGCATTGTCCATATTGTGATGAATAAAAACAAAATACTTCTATATAAATAAACACAAAATATTTAGAATTCTTTCGGTAATATTCACATGAAATAGAATGTTGTCGACGCGTTTCTAACCATCCAGTGTGGTTGATCATAGAAGCCAAAATTCTAATAAACACAAAATACTTCTACAATATCCACTTCCCTCTGAGAAACAAACAATTCTATGTTTCTTACCTAAGGATTCCAACATATTGACCATTGGACATATATACCATAATTATATGCTCAAAACATAGAAGTCGAGTTGCTCCACTAATATGTGAGAAAGATTAATAATTTAGTAAGCACTTCCTAATGATATTACCATATTATATTCCCGTATAATGGATTAAGTAAGTCCCACCTATCATAGACATATAATCTTTCTATTTTTTTTATTTTTCTTGCAAACTTGAGTTTTTTCAAAGTCCATTCAAGCACTTTAGGTCATGTGGTACTAGCTTGTCCCACATATAGATTTTTGGCTATCCTACTTGTATTCTAACCACACTATGCCACTTAAGTTAAGATACCGCTATAACTTTCCGCAACCAACCTCCTATGAAATGCAACTAAGTCCTACTTAACCATTCTCAACATAAGAAAACCTTCAAATTTGTCGATAGACACATCCAAAAATGTCCATAAAGACATTCCAACAACACTTTAAAAAATCCTACCATAACCTCCCCACCATATACTACTAGGATACAATGATTATTTTTACATGTATCCATTCACATTCCATTAAAACCATCAAAACCCATTAGATAATTTTAAATAGTTATTTAATATAAATAAATCCACATAAAACTCATAAGGTAATTTGTACCCATTAAAGAGATATAAACCATGAAATGTTTCTCAAGATTCTTTTTGTTTTTGTTTTAATATTTTCAATAAAAGTTACTTCTCAAAAAATAAGCAAGCATTATTTTTCTTATATTAAAAATGATTAATACAAATTTATATATATGTTTTATCTCAATTTCTTATTCTTAATTTTTTTTGATTCATTATTCTTGTAAGTTATTTTATATTTCACATTTAAACTCATGTAACCATGAAAAATAATATCATTTTTTTCAACATATTTTATCTCTAAATATTTTTAAATAACATCATTTATTATTCAATATCTAAAAACATAAATAAATAAAAATACACATAAACAGTTCAATTACAGTGACCTTAATAGAGACATCCTAAAACATTTTTTTTGCATGCAATCACTTTAACCGATACTTTGCAAAATAGGATATACATGTAAATTTAATTATCGACTACTTCATAAGAAACGACAGTAATACGTAAATCATATTATTAGTCCCTACCTTTGGCTATGTAGGGACTATAGCGTTCGATTGTGCATTGAATCCATATTGATTTGGGTTAAACCTGTTTATTTAACCAAAGTTTCCAAAAACATTCCATGACCAAAAAAATTTAATCCAAAGTTTAGAATTTGAGTTCTTATTGTTGGGCTGTGAATTTTTCTCGTCAAGAAATGTTTTATCCAAATTTTTGAGAATGCCCATCAAGTTCCAAACTGCGCAGAAGTTTTATCCACGGTTGTTTTATCCAAAGTTTTTAGAATGCCCATCAAGTTCCAAACTGCGCAAAAGTTTTAACCAAATTTTGAGATCCCATCCATGATTTGCATATATCCTCAGTTTTATATATCCTTCCAAAGTTTGGCACTGCAAATAAGTGTTGTCTTAGTTTTACACTTGATTCTTCCTTGCCACCTATCGCCACCATTTTCTTGCCACTTATTTCTACCATGCAAAGTTGCTGTCAAGCCTCGGTAGCTCAATGTTTTGAGCAAGTCATTCGTGATGCGTTGCATGTACATGAAGAAATAAAAAAATCTATCAATGGACATATCACCTATTTCTACCGTGCAGGTATCTTACCTATTTCTACCATGCCAACTTGCTTTCAAGCCTGGGTAGCTCGATGTTTTGAGCAGGTCAAAGTGATGCCTTGCCTTGCTTATACCTGAGGAATGAAAAAACAAGACATAATTTATGCCTTGCCTGTAACAAAAGAAAGATGGAAGATTTGCGATGCCTTTCTTGAACCTGAACAAAGGAATCAGCCATGATTTTATTTAAACGTTTAGATACTTTATTTTCTGGTTAATTACATATATGCCATTAAACTTCCTTAAACTCAAGGAATCTTCATTGTTGGTAGCTTCCACAAAGAATTAACTGAAGCCAGCCTCAGTAGGGTAGCTTCTGCAAAGGTTTGAGAATAAAATCCGCACAACATTTGAAGAAACAGGTACAACATTTAGTCATTTTTTTGTCTTATCACAAATTTTTGCAAACAATATTGAACCTGAAGTAAATACATAATTAGATTAACTGAAACAAAGATACCTTATGTGCAGAGAAAATAATGTACGGTCACCCTCCGACCAAGCTTTCTTGAACAAGTGGAGATCGGCCCAGAACATATTTTTCCTGAAGCAAGTAGTTTGAGGTCGTTCCCACCATGTGTTTGGGATTTCAAAATCGTTGGTTCTGTTGAGAGAAGCTCGAGCATGAACACCCCTAAGGAGAAGATGTCAAGCTTTGGAGTCACTAGATTGTGGTCAAGATATTCGGAGGCCATGAATCCCTCGGTTCCACTCTCATGTGATTTGGTCAGAGCAAATCCCTCTTCAGATTTTGCCACGCTGAAATAGGCAATCTTGGCTTGACAATTTCCTACGAGTAGAACATTGCTGCTCTTGAGGTCCTTGTGGATGTAGGGTGGCACATTGTAATTGTGATTGTATGAAAGTGCCTTTATCGATATACTATAAGTACAGGTATGAAAGTGTTTCTAAGACGCAAAACCCTAATAGGCGAACCAGGTTGAAATGGTGGAGCTTTTCAAGAATTCAGATATCTAGATGTTGCGCTGCATCGCCACTGCGGTTTCGGTGATGATGCCGCAGTAGATGGAGCCGAAAATTCGGTTCTGCGAACTGAAAGTCCGAGTAGAAGACAACTAACAACCCTCTTGAGGTGGAAAATTCCAGCCCAATTGAAATAAATGAGAAAAATAAAGGTATTACATAGATAAATGAGGACAATTGTGCAACTTTTTCAAGGATGCAACAAGAACTTTTTATGTACATAATAAGAAAATATTTGCAAACGAGAAGACACCACAGTGGGCATGCACAAGAAGAAGAACCAAAGAAATAAAATTCAATAAAGGAAGCACAACCAACACTCCAAACTCGCTGCTCTAAAACACATACAACCGCAATAAATCCTACTGAATCTTACAAATTTATCAAGCCCTAACTTACTAAAAAATTCAACAAGCCAACATGCTACAATTTGTTGAGTCACCCCCAAATCAATTAGTAATTATTGCATGAAAGTACATTTGTTTGTAATTTTATTTAAAAGGTTGAAATTCTCTCAAGAGCATATAGAATATATCCAAGGGTTAAAAAAATGGAAACTTTTCCTACCTCCACAAGGTATCATCACAACTGGATAGGTGACAACATACAAGTCTAAATATTCTACCTCTAAGTCTCAATGGCACTTCAACATGTCAATAAAATACTTGCAACAATGCTTAATGAGTTTTTTCTATTTGTTAAAGAGTTGTACATCCATCCATCCAAAAATAAACATCTCAATCAATCTAACACCATAAACTGTGCTGAATAGTTCATCATGTTATTTCAAATATTACAATATGGTCTTATATCATCTCACATATTCCTTGAATATTTGAAAGCCAAAATACCTTAACACAGTAGACCAGAAAGATTCATACTCTAAAAGACAAAAAGAAGACAACAAACTAAAACAGGTACTTTAACTCTAATCCAGACACTTCATTCTTAGCAACATGATATCTATTGAAGATGATAGGTGGAAAAAAAGGCTTCATATATTGTCTATCGCATGTCAAACCGAGTGAACAAACACATGAATAGAACACATTAGAAATAGGGTTCACAGATCGACTTGTATTATATGGTTTCAAACCGTTTCTGTCTCCTTCAAGAGGTTTTCTTGAGGTCTTCAAAAAGACTTCCTTTTGCTAACCAAATAGATTTTTTCTTTCACACATGTATGGAAACATACTTTCCATACATATTGTAATAGACTCATAAGGTGATATTATTGGTATTAACTACACCTTATTTGGAGACATCATTTTTATTGTAGGGGTTGGTACCTTTCAATTGGATGTGGTTGGTGATGTAAAGACTACTCAACCTCTAGTAAAGATTCATACTAACTCTAACAAGCTTATGGATGCCTGTTTACAAAGGGAGATGCCTCTAAACTTAACTGATTGGATTCTTTGTTTGGTCATGCTAATTATTGTTCTCAACTTTCCTTCTCCAAGGAGTTGAGACTATTTGCTTCATTTATATTACATGACCCGGTGAAAGAAGAAGAATGGAGACTGTCTCCACATCTTTTCCATTTCGCGAAGTTACAAATAAAAAGAGTCAAATTCTATAGCTAATAGACTAATATCCTCTTGATACACCTTTACTAAGCTATGCATAGCTCTCACCTATCACTAGCTCAATGAAATGACATCTAATAGCTCCAAGACACCATTATAAATGGACTAGTTGTGAATTTGTTGTTAAATTATTGCCTCCAAATGTTCAATTATCATGAATTTTGGGGGAGGGGGATATTTTGGCGTATTGAACAGGGAAATGGGACATAAGGGTAGCATGGATGGGTAGAAGTGAGAGGTTCGAGCACTGTTTACTGAGATCTATAATCCTGACATTATAGAATGAGAAGGATCCTTAGGGCCTTATGGCATAGGGGCTATGGGACCTATAGGTGATACAATGAGAGAAATTGATAGGGGAACCCCCAATATTTGTGACAAGGGGATTAGGGCCCACATTATCACAACCCATACACACTTACCCCATAACCACTAAAATCCCTATCCCTTTAACTACAAAGCCACAATCCCTTAACCCCTACACCCATAGCTCATAACAAATTAACCCCTTAATCCCTTAAACCCAAAGCCACTAACCCCTTAACCCCTAACCCCTAACTTAGAATCCTTGAACCCCATAAACCCTAATCCCATATCCTCTTAAACCTTGACCCTTGACCCATAACCCCTAACCCCTAAACTCATTAACCCCTAACCCCTTAACCCGCTGACACCTAAATACCATAACCCTTAGGCACTTAACACCTAAATCCCCTGACATGTAAGCCCTTGATGGTTAATATTTAAACCCTGAATCCCTTAACCACTGAGCTATTAACCTCTAACCCTTAAACCCCCTATACCTCAACCCCCTAACCTCTAAATCCCGTAAGCCCTAACCCTTTACCGTTTACCCTTAACCCCTTGCTCCTGAACCATTAAACCCCTTAACTCCTAGAACCCCTTATCCTTTCTCCCAAACCATAGGTTCTTCAAAACTATTATTCTTGGGCATATTATGTGTTTTCGTGATAACTGCTCCACATAAAACCTCCAAGAACTAGTAGGGTCCAAGGAAAAGAGCTACAAGTTCCCCAAACCCGATCTACATTTTATGGACAATCACACTTCCCCCAAATTTCCTCCACATATTTATCTTGTTGTTGGAGTTTGAAAATTACATAGGATGCCACAAGTAATACTAATCAAAAGACTCAACTTTCCTAATGACTAGGAGGCCTTAAAAATCAAACAACATCTTAACTTATGCCTAAAATTACTAAAATTTCCTATCTAAAATATGAAATTAGAAATTCTACAAAATTATAGGGCAACAAGGAAACCAACTTCCTCTTTTATAAATATCTAAGACCTTCTAGAGGAAAAATACAAATTTTGAAATAAATTGTTGAAATTATGCTCTTGCATCAATAGCTACCAATGTATCCTTGTAGCCCCCCCTCGCTTTAACAATAGTAATACCAATGTCCTTTACCTAGAAGCAACCCCTTACACAATTCTCTCTTAGATCCCATTAACCCATTGCCATGATTTTCTTTGATGCCTACCTAGTTGCAAGCACATTTTTAAGCAATGTAGCATATTCCTAGTTGAGGATTTCGATAAGTATGTGATTTTTTTGACATCTTGTTACTGTCCCGTATGTGAATATATAACATCATTTTTTTTTTTGTAGCAGTTTAAGGATTGATACCATCAGGTGTGTGCACTAACATGGATGGAATGCTAACTACATGTTGTATATATTGTAATGTGGATGAATAATCTCTTTTGGAAAAGGCTCCACTCATGATGTCATTTCGCAAATGCTTGCACTCACCAATTGTGGTCAGATTTTAAGGTGCCATTTTCTCGTAAGGGTAAACCTACCTATCCATCTCTTTAAATGCACACAACACACATGTTGGCTTGATCTTGTGCTTGTTGTGGGGAAAATGTTGTTGCTGTGGAACCCCCAAATCATATTTATTTGGCTTGACCCTGATTTGAAAGGTAGATTTATAAATGTTCTGCACAGTACGTATATAAAAAATATGTTGGGTTCTCCATAAATTTCTTGAGAGAAACTCCCCAACACATCAAGTAGAATACTTTTTTTCAGCCAAAGAGATTAACTATTGCTAGTTCTTTTTCAGAGCTAGTACAAACTATAGGCAATCCAAAATTCTGCATTTTTGGGCTATCAGTATAGTATCCATTTAAATAGACACAAGCATCCGTTAATAACAAATACCTAACATCCCGGCTGTAGGTGATTACGGGCGTCTGGACGGATGTAATGCCACGGGAGGGCGCATGGCCTAGCCACATGGACTCACGCTGGCTGAATTTATTTCTCACCGCCATGATCTTCGTTGCAATCCACCACCACACGCAGCATTTACGCCGGTGGGATGGTCGAGGCAGCAAGCCTCCCTTCATGTACTCTCGCCTTTGCACCATCGTCATTCAGCGTTCCGCTTCCTTTCTCCGTCTGATCACTTGGCCTCTCCGCAACGCCTAGCTGAGCTTCATGCCTATTCAGATTAGACCTCTCAATTCCAGGTGCTCTCAGGAAGCTACCTCACCTAGTTTCCGCACTCAGGTAGGCAGATGCTGTCTGCTCACCTGCTGCCTCGATTTTTTACCTGGTTTGCACAACACCCACAGTCCTTACTGTTCTTGTCTGTTTGCTACCCCTCCTGAGTTCTTGGATTCTTTTCCTCCTTGCTTCCCGTTTTTTCATCCCCTTGACCTTGGTCACACTATGCCTAGGCTCAGACATAGGCTGAGGTGCCAACGGGGCAGCACGCGAGCTCCCTCAGCCTGGCGTCGACGCTCTCTTTCTGCCTCCTCGACGTCGTTTTCCTCTGCAGACAGCTTCGACCAGCCTTCTCGAGCGAGACACCAGCATGGCCCCGAGCGTAGACACAGAGTCCCCTCCTTGCCCAGACAACGCTCTGAAACCTCCAGAACTCCTGTTGACTCCCGCCCCTCTCCTATCGCGCCCTTACACAACCCTTCCACCGCCATTTTCCACTTTCAAAGAAATTCCGACAAGCCTCTGATCATCACAACAGTCAGTGTCTCTTTCAAAGAGATTGTCGAGATTATTCCCCCCTCCGTCTACTGCCCCTCCAAATAATGAGCCTGCACCATCTTCTGCTCTGCAAACCATTATGCCTGCAGGTTTTGATGCTTCACACGAAGGAGGAGAGGGTTGCTCCAGCAACCCTTAAGCTGAAGGTTTCCAGGTGGGAGTTCGAGACACTGAACTAGCTGCAGCTCCAAGTGATCCGAACCACAAAGATGAAGATGCAGGATGGTGCAGAATAGAAGAAGAATCGCCCTGAACCTTTAATGCTTCTATTGGTAACATGTCTGCTACTATGCTAAGCTACCTATATACGTGTTGGAATGAGCTAAATTCAAACTGTGCTCTTTCCTCATTGATTTGTAGTGTACCTAGGAGCATAATATAGGGTACCTAGGGAGGTACCCAAGGGGAATAATAGTAGATGCCTAGGTGCTTAACAATTTGTATCAGGGCACTTCTTTCAGTAAAAAAAGGGGCAGATTTTTTATTATTTTTTAGCTTTTCAAAGGAAAAAAAGGGTTGTGCTTTTGGTGAAAAATTTAGAAAAAAAAATTATATATCTCAATTCCTTTCAGGAAAACTTCTGATTTTCAAAAAATATAATCATTTCAATTGGATTTTGGGAGGTCAAGATATCACTGTTCTGAAATCAGCTATTTCAGGGCTTTTTCATGATGGCCACAAATAATTTTTTGTTTGCTAGTTTTGAAATGATCATGCATTGATCCCTCCCTTTAAAATCTGATGGGATAGATGTGAAATTCTGACTGTTTGAATCATGGTTAACTTGTAAATTAAATATTCAAATCCCACAGGAAAATGTAGGGACTTTAAATTCTAATGTGTTTCGAAAGTATTGTGATCTGATTGTTTCAAGATGTGATCTATGAGACTTAACTGGAGTTAACATATTTCAAATCCAAGGTAAAAATTGGACACTGGTATGCGCACTTTTTATTTGTGATTTGTTAATGGCCTCTATTTTTGTCCATAGTTTGCACTGTCTTCCTCGTCTAGCATGTCCAACTAGGGCACCACAATGTCAACTTTTTTGTCAATTTTTCTTTTATGGGCCATCTCTAACCACAACACCAAAATTGCACCTTCATTATCGAATTTTGCACCTTTATTGATGATTGCAGTTAGAGTGCCCCTTACAACCTTCAGTTGTATGTCATTGCAGGGTGTTAAGTTGTCAACCCACTTTCCCAAAGAGTATACGTGTCACCTCCATGAGCGAGGGAGTGGATCACATATGAAATGCATTATACCACAGAACAATAGGTTGATCTTGGCATAAACCCACACTCTCAGTTCTGTGCTGAACTTCATTAATTCAGATATAAAGCTCAAGGTTGTACGAATGAGAAAATTTACCTTCGCTACCTACTTTGTTTGTAGAAACAAAGCCACCAAATTTAAGATTTTCACAACTTTCTCCTCCGAGACTGATAATTTCACTAGTAATAGCCAATAATTATTTAGACACCCATGGACATGTTGATTTTTAAGAATGACATCGTCCAAGACTTCCTCCGAAGTCATGACACCGCCTGTCATGATTCATGCCTGGAATCCTTTGTTTCCCTCCACAAACAGCGTATCCAGTGTCAAGGCAGTGGCGACGCGGGCATTATCGACTTTGGCCAATGAATTTTCTTTTTATTCTTACAATATGAATTTTTTTAATGGCCTCTGTTTTTTTTGTCCTTTGTTAAGTTTCACCTGTCCAACTCTGATTAGGGACTCTTTACTGCCAAGGCTTCCTTTGCATTTTTTTCAATTGGTCTAGCTGAGAAAGATAGTCAAGAAAAAGTGATATTTTTTGTTATTAAAAAGCTCACAGGCTTTAGAGTAGGGATATATGGGTGAATGCTTGTATGGGAATATGTGAGAGATGTCTTGGGCATGAACTTCTGACCGTACGTTCTTATGAAAGTGTTCATGTCTTATGTATGGTTAAAGAGTATATTTTATCAATAATGTTTGTTGAGGATTTCTACAATCTTGTTCAATACCACGCCTCTGAGTTTCTATAATTGTTGTTGCAATTCTTGTTATGATAATTTTAATTTAACATAAAACTAGATCAGTGCTCTAAATTATTGTTTTTCATAGTAAAAACTATTGTTTTTATAGGTCAATCTACAGTTGTTATAGGTAAATATATTGTTATTTTGAAAAGAAGATTCCCTGTACTAGAATGAACATGTTGTCATAGAGATATCAATTTGTTTTTGATAGACTTAGTTTGTTTGGGCTTTTATTTTACATTGATAATAATTGGCATGTCAGTACAGTCCTTGAGTCCATAACAATTGGACTCATAATGCACAATAACTCATCCTTACCATATCTATCAAGTGGATTTCATGGGAACATCAAGCACAAATTGTCTCCTTTGATGATAGGCATGCCAAACATGATGGTGGCATGTAACAACTAAGATCACTAAACCAGGGAAAAATTTCATGTGTCCCTACCTCAACTGCCCGATACATGTAGGCATGGACCACAGTATCAGATTTTGAATATTAGCATTTTATCAGCCTATAAACTTTGACAAATGGCTTAACACTATAACAAGTGCTAACCAAAGTGATTGTTTTCATGGGATTTATTCTAGTATTGCCACACTACTTAATATTACCATGCATTAGGTGGTGACATCCCACTAAGCATTTAGATGACTTTTCTGATAATTCTATTTAGTATTTACTATAAGAATATGCTTGCAACATAAGTAATTAGTGAGGAATAGTATGGAAAAATGGAGATGGAAATAGAGCCTCAAACTAATTTCTGGTGACACTAAAATTACAAGTACCGAGTCGTTTAACAACCCGCAGCTAGCTATAGCCTCTTTGAGTTAAAGAGTGTTGCTTCTTTTATATGTTTCCTAAAGTGTCTGCTTTTACTTTTACTGTGTCATTGGTAAATAATTTTTCCTGAAATTACAATGTATTTTTTCCAAGAATAAAAACATATTGACCTTAAACTAGAAATCAAATATACAATAGCTTGTCTTTGTTCAACACTCTCAAACAAAAAAAATTGTTCCATGGCCTACATATCTACCTAATACTATATATTATCCGTTCATTAACAACATCTTCCAACCAGGTCTAAAGGCTGTCATTACAAAAACATATAATAGAATCTGAAGAAAGTGAAATAATCAAGTAAAATCCACCACAGCTATCCAACTAAATATATGTTTTTAAGTACAGATATAGAGATATGCAGGACACTCCACTTCGATTTCTATCTTTCCTTTCTAAATATTTATTTCTTCTATTGATAACATGTTTACTACTATGTTGAGCTACCTATATACATGTTGGAATGAACTAAATTCAAACTGTACTCTTTTCTCATTGATTTGTAGTGTACATAAGAGGGTAATACAGGGTACCTAGGGAGGTATCCAAGGGAAATAATAGGAGATGCCTAGGTGCTTAATAGTTTGTATCAGGGCACTTCTTTCGGCCAAAAAAGGGACATATTTTTTTATTATTTTGTAGCTTTTCAAAGGAAAAAAAAAAAGGTTGTGCTTTTGGTGCAAATTTGGCAGAAACAATTGTATATCTCAATTCCTTTTAGAAAATCTTCTGATTTTAAAAAAAGATAGTCATTTCAATTGGAGTTTGGGAGGTCAAGATATCACTTTTTTGAAATCAGCTATTTCAAGGCTTTCTCATGATGGCCACAAATAATTTTTTGTTTGCTAGTTTTGCAATGATCATGCATTGCTCCCTCCCTTTAAAATGTGATGGGATAGATGTGAAATTGTCACTATTTGAATCATGGTTAACTTGTAAAAGTAAATATTCAAATCGCACAGGTAAATGTAGGGACTTTAAATTCTTTTGTGTTTCTAAAGTATTGTGATTTGATTGTTTCCATATCTCATCTATGAGACTTAAATAGAGTTAACATATTTCAAATCAAAGGTAAACATTGGACACTAGTTTGCATACTTTTTATTTGTGATTTGTTAATGGCCTCTTTTTTTGTCCATAGTTGGCACTGTATTCTTCGTCCACCATGTCCAACTAGGGCACCACATTGTCAAATTTTTTCTTGAGTTTTCTTTTATGGGCCATCTCTAAGCACAACACCAAAATCACACCTTCATTATCAAATTTTGCACCTTCACCGATGATTGTAGTTACAATTCCCCTCACAACCTTCAATTGTATGTTATTGCAGGGTTTTAAGTTGTCAACCCACTTTCCCAAAGAGTATTCGTGTCGCCTCCATGAGCGAGGGAGTGGATCACATATGAAATGTATTATACCACAGAATAATAGGTTGATCTTGGCATAAACCCACACTCTTAGATCTATTTTGAACTCCATTAGTGTAGATATAAAGCTCAAGGTTGTAGGAATGAGAAAATTCACCTTTGCTGCCTTCTTTGTTTGTAGAGACAAGGCCACCAAATTTAAGGTTTTCACAACTTTCTCCTCCGAGAATGGTAAGTTAACTGGTAAGAGCCAATAATTATTTAGACAGCCGCTGACATGTTGATTGTTAAGAATGACATCATCCAAGACTTCCTCCAAATTCATGACACCGCCTGTCATGATTCCTGCCCAGAATCCTTTGTTACCCTCCACAAACAGCGTATCCAGTGTCTGGGAAGTGGCGACACGAGCACTATCAGCTTCAGCTAATTAATTTTCTTTTTATTCTTACAATATGAATTTTTTAATGGCCTCTGTTTTTTTAATGGCCTTTGTTAATGGCCTCTGTTTTCTTTGTTCTTTGTTAAGTTTCACCTATCCAACTTTGATCAGGGACTCTTTGCTGCCAAGGCTTCCTTTACATTTTTTTCAATTGGTCTAGCTAAGAAAGATAGTGAAGCAAAAGTGAGAGATTTTGTTATAAAAGAGCTCACAGGCTTTAGAGTAGGGATATCTGGGTGAATGCTTGTATGGGAATATGTGAGAGACATCTTGGGCATGAAATTATGACCGTATGTTCTTACTAAAGTGCTCCCGTCTTATGTACGGTTAAAGAGTATATTTATCAATAATGTTTGTTGAATATTTCTGCAATCTTTTTCACTACCACGCTTTCGAGTTTCTATAATTGTAGTTGCAATGCTTATTATGATAATTTTAATTTAACATAAAACCAGATCAGTGCTCTAAATTATTGTTTTGCATACTAAAAAATATTGTTTTTATAGGTAAATCTACAACTGTTACAGGTAAATATGTTGCTATTTTGAGAAGAAGATTCCCTATACTATAAATGAACATGTTGTCACAGAGATATCAATTTGTTGTTGATAGACTTAGTTGGTTTGGGCTTTGCTTTTACCACGATAGAAATTGGCATGTCAGTACAATCCTTGAGTCCATAACAATTGGACTCATAACACATGATAACTCATCCATACCATATCTATCAAGTGGATTTCATGGGAACATCAAGCACAAAATGTCTCCTCTGATGATAGGCATGCCAGACATGATGGTGGCATGCAAAAAATCAGATCACTAAACTAGGGACACATTTCATGTGTCCCTACCTCAACTGCCCGATGCAAGTAGGCATGGACCATAGTATGGGATTTTAAATATTAGCATTGCATCAACCTATAAGCTTTGAAAAATGGCTTAACTCTAAAACAAGTGCTAACCAAAGTGATTTTTTTCATGGGATTTATTCTAGTATTTCCACACTATTGGAGATCTAATTTCTATAAAGAAACTAGAAGCTACTTAAAGGGATTGGGACCTATAAACCATAACCATTAGGAATAAGTGAACTTAAAGCTATGATTGGTGAGAAGCTATAATCCATGCTCATATGAGAAATTCGCAAATAATTCTATAATTAGTTTTGCATCATAATTAAATAGGGATCAGTGAACCAAAAACATATGATTAGTGAGAATTTATAATCCATGCTTATATGAGAAACTGGAAAATAATTGTATAATTAGTTTTTCATCATAATTGTAGTATATTGAGTTTCCATTGTGTAGTATGTTGCAGAACCCAAAAGATATGGCATTTTTTTAGCTTTTTTAATTGATTATCTGAGAACAACATAGATTAGGGATTTTACCAAGGGACCTGCGAAAAGAATTAACTGCCTACATGACGGGACCCCTGTCGCTACAATGATTTTTATGCCTCTATTTTTGGCCTTCTACTTTGAAAAGTGTTAATCATCCAATTTTTTTTGTTTTGGGTTCTGTTATGAAATTGGAAGAATTATTTTTAAGAATAATTATATCTTGGAAAAGTCCGATGAAAAGATAAACAACTCTTTAATGTGAATAAAACCTCGGTCTCCATAAGTGTATGTAGGCTCCTCTCCAATAAGGCTTCTCCACAGGTTTTTTAAAGCCAGAGCTTTGGAAAACCAGGACAAATTTTTTATACCCAACCACCTAGACTTTTAGGCTAAGAAAGAAAGATCTAGTTTTTGAGATGTATTCTTTATTTACTGGATTTTCTAACCCACAGAAAGTTAAGTGAGGGGATTTTAGTTACAAACAATCAATAGACTAGAATGTTTTCCAATATTGTTATTAGTTAGGATCAATATACCTCCAAGAGATAGCCAGTGGTTGCACTATTAATTAATTTTATGCTCCACTCTTTTTATCATCCACTTCTAGTCCTCTAAATGGTAGTTGTTAGGCTTGATAAAAAAACCAAATACTTGAAGCCATTTTCTAGAGTGATAGTCTGCAATGGTAAGAAGGACTGGATCTCCATAAGTGTATGTGGGTGATGAAATTTTCTTGTTGAATCTCAACACTCCCTCTCAACAAGAAATGGATTATCCTTCACCCTGACCCTGTCTCTATGGTATTCGAATTTTCTTCTGGTGAGCAAATTCGTCAGAATATCTGCATCCTGATCTTCCATGGGAATGTACTAAAGAAAAATTATTCTTCTGTACACACAATCTTTGAGATGATGGTACCAGATATATATGTGCTTGGACCTATCACAAAACACAAGATTAATGGAGATTTTAATGCAACTCTGATTATCACAATGAATCATTGTCGGATCCATCTGAGAACCAAACAAACCAACCAAGATCTTTCTCATCTAGATAGCCTCAGATGCATCTTCAATTACTTCCATGTACTGTGCTTCCATTGAAGAGAGTGCCATGGATCACTGCTTCTTGATGTACCAATAATTTTTTTTTGATCCAATGCTAAAGATCCCTCCTGATGTGCTCTTTCTGTCTGATGGGCTACTAGCCCAATTTGCATCCGTGAAGCCTTGAAGCTTCACTCCCTCTATCTATATATACCATAGACCATACTCTGATGTGCCCCTTAGGTATCTTAGGACTTGCTTCCCCGCCTTCCAAAAGAGCTTGGTAGGCTTAACAATAGCTTGACTCAGCTGGTTAACTACGTAGAAAAATTTTGGTTTCGTGTTCATGAAATACATTAGTGAACCCACTAACTTCCTGTAGATAGTAACATCCACTACATATCCACTACCTTTCCAGAAGTAGCATCCTCCTTCCTCCAATTTCCTAGAAGAGAGGACTCCATGGGTTTTTAGCTCTCCATGTGAAACTTATCCATTATCTCCTTTGGAATTTCCTTGAGAATGAAAAATTTGACCATCCCACTGTCATATTTCCAATCCAAGGAAATAATTAAGGATTCCCATGTCATTCATTTCGAAATCCCTTGCAAGATCATCCTTGCAGGAGTGTATCAGCTGCTCATCACCAATCAAAATTAAATCATCAACATAAAGAAAAATAATCAATAACTTACCCTCAACCTGAATCTGGTACAAGTTTTCATTTGCTTCACTTTTGGTTAAGCCTATTGTAGTGAAATAGTTGTCTATCTAAGTGTACCAAGCACAGGGTGCTTTCTTCAGCCCTATACAATTATCTTTCAAGTCGGCACACACACGACTCACTGTTGAAGATCTCAAAACCTTCAGGCTGTTATATGTACACCCCTTCCTCAATGATCCGATAGAGAAACACAGTTTTCACATCCATCTGAAAAATGTGCCTTCCCATCCACGCTAAGAGTGCAAGAATGGATCTTATGGAAGAGTAACTTACAATAGGTGCAAAATTCGCATCATAATCTATCCCCTCGATCTGTGAGAATCCTCAGGCCACAAATATGGCCTTCTATTTCTTCACACTCCCATCATAAGCTTTCTTTACCCTGTAGATCCATCTTGATCCGGCTATTGATTTGTCGGTCGGTCTTGGGACAATCTCCCATGCACTTTTCTTGAAAATGGAGTCATACTCCTCCATCGTTGCATCAACCCAAGTTGGTTGTTGCACTACTTCCTGAAAGGAACCTGGTTTAGTCAGAATACATTTTCTCATAAGAACCATCTATCTAGTAAATCAGTTAGGATACTATCTCTGTCTACGTTGTCAAGTAGGGGCTCCTACATTCTCCCTAACATCAAGTCTCAATCTATCAGCTTCTATGGTGCGCCTTCTTCCATTTCTGATGGATGGATTTGCATGAGTGTTTTCCTCCATTCCATGATCCTCTGCATGTGGTTGATCCACATATTGAAGCTCATCCTTAGGAACCAATAGTTCCTCTTCTAAGTGCAAGTCCAGATTCATCTCAAGGGATGACTGCATGGCTTTCTCCTCATCAAATTTTATATCCCGTCGCACAATAATCATTCTGATGTTTGGGCAATACACTCGATAATCATGGGGCTTTTCAGTGTACCCCACAAAAATCCCTGTTGGAACACCTAATCCTACATGGGTAAGTGTGGAATGCGAAAAGTCACAATGGATTCCAAGTGACCTTGGAATATGAAACCAAGAGTCACACCATTGTACTATAAATGTACATCTTTGTATAATGGAAAATAAAAGAAAGCCTCATGCTTATCCTTCATTGTGTGTTGAGTCTCTTGTGTGTGTGTGTTATTCTTCTCATACACCATATGTGTGCTTCAACATGGTGTTTAACATGGTATCAGAGTAGGCGATTGCTGGCCCTGCTCCAAATTGACTGAGCCATTTGTGTTTATGGCCTGTGTAAATCTACAAAAATTCTTGACAATTTTGCAGCATTTAGAGACTTTCTGCAGCAGTGTTTTTGCCGCCATTCAGAGGTGTTTTGAAGAAGAGCAACGTTGTCTTTGAGAAGGAACAACATTCAAAATCCATGGCAGCATTCAAAAATTGACTTTGAAGAAGAGCAGCAATGGTATTGAAGAAGCACATTTGAAGGTTTTCTAAATTCTAATTTTATCTCTGCATTTTAAATTCTGCATTTTTAAGCTGCTGGAAAATAGTTTAAAGAGGGTTTTTGAAGAAATTTCTGAGATTTCTAAGTTCTCTAAATTCTGGGTTCTTCTACTGCTGGGCTATTGGAAAAAATTTTGAGTTTTTCCATTGAAAAATTTTGCAAATTCTGCATTCTTATTTTCTGCTGTTGTATTTGTTTTTGCAACACATTTGGAGAAAAATCTGCTACTCTTTTAAAATCTCTGGGTTTTACTGCTGAAATTTCTGGAAAATTCTGCATTTATCCAATATCTGCTACTGGAAGAAAAATTTCTGCTCCTGCTCTCTACTGTTTTAAATTTAAAAAAAATAATAAAATAAAAATAAATAAATAAAATAATCTCTGCAATCGACCCCCTCTCTACAACACTCGGCCCTCTGCAACTCGCCCCTCAACCTGCATTTTTTCACTGCCACACAACATACTCACCCCTCTTCCCACACTCTTGACACTCCAGCATATCCGCTCCCTCCTACGCTACTCTCTTCCCGCCCCTTTCTCACTGCTCAACAAAACAAAAATCCCTCATTCACAATACCGCCACTCCTCATTCACATTACCGCCCCTTCATTATAATTAATACCACCCCTCTTTTTAAATCTGCCCCTCCATTTTAATGTTAATTCCCTCCTTCCATGACTTTTTAAAATTCAACTTTTAAATGTTTTAAAATCTCCACCCTTTTTAAATCCTCCTTCCCATTTCAATAATTTTCTCACTTTTTTAAATTCCCTCCCATTTTTACTACAATCCCTTCCATTTTAAATTCCCTTTCCTTTTATTCCCTCCCTCACATTTTTTTTTAATTCCCCATCATTTCCATTTTTACTTAATTAATTTTTAAATAATTAAAAAAAAAAAAAAACAGCAGAGAGAGAGGAAAGAGAGAATAAGAACAGCAGAAAATGGAAAATGGCATATGAGGAGCACATGGATTGAAATTTGCAAATTTACATTCTATGATTTGTGGCATTGACAAGAGGGTGATATTTTTTGAAGAAATTTCACATTTGAAGACAAGTTTGCCATCATTTGAACAACTCTTTGAAGAAATATTTTAGCTGCCTTAAAGGCTTCTTGCATAGTGTTTTCAGCTGCACATCTACAAAATATTTTGCAGAGATATTCTATTATATTGACATTGTATTTCTTCTTCATTCAAAGTTGCAATCAGTATTTTAGTTGTTGGAATCAGTGAATTTGAGTTGTTGATGTAACTCATTGTTGATTGCCCTCCATCATTTGAGAAGCACACTTTGTACTTTGAGAATTCCTTAGATTCATTTGTATTTGTTTGAAAGGAATCACATTGTAAATGGGTGCATTTTCAGTTGTAGCCGACACCCTTTCATTTTTGAGCCTAAGTTGTTGAAATGGCCAAAATCAATGAGGCATTAGTGTTGTTGAATAACCTCATTCATTCAAATTTTGATGACATGATAAAAATGAGCAAGGATGCTCTTTGTAAAATTCACAGTTGTTTGCAAGATGCACATGAAAATATTGAGTTTTTGCAGTTGGAATCTCAGCTCCAACAAGAAGAACTTTAGCGAAAGAGTCACCATTCTGAACCTGTTTCTGTTCGGAACATTGTGAAGGACTGTCATCAGAAGAAAGAAGATATAGTTGCAGTTGATTCCCATTCAGTTCCTTATACTAGAGCAGATATACATGTAGATGCAGCATCTCAGCCTGCACTTCTCAAGCCCATCATCAGACCTTGGGAAGAGCTTGTCCACAACAAGCACCGAACTGGTCTTGGATATGACAAGGATGTGTCCTTTCATATTCTAGACTACACCAACCCCATCATATTTTAGAGTGCCGGATTCCTATATGACATTTCACCTGCAGCTATTCCAGATCTTGCTCCGCAACAACAATCATAGATCGTGAAATGCCAACACTGTGATCGAGTTGGCCACATGAAATATCACTGTTTTGATCTTCATCCATGCAAGAACTATTGTCAACACACTCATTCTTCAGACAGATGCTTCAAAAACAAGCCTCCTGCAAGAACCAAGATTCATGTTGGATGGATTTATTCTTGGAAATGGGCATCAGCGGCCAAGAAGATGTTTACGACACATGTTAGAACTTGTTCACGGATATTGAGCAAACTTGCAGTTGAGTTTTCACCATCATCTCACCTTGTCCCTGACAGGGGGGAAAATGGTGGCCATGTACAAGCTTCGACGACAGATCAAGCGAGCCTGAGCCACAATCTCTCATTCCATGTTCAGAGTTGTAGCCAGCAGTTCAAGCGAGCCTGAGCCACAATTCATCATTTCGGATTCAGAGATGTAGCCAGAGATACAGATGCCCATGAGCATACCTTTGGTTGGTGGATAACCTAAAACCATCATCTTTGGTTGGTGGATAACCTAAAACCATCATTTTCGGTTGGTGGATAACCTAAAACCATCATCTTTGGTTGGTGGACAACCTAAAACCACCACAGGTCGTAGACCTCCCTTCTTTTAGGTCGAAGGTCTCCCTTTTTTATGAGGGACAATTCCTCTAGCAGAAGCTTTTAGCTTCTTGCCAGTTTTGGAAGAGTTCCAGGAACTGCAACATGTATTGCGTTCCAGTGTTTGTGGTCATCCTAAAACCACCTCTTTTTCCAACATTTCATAGAGTTGATTCAGCCCAAGTGCTGCCATGCATACTTTGCAGATTTGTATTACAACTATTTTCTTGGACTCACACATACCCCTTCGGATTAAGGGGGGATGTTGGAACACCTAATCCTACATGGGTAGGTGTGGAATGCGAAAAGTCACAATGGAGTCCAAGTGACCTTGGAATATGAAACCAAGAGTCACACCATTGTACTATAAATGTACATCTTTGTATAATGGAAAATAAAAGAAAGCCTCACACTTATCCTTCATTGTGTGTTGAGTCTCTTGTGTGTGTGTTATTCTTCTCATACACCATGTGTGTGCTTCAACATGGTGTTTAAAAATCCCAATCTTAACTATCGGTTCTAGCTTCTTCCTCGCGTCTTTGGCCACATGCACATAAACAAATGAGCTAAAAATGTTAAATTTTGAAACATCAGGTTTCTTACTAGTGAAATCCCCTTCAGGTGTACTCATGCCAAGTATCCTATGAGGAAAACGGTTCTGCACATGTACCATTTTGTTGCATGCCTCCTCCCATAGATGCAACGGTAGGCCCTAATCATGCAACATCGCTTGCGCTGCACCCATGATCATTCAATTATTTCTTTCTATGAACCCATTCTGTTGTGGGTTATGAAGCGCTATTAGTTCTCTTCAAATCCATTCTTTGCTGCAAAATTTATTGAATTTGTTAGAGATGTATTCTCCACCATGATCGCTCCTAAGAGCCTTCATTTTCTTCCCTAACTCTTTCTCCACCAGTGCCTTAAAATCAAGAAACATAGAGAATGTCTTATTTTTCTTCTACATGAAGAAGATCCAACACTTATGAGAAAATTCATCAAAACATCTTACATAGTACTTACGTTTTTTTTTCAAAGAAATAGAGAATGGTCCACACATGTCTGTATGAACTCTCTTAAGGATCCCCGAAGCTCGGTTCTCCTTCTCGTGGAAGGTGGCCTTTACATGCTTCCCCATGGTACACCCCTTGCATGTATAAAACTGAGAAAGTGTTCCCATTGGAAGTCCTGTAGAAATCTGCTGCATGACTTCCAAGGCTCCATGATGAAGATGGCCCAATCTCCTATGCCATAATTGACCCTCATCTCGGCTCACTAATTTGCCTCCCTTGCCCATCATTTTTGTTCAACCATATGCGTCCAACTTGTATATATTATTAACTCGAATCGAAATCCTCTGGACATGTCATGTTGTTTTATGTCGGAGGAAATATTTTCCTTCACTAAAATTAACATCATAGCCTCTATCCTCCAACATTGCGGCTGAGACTAAATTTTTCTTCAAACCTGGTACATGCATTACATATTTTAATTGAAATGGTTTAACTAAATGTCTCTGTAAGGTAATAGTACCAATCCCGGTAGCATTTTATTGTGCATCATCACCCATTTTGATATGCATCTGGAGATCCTTCTCCTCCAAGTCACTGAAAACTTCCTCATCTCCTTTCATGTGAAAGGAAGCACCACTATCCAAATACCACATCGATCCCAATGCACTTGACACCATGCATGCGATCAATGAGATCTCAAGCTTAAATTGTGAGGCCAAAGCTTCACCAGTTGCAGATCCTCTAGCCTTCTTGTACTTCCTCTTTTGTGGATGGTTAGTAGAAAAATGCCCATGATCGTGACAGTGAAAAAAATTCACCTTGCACATGTCATTCTTCTTGCCATTCTTGGACTCAGATTTGGAATGGAATTTCTTCCCCTTCCCCTTCTCTGCCTTGGTAGACAAAACACACTATTCTTCAAAATAATCATCCCGACGATTAGATATTTTGGAATGGTGTCGTCCTTTTCCATCTTGATCTTCTTGACTTTATCTTTGAGTGCCAATTTCCTATGGTCGTTGTTTCTCTAGAATATATTCATCAAAGATTTCCACATTTCATATGGTGTGGCTTTCCCATGGAGGCTTGAGACAATGTGGTCTCGTACTCCCTTGAATAGGATCCCCCTGGCCTTTGCCACTTTCTTTTTCCATACATCATGATTTACAACATCTGTCACAACATGTTTAGGAATTTCATTGTCAATGAATTCCTTCAAGCCATTGTATTGAATTATTTCCTCCATCCTATCCTTCCAAGAAATATATTTTGATTTTCCCTCAAGTGCATACTCCAGCCTCAAGCCATTGAAATCCATTTCGATCACAAATTAGCTGTAGCACCAAGAAAGTCTTTCTGCAAATTCAAATTCTATCCAGTCACAAAATCAACTCCTCATTCACAAATGTGATTTATTCTTCTTTGATACCATGTATAAATTATACAACAAGAATGTATATCATGGATTCACCCAATATAACAATGTACTAAAGTTAAATATTGAATCACTTTTTACAAATATTTTTCTAAATTAAAAACACAATCGCCAATCACATGAATTAAAGAAGAATAAAATCAAACACAACACAGATAATTTCCCGGGGAAAGCTTGCTTCTCAAAATCCCAATATATTCTATTGTATATTCAGCATGGATCATGAAAAAATTACATACAAAACTCTTCTCACAAGAGCCCTCCAGTAATCAGCTAATTGTCTCACACTCTCATACATAAAACTAACCAATACTTAGCCAATTTACTGCCTCCGGACAACCTCCCTTGCTTTCGCAATCCCTGAAGAATAGGAATTTTGGCTTTCGTTGACTGTGCAAGTATCATGGGCACTTCAATGGGTGTTTTTTTGCATGATTGAAACCCAATAATCCTACAACTGATAGTCAACTTCCCTTTCACCTAGATCTCAATTAGGTCTCCATTAGATCTGACATGCATGCAACTAATAATAGTAAATCCTCAGTTGCATGTGAGATCGCTGATTGTGAATTGATTAATATTTAATTCACTTTATCTCTCACTAGTGTATCTAACAGTTACAACTAGCACAAATTAGTTTTAACTCACTTAACTGAGTTAAATTGATTACAACCTGCATTGACTAATGCACCACTGCACTTCGAACTCTGTTACAGCTAGAATTAATCTGCATGAATCACCAACTACCTCTAACTCAAAATACACCAGCTAAATGATTTTATCACTCTTAGTTAACTATTACAAGATATTTTGAGATTTACATTACAGTTTATTATCCATTATAATTAAGGGATAACAAAAATATACATGCACCAAAAATAATATTGTGGGCCCCACCCTAGTGTAGGTGCTTAATGCACTAGGCGTGGGTGCTGAAATTTTCTTGTTCAATCTCAACATTTCTTATGTAGGATAATTATTCTTCCTCTGGTCATCAATTATTTGTTGGTAGGCTTATTATCGGATCCATGGAAGAAGTGATGAAAAACATTATCTGGTTATGATTTAATGGGAGGACATACATTTATTCCTATGTCTTTTTAATATGGTCAATCAACGTATGTTGCTAAGCTCTAGAGATTTTAGGCATATAAATTATTTCAATTTTTTTCTTGGTACACTGAATTACCTTGAACCCCATTCTTACAAAAACAATTTTGTACTACACTACAATTAATATGACAAACAATGATATCAAAAGAAAAAATACAACAAAAAATGTAAGGTAGAAAATAGTGATACTATTGCAAGAGGAGTTACAATCAAACTCTACACCAACTACTTTGATGAGAGAAAACAAGATTGCAAAATAAATATTTTATTACACATTGAGATAGATGAAAATACTACAGAAAGAAATCAAAGCTACAAAAAGGGTAAAAATTCATGATAATCTAGAGAGATTTATGGTCACACTTAACACTAGGGTATATGGAAGCCACAAACCAACAAGTTGGAGCTTTCTTTCCAATATCATACAAATCATCCAAACACACAATTATCAGCATATTTGTGCATATAAATATTTCCACTTTTCGCCCAAGTTACCTTATAGTTCATAAAATCTATCTACCCTACAAATGGAATTTCACTTATCTTCTTTCGATATTTACCATAGGAAGGATTATTTCAGTTTGAATCCATCGAATCTCAAGGATTCACATATTTATCAACCATAATCATATAGTAAAATTGTGTTGACAGCTACCATTATCTATTAATTTGACATCTACCAGAATCTTCATGTTGTAGGCCCAACATGGACCAGAGGTCACAAAACTTATCACTCATGAGAACATAGGAGAGTCACTTCACACGCTCCCTTGCTTCTTCGGCCAATGAAGACTTAAAAGTAGAAATTAAGCTACCAAAAATATGCACGACTTCTTATTATTCGTAATTACACCTAGATTTACCTATTACGAAATTTCCACACTTAGCAATCTAATAAATTTCATGTCATCTATGTTCCTTATTATTGTGGACAAGCTAAAACATGATTGAAGATACAAATATGGGGTCAAAAACTTCTAATCTCCCTCCATACATTGGCCATTTCCATAACCAACCAAAACCTATATATTGTATCAATATTTGATTTGGAAAAGACATAACAAACCATCACATCACCAATTGAACCCCTCTCCATTGCATCAAGCAAGCTGGAGGAGATCTCACTAAAACAAATTTAAGTATGGAAATAAACCATCAACATGGAAAACATATATTTAAATGATATTCCTTGCATATGATAGGCTTTAGTATAATGCAACCTTTCAAGAGGCTCTATGACACAATTGTTCCAAATTGATAACGGGTGTTTTTCTACATGAATTCGCTAGAGAAAATAATGGGATTTGGCATAGAGTGGCTTTCCCATTTACATTTACCTCACCTAAATTTAAATTAACTCGTTCAATTTCCATTTCATCAACAAAATGATTATTGATATGTTAGAAAATATAAACTTTGATATATTGGAATATGGCTAGTATAAATCCAATCCTCTTTAGAGTATTATTCAATATGTTATGATGTGGGGAAAAACCAAAAAACAAATTATGATTGTGACACAGTCTTGAACTATTATTAGAGAATAGAATGTTTTAGCCTTTGGAAGCATAAAAACTTGAAACAATGCATAGGCTTCTCATTGATTATTTGAAATTGATCTTGAACCTCAAAAATATGACAATTATAAATTTCCTCTAGGGAAAAGATAACCCCCCCATGCCTACTTCCCTTGGATTTTAACTTAAAACCATTCTTTGTAAATCAATTTTTGACCCCACTTTTAAATATATTTTCATACTTAAAAATATCAATATAAAGTACTTTGGTATTCTAGTAAAAGAAATGTTCTAATGATGGAAATTTTTAACTAAAAAATAAGACAATTTTGCATGAAAAAACTACTTTTTTGGGGTTTATTGAAAAAAAGAGTGAAAAATCTATAACATCCCCTTGTTCTACTCCAACTTATTGTAATTTATATTTTTATTGTAACACTAGCATGGAATGACCATGACATATTTTACCTCTAATTAAACATATAATAATTATTTCTAATAAATTAACAAAACTAAAGGCTCGATGGGTTTACAGATCCTTTTCATAAGGGTAAGTTTTCTTGGTGACCTATCATTATCTAAAGCCACTCTAACTCCTAGAGTCAGTATACTCACTTTTCTTGATTGAAAATTGAGTACCCACACTAGTTGAATAAATCCAAACATTGTTTGTACACATGGTGGGTCAATTATTTGAAAACTGTTATGCCATGTGATTAGCCCTAACATTAAGTGGGTATATCTTTCTGATGATAATTACATGTAAATAATTTAATTGAAACCCTTAGTGGAAGGAGGAGGTGGCATAACTGACTAAACCACCTATTTTCATGTAAAGAGGCATAATTTCACTAGGTCATACAAAGGGGTAATTGGTGCCCTTTCCTGGGTGTTTTACTAGTAGATCATGAAGATAATCAAGGGAGGTTAGGATATAGCAGCTATAGGAGAAGAAGAAGAGAACAATTAGGCATGCAGGGATAACCGACAAGAAAAAAAAGAGTGTGTTGGATTCTTGAAGATTGGGCTAAGGTCAACCTTAGTGGACTCATATTGCTTGTTCCCTTATACTTTTATATTGGATTAATAACCTAATTTTTGTGACACAGGTGATATCCCATATAGTTTTGTTTGTATCCAATAAAATGTGGTATACGCCAATGTGGCTTGGGAAAATTTCAATAAGTGAATGGACCAATAAGTGTTGGTTGTTGTGTTGGTGGAGAACTAGAATTATGGAACCCATTTCTTAAAATTGTCTTCAACCATTAGTGTGAGCCGTTTCCATAGAAAATCATTTCCTCAAGACTCTAGATCCAACTCGGGGGTGGTCAACTATAAGAAAGGTTATGATGTAGTTGGCCTATGGTTTGGTGGAGATTGGAAGTCTCTCCTTCAATTGCGAGCTAAATCATTATACGCATATAAGTATTCTGGGTTATTTATGTTATATTGTAGGCTAAAATATGCTTGAATCTGTTTGTGACTAATCACTAATCCCATAATGTTCATGTAAGAAGGCTTATTATATTATATTATCTGGATTCATTAACTAAATCATGTAACTACAGTGAAAATGAGCATCCTGAGTGATGTCGTTGCAACCTTATTAATTCATTCACTGGTTTCCTAATCTGTCTAATATTAGTGGCTTATAAACAATAATAAATAATTTTTTATTTCTCTATTTTTAGTCATATTTTTTGTTTATGAGTTTGGGGTAATTTCCTATTATAACCATGGTTGTGAGGTGTGACTTGATTAGTTTAAATTATATGGTGTGAGTGGGCTTGCTTCACCTCTTAAAGAATTGTTGATGTCTTTGTATGTCCATGATGACTTCATGTTTCTATGTTTTTATTATATTGTGGGGCACATGGACCTCTGTGTTTGTTGTTATTTGAATGAGTTACAAATTTATTTAAATGAATATGCATGCTTTCCTAATATGTTTTAATCCAACCTATTATGCACTACTAATGAAGGAATATGATAATCCTCGATGTATGTAATGATATGGTGATGTGAATGAACCTCATCATTATGAGAGGTTGGAGAATCATGTAGGGATGTGTTGGTACTATTATGAGTTAGGAGCTATTTTTATGATTATGTATAAGTGCTTAATAAACTCAATTCAATTGTTAGAGTGTATGGAATTCATAGTTTAGCATGATATGAAGCTCATGGATTATTTTGCTTAGGAATATTGAGAGTTTATGGTTGATGTCTTTCAAGATTTACTATATCAGTAGAGCTAGTATAGTATCATTAGGACCCACTATGGGGTTGTCATAGTGTTTTTATGTTGAAGTTACAGAACACTTCTGATCTGTATGAGATCTTAATAAAATTATGCTTGAGGGTTTGCAAATTACAAGTGTTAAAAAGTTATTTTTTGGGGGCTTTTATGTTAAAATTTTAGACACATAAAGCACGAATTAAACTACGAAATAGAGAAACAAAAGACAAATACACCATAAAATAACCACACAACAATAACTAATGAAGGATTTCACCCCTCCTACGCTACATTTTCTTGGTGCAGCTTCCAATGTCTTGGCCCTCTTTCATTATTCTAAAAATGATGATTACATACATTTATAGTTCTCAAATGGCTTAAAAACATGTTCCATCAGCTTCAGAATGCCCAAAAATTCATGTATAGCCTCTTTCTGATATGAAATTGGTCAAAAACTAAAGAAGTTACGTGCCTCCCTAGTTTTGATGCTAACCGCACTGAAATTTCCCCGAAATCCAGACTGGTCCTACAAATTTTCCTTGAATTGCGCTAACAAAGCGACAATTTCAAGAAATTTCGAGTGAAATTTTCAGACCATTTATTCCTCCACTAACACCACAAATATGCATTTTTAACCATATTGATATGGATTGAATTATATTTTTTTAAAATAAAAAAATTGTGCCATAAGTCTGCACCTATGGTTCCACACATTGGTCATATGGTGTATTAGGGGCGGGGTTCAGGCTAAGCCTTGGCTCCTTACCCCATGTCAGCCACACATATAGTTTAGATATAAAATATGGGAAATGATTTAATAAGTAAATTGGTAGTGCATTGGTAATTCTTGGCGTTTTTACAAAGGAGGTCACGACATCTAATCGCACAAAGGTGCAGTTCAAACGTAACCAATTTTTGGTGGCCCCATGCTACCACATGGCAACCTCTGGTTGGGTCACATGCCAGCATGTGGTTTGCCACCAACCAACCAACCAAAATTTTCCATGACAGAACCACTCAGGGCCTGCAACTTGTCAGGCAGTTGTAGGCTAAAAAATTCCTAATTTTTCAGCCAATCACGAAAGGCCAGATGGTAGCCTGCCACTGGCCCAAAATGCATAATTAACTGTCTTTTTTTTTTTTTTTAAATTCTATTTGGGAGAACATACAAAACATGTTTCTAGGAGCATACAGTGTCAGTTTTCCATCAAATGAGTTGCGTCAGATTCATAATGACAAGATCTACACCGTCGTTCAGGGTCCACACCATTTCAACAACTTTCATTTTTTACAATAATTTTGAGCACATGATCAAACCACCCCACTAGAAGCTTTTTGACCCAAAAATATCTTTCATTACTGAACATGTGCATGAGGGTACAACCCCCTCCCCCTTCTAGTCTCAATCCACTATAATTTCCTTGAATTCAACAATTTCATCTTTCCATAAAATATGATATTTTTCCTTGATTCTGGAGACCCTGTCTTGCTGTTGTAGATACCATCTTGCTGCAATTTCCAAGAATTTGTAGAATAATAAACTATCCTTGAAGAAAAAAACATGCTTCCTCATTAGTCCTCAATCAAAGGAAACTTAAACAACTTCAATTTCTTCTCATCTTGAACATTGTCGAAGTGACGATGTTTAACATGTCTTGTCGTGTGCTTAGCTTGACTCTTGACCAAATGTGATCACCATTGCCATGAAGCATTCCATTTCAAAGAAAAAAATTTGTGAAACCCACAAGAAGAAGATTTGAACCCAATTCCCTTTTTGTCAAATTTATTTGGCGCTTTCTCTTTGATGTTTGCACTCTCTTGCACCGACATCTTGTTGACATCATTACTCAAGAATGATGCATGCTTCTACAATTTTACCACGTGTTATTGACCTCTTTTGAAAGGTAACATGTTAGAATCTTGAAACATATTCTCACAATCATTAGTAACCTTAATGAAATCATAATTTTTTTTTTATGCATCACCTTGAAAGGCCTTATTCAAAACATCTTGATGCTTGAACATTAACAACAAAATTTTTTGACTAGCATTCATAATTATCTTCATTTGTTAAGCATGCATAAGAGACAAACTTGTCTTCTTACTATGCACTCTAACAATATACTCAATCCCATTCTTGAAAAAATGATACTTATTCTCATGGAAAATAAATATTTCTCTCCTATCATAAATATATTGGCTACCAAAAAAAATACCAGAAATATCAAGCGGAACAACAAAAATTTCAACTTCATCGAGAAAATTTTCAGTGATTGTAAATCTAAGTATGCACTTCCTTATCACATGCAAATTTTCATTCTTACATATTGAACCTAACAGATAAGGTCTTGGATGAGGAATGGTTTCTAAATTCAACTACTTGAATAAGTCTTCAGAAATAAGATTTTCTTATGAACAACTATCAAATAGGGTGTCAATCTTGGTATGATTTGAAATAACTCTCACATGGAAAATTTCAGTTATTGTTTCATATTCTTGTGACGATCTTTGTTTCATCTTCGGAATTAGAACCTAAATCATGTGTTATTGTAGCAACTGTCAAGTTCTCCTTCTCCTTGTTTTAAAACTTGTTGGATCTCATATGTGGATGAAGTTTCCACCAATGATATTTAACATGCCCATCTTTGGAGCAGCGTTTTCATGAGATTTTTTCCTTCTCCATTTTGATGGATTCATTCTTCTTACCTTTACCCTTGAACTTACCTTTTCATTTCTCTTCAGACTCTAAGGTATCCTCATTTGTCTCATCTAAAACATATTTCCCTCTTGCTTCTAGATATGCAGCCTGTACACATACTTCATCTAAATTTGAAGGATTAAACACGAGAATAATATGTCTTAGGTAACTATGAGAACCTCCAATGTACTTTAACAAATTTTATTGTGATGTCAAAACTACACCTAAAATTAGTGCTCTTCCCCTAAATTCTTGAGTATATCTTTGCACACTTTGACCTTTTATTTGTCTAAAATTTTTCCAATCCATAATAACCTTTTTCATATAAGATAATGGATAAAATTGTATTCTAAGTGCAGCAATAAAATATATCGAAGAGCTGGAGACCTTGCCATGCTTTTTCATATCCTCTTGTGTTTTGGCTTCTCACCAAATCAAAGCAACACTTTCCAACATCAATGAATTCAATTGAATCTTTGTTTCATCATCTTTGTTGTTTTAGATCCTACAATAAACTTCAAGTATTAGTGGAATTTCAAGGTATAAAATAGGCCTCCTAAGGAAATTATAAAATAATTGTGAAAATAATAAAATAGGACTAGATTGCATCATCAAATTTTAGATGGAAAAAAAGGAAAAACAAATTTTTAACTCATCTTTTCACTTTATCCGTTGATAGGTTTACTCAAATTTCAAGTGGAAACACTCGTTCGGATGTATAATTTGATTCCTCATCCAAGGAGTACTGATGTTGTATACTTTCTATGGACGATGCTACACGAAAAATGAGAAATACATGAAAAAAGTGATTGAAATCACGTTTTTTCATGTATTTCTCATTTTCATGTAAGAGGGTCCATCAAAAGTATGCAACATGGGTAATACTAGGATAAGGAATTAAATTTTACATACAACAAGCACTCCCACTCGAAATTTGAGTAAAATGTTAGGGAGATAAGTTGAAAATACTTGTTGAAAAAGTAGTTTTATTATTTTATTATTTTTCAATCATTTTACTTTTTTACTTCAGAAATGGTGAATCATCTCCCATATCTCAAAGCCCAACCTAGAGGATAGATCATGCCATATCTTATCTTCTAAATTTCGACCATGGTAGAGACCAATTGTTTTGGAACCCTGAATTGAGTGATAACATGGTTAAAGGAAAAGAGAGTTGCAGTAGTTGCTATGTCATTGAACATTGGCATGGACTCAGCCCATTTGGTGAAATAGTCAACCACTACAATCACATACTTGTGGTTACCAGTAGATGGAGGTCAACACTCCATAAATTAAATAGGGGAGTGGGTGGAGCTCGTGCCTTTGGGGTGAATAGTTGGAAATTGGAACAATGTTTGTCTACTTCAATGAAATCACCAAAGAGAGAAGGCCAAAAATACCTAATGCACATGAATTTTTGGGCAGTGGCCAAATCAGAGAGGTGGCTACCACAAGCGTCGCTATCTCAGGCGTTAAGGACTTGCTCATCTTCAACGTGCGTGAGACAACGACGAAGGAAATAATCAACAACATGACGATATAGATAATAACCAATGAGAAGATAGTGTGAGTCTTGGTGTCGTATATGTCATTAGGCATCATGATCAAGGTGGGAAGTGAACTTTTGGGTTCGCAGGTAGGTGAGGATTTCACCATATAAAAGGGTCGTCCAACGTAATGCCAAAAAAGTGTTCAATAGGTAAATCATCATTAATTGAAAGATCTCGCATACCAGTAGGAAATTCAAAAATGAGTTCAGTAAGGGCTAAACCTTTCTTACTCTTGGGTGTCACAAATTCAAGATCGAATTCCTATAGGAGAACAATCCAACGAGCGTACTTCCCATTGATTATTTTTCAACTTAATAGAAATCCATAGGGTTGTAATTGGTCATGGCCTTGGTGGAACGTGTAAGGATATAATGACTAAGTTTTTGGACCAAGAACACAATGGCCAACGCCAACTTCTCTTCATGTGAGTAAGACATAGGAGGACCCACAAGGTTCTTACTGAAATAATAGATAACATGTTCGTTTTGGTGTCATATTCATGAATAAGGACCCCTGCAATCGAATGGGTATACGCTAGTATGTACAGGATGAAATCCCTTTGATATGTATAATAATGAATCTCTTCCAATTAACTATACCATACTAAAAAATAATCATGCATTTAAAAAGTGTTCTTCATTAAGAATAACATCGCTAATGTATTTGTGTTTATATAGGACTTGTTATAAGTTCCTTCACTTAAGTTTTAATTATTTTCCTAACATGGAATCTTGTCTTTATTAATTTTTTAACAAGTTAAAATAAACCCATGTATTTCAACACAATATTATTATATACACTTTGTCATGTATCCTTATTTTAGCATAGTAAAATCCAATTCTATTAGCGGCTAAGCCATGGGTTTGATGGACTATTTTGGCACATGATAGTTGTATTCACTATGCAACATGACCTTAATATTCCTATTCAATTCAAACTTTTATTTCATAGCTTACAATGGCATAGAGATATGAATTATTCATCCTCAACATGGTAATATATATAAACTACATAATTATTTAGATTGATTATAAATACATTCAATTGCGGGTATTAAATAGATATATCTAAATATTTCCATGTTCTGATATGTTTATGTAGTTTTTATGGGTAAATCAAGAAATATAATTGAGTGATTTTACTATTTATAAATAGTTTATTTAAACAAGGAAAAAGAGGAAATAACCATAGAATGAGGGGTCGAAAATATATACTTTTGTCAGATTATTCTTATTATTAAACTATAATGTTTATCACATGACGAGTAAATATCTAGTAATAACCTTATGGCTCTCATGCTTTCTTACTCCATATGTATTACTTGTGTAGGAATTATCTAAACAAGTTACCCCATGATTCATTCAACATCAAACTATTTCCATAAACTATCATATTAAATATTAAAATAAAAGTCATTATATTATTGTTAAGGCCTATATAAGCCCCATGTGAACCCAAACAACTCTTATTAAGCCCTATATACTGCATTATTACAATTTTTTTATATTGTCATGTTGACTAAGACTCCTGATGGCCTCATTTTATTATAATTGTATCCTTTGTCTCTTATATCTATACACTAAGTAGACTTAATTTAGGATCATTAACTATTGTCCTGTACATTGTACTATTTGTAAAAGCAGGTTTCCCCTCGAAGTGGACTATAATTATTAGTTTATTATCATTTTAAGGTGAAAGGATCATAACAATTATCATAAATGTTTAATAAACTTTTCAATAGAATATTGGACATAATGATGAGTTTTTAGATTACTTAACATTACAATGGTAATAATGAAATATCATGGTTCTTATAAATTCATAATACTTTCCCTAAAGTTATGACACAATATCTATAAATTAATCAACCAAATTCATGTGAAATAACAAATGTGATATCTATACCAACCATGGAGGACCATCATCCTTCAAGATTAATTCTTTTAGAATAAATATTAAATAGAAAATTAATTTATTACTTTATATTATGTCTTTTCATCCTTCATTTGATGTCCATACAAGCCTTTTCAACTAAATTGAACTATTATCTACCTCATATTCCTTAATTAGCAAACATTATAGATTACACTATCTACTTCGTCCATAAAACATACATTATGGAATACAATCTTAATACTAATAAACGACAACATATAATATTTTCTAGAATTAGAAATTGAGGAGAATATGGAATGCATTGTCCATATTGTGATGAATAAAAACAAAATACTTCTATATAAATAAACACAAAATATTTAGAATTCTTTTGGTAATATTCACATGAAATAGAATGGTGTCGACGCGTTTCTAACCATCCAGTGTGGTTGATTATAGAAGCCAAAATTCTAATAAACACAAAATACTTCTATAATATCCACTTCCCTCTGAAAAACAAACAATTCTATGTTTCTCACCTAAGGATTCCAAGATATTGACCATTGGACATATATACCATAATTATATGCTCAAAACATAGAAGTCGAGTTGCTCCACTAATATGTGAGAAAGATTAATAATTTAGTAAGCACTTCCTAATGATATTACCATATTATATTCCCGTATAATGGATTAAGTATGTCCCACCTATCATAGACATATAATCTTTCTATTTTTTTAATTTTTTTTGCAAACTTGAGTTTTTCCAAAGTCCATTCAAGCACTTTAGGTCATGTGGTACTAGCTTGTCCCACATATAGATTTTTGGCTATCCTACTTGTATTCTAACCACATTATGCCACTTAAGTTAAAACACTGCTATAACTTTCCACAACCTACCTCCTATGAAATGCAACTAAGTCCTACTTAACCATTCTCAACATAAGAAAACCTTCAAATTTGTCCATAGACACATCCAAAAATGTCCATAAAGACATTCCAACAACACTTTAAAAAATCCTACCATAACCTCCCCACCATATACTACTAGGATACAATGATTTTTTTTACATGTATCCATTCACATTCCATTAAAACCATCAAAACCCATTAGATAATTTTAAATAGTTATTTAATATAAATAAATCCACATAAAACTCATAAGGTAATTTGTACCCATTAAAGAGATATAAACCATGAAATGTTTCTCATGATTCTTTTTGTTTTTGTTTTAATATTTTCAATAAAAGTTACTTCTCAAAAAATAAGCAAGCATTATTTTTCTTATATTAAATATGATTAATACAAATTTATATATATGTTTTATCTCAATTTCTTATCCTTGATTTTTTTTTATTCATTATTCTTGTAAGTTATTTTATATTTCACATTTAAACTCATGTAACCATGAAAAATAATATCATTTTTTTCAACATCTTTTATCTTTAAATATTTTTAAATAACATCATTTATTATTCAATATCTAAAAACATAAATAAATAAAAATACACATAAACAGTTCAATTACAGTGACGTTAATAGAGACATCCTAAAACAATTTTTTGCATGCAATCACTTTAACCGATACTTTGCAAAATAGGATATACATGTAAATTTAATTATCGACTACTTCATAAGAAACGACAGTAATACGTAAATCATATTATTAGTCCCTACCTTTGGCTATGTAGGGACTATAGCGTTCGATTCAGCATTGAATCCATACTGATTTGGGTTAAACCGGTTTATTTAACCAAAGTTTCCAAAAACATTCCATGACCAAAAAAATTTAATCCAAAGTTTAGAATTTGAGTTCTTATTGTTTGGCTGTGAATTTTTCTCGTCAAGAATTGTTTTATCCAAAATTTTGAGAATGCCCATCAAGTTCCAAACTGCGCAGAAGTTTTATCCACGGTTGTTTTATCCAAAGTTTTTAGAATGCCCATCAAGTTCCAAACTGCGCAAAAGTTTTATCCAAATTTTGAGATCCCATCCATGATTTGCATACATCCTCAGTTTTATATATCCTTCCAAAGTTTGGCACTGCAAATAAGTGTTGTCTTAGTTTTACACTTGATTCTTCCTTGCCACCTATCGCCACCATTTTCTTGCAAAGTTGCTGTCAAGCCTCGGTAGCTCAATGTTTTGAGCAAGTCATTCGTGATGCGTTGCATGTACATGAAGAAATAAAAAAATCTATCAATGGACATATCACCTATTTCTACCGTGCAGGTATCTTACCTATTTCTACCATGCCAACTTGCTTTCAAGCCTGGGTAGCTCGATGTTCTGAGCAGGTCAAAGTGATGCCTTGCCTTGCTTATACCTGAGGAATGAAAAAACAAGGCATAATTTATGCCTTGCCTGTAACTGAAGAAAGATGGAAGATTTGTGATGCCTTTCTTGAACCTGAACAAAGGAATCAGCCATGATTTTATTTAAACGTTTAGATACTTTATTTTCTGGTTAATTACATATATGCCATTAAACTTCCTTAAACTCAAGGAATCTTCATTGTTGGTAGCTTCCACAAAGAATTAACTGAAGCCAGCCTCATGTAGGGTAGCTTCTGCAAAGGTTTGAGAATAAAATCCGTACAACATTTGAAGAAACAGGTACAACATTTAGTCAGTTTTTTGTCTTATCACAAATTTTTGCAAACAATATTGAACCTGAAGTAAATACATAATTAGATTAACTGAAACAAAGATACCTTATGTGCAGAGAAAATAATGTACAGTCACCCTCCAACCAAGCTTTCTTGAACAAGTGGAGATCGGCCCAGAACATATTTTTCCTGAAGCAAGTAGTTTGAGGTCGTTCCCACCATGTGTTTGGGATTTCAAAATCGTTGGTTTTGGTGAGAGAAGCTCGAGCATGAACACCCCTAAGGAGAAGACGTCAAGCTTTGGAGTCACTAGATTGTGGTCAAGATATTCGGAGGCCATAAATCCCTGGGTTCCACTCTCATGTGATTTGGTCAGAGCAAATCCCTCTTCAGATTTTGCCACGCTGAAATAGGCAATCTTGGCTTGAACATTGCTGCTCTTGAGGTCCTTGTGGATGTAGGGTGGCACATTGTAATTGTGATTGTATGAAAGTGCCTTTATCGATATACTACAAGTATAGGTATGAAAGTGTGTCTAAGACACAAAACCCTAATAGGCGAACCAGGTTGAAATGGTGGAGCTTTTCAAGAATTCAAATATCTAGATGTTGCGCTGCATCGCCACCGCGGTTTCGGTGATGATGCCGCAGTAGATGGAGCCGAAAATTCGGTTCTGCGAACTGAAAGTCCCAGTAGAAAACAACTAACAACCCTCTTGAGGTGGAAAATTCCAGCCCAATTGAAATAAATGAGAAAAATAAAGGTATTACATAGATAAATGAGGACAATTGTGCAACTTTTTCAAGGATGCAATAACAACTTTTTATGTACATAATAAGAAAATATTTGCAAACGGGAAGACACCACAATGGGCATGCACAAGAAGAAGAACCAAAGAAATAAAATTCAATAAGGGAAGCACAACCAACACTCCAAACTCGCTGCTCTAAAACACATACAACCGCAAGAAATCCTACTGAATCTTACAAATTTATCAAGCCCTAACTTACTAAAAAATTCAACAAGCCAACATGCTACAATTTGTTGAGTCACCCCCAAATCAATTAGTAATTATTGCATGAAAGTACATTTGTTTGTAATTTTATTTAAAAGGTTGAAATTCTCTCAAGAGCGTATAGAATATATCCAAGGGTTAAAAAAATGGAAACTTTTCCTACCTCCACAAGGTATCATCACAACTGGATAGGTGACAACATAGAAGTCTAAATATTCTACTTCTAAGTCTCAATGGCACATCAACATGTCAATAAAATACTTGCAACAATGCTTAATGAGTTTTTTCTATTTGTTAAAGAGTTGTACATCCATCCATCCGAAAATAAACATCTCAATCAATCTAACACCATAAACTGTGCTAAATAGTTCATCATGTTATTTCAAATATTACAATATGGTCTTATATTATCTCACATATTCCTTGAATATTTGAAAGCCAAAATACCTTAACACAGTAGACCAGAAAGATTCATACTCTAAAAGACAAAAAGAAGACAACAAACTAAAATAGGAACTTTAACTCTAATCCAGACACTTCATTCTAAGCAACATGATATCTATTGAAGATGATAGGTGGAAAAAAAGGCTTCATATATTGTCTATCACATGTCAAATCGAGTGAACAAACACATGAATAGAACACATCAGAAATAGGGTTCACAGATCGACTTGTATTATATGGTTTCAAACCGTTTCTGTCTCCTTCAAGAGGTTTTCTTGAGGTCTTCAAAAAGACTTCCTTTTGCTAACCAAATGGATTTTTTCTTTCACACATGTATGGAAACATACTTTCCATACATATTGTAATAGACTCATAAAGTGATATTATTGGTATTAACTACACCTTATTTGGAGACATCATTTTTATTGTAGGGGTTGGTACCTTTCAATTGGATGTGGTTGGTGATGTAAAGACTAGTCAACCTCTAGTAAAGATTCATACTAACTCTAACAAGCTTATGGATGCCTGTTTACAAAGGGAGATGCCTCTAAACTTAACTCATTGGATTCTTTGTTTGGTCATGCTAATTATTGTTCTCAACTTTCCTTCTCCAAGGAGTTGAGACTATTTGCTTCATTTATATTACATGACCCGGTGAAAGAAGAAGAATGGAGACTGTCTCCACATCTTTTCCATTTCGCGAAGTTACAAATAAAAAGAGTCAAATTCTATATCCAATAGACTAATATCCTCTTGATACACCTTTACTAAGCTATGCATAGCTCTCACCTATCACTAGCTCAATGAAATGACATCTAATAGCTCCAAGACACCATTATAAATGGACTAGTTGTGAATTTGTTGTTAAATTATTGCCTCCAAATGTTCAATTATCATGAATTTTGGGGGAGGGGGATATTTTGGCATATTGAACAGGGAAATGGGACATAAGGGTAGCATGGATGGGTAGAAGTGAGAGGTTTGAGCACTGTTTACTGAGATCTATAATCCTAACATTATAGAATGAGAAGGATCCTTAGGGCCTTATGGCATAGGGGCTATGGGACCTATAGGTGATACAATGAGAGAAATTGATAGGGGAACCCCCAATAGTTGTGACAAGGGGATTAGGGCCCACATTATCACAACCCATACGTACTTACCCCATAACCACTAAAATCCCTATCCCTTTAACTACAAAGCCACAATCCCTTAACCCCTACACCCATAGCTCATAACAAATTAACCCCTTGATCCCTTAAACCCAAAGCCACTAACCCCTTAACCCCTAACCCCTAACTTAGAATCCTTGAACCCCATAAACCCTAATCCCATATCCTCTTAAACCTTGACCCTTGACCCATAACCCCTAACCCCTAAACTCATTAACCCCTAACCCCTTAACCCGCTGACACCTAAATACCATAACCCTTAGGAACTTAACACCTATATCCCCTGACATGTAAGCCCTTGATGGTTAATATTTAAACCCTGAATCCCTTAACCACTGAGCTATTAACCTCTAACCCTTAAACCCCCTATACCTCAACCCCCTAACCTCTAAATCCCGTAAGCCCTAACCCTTTACCGTTTACCCTTAACCCCTTGCTCCTGAACCATTAAACCCCTTAACTCCTAGAACCCCTTATCCTTTCTCCCAAACCATAGGCTCTCCAACACTATTATTCTTGGGCATATTATGTGTTTTCCTGATAACTGCTCCACATAAAACCTCTAAGAACTAGTAGGGTCCAAGGAAAAGAGCTACAAGTTCCCCAAACCCGATCTACATTTTATGGACAATCACACTTCCCCCAAATTTCCTCCACATATTTATCTTGTTGTTGGAGTTTGAAAATTACATAGGATGCCGCAAGTAATACTAATCAAAAGACTCAACTTTCCTAATGACTAGGAGGCCTTAAAAATCAAACAACATCTTAACTTATGCCTAAAATTACTAAAATTTCCTATCCCAAATATGAAATTAGAAATTCTACAAAATTATAGGGCAACAAGGAAACCAACTTCCTCTTCTATAAATATCTAAGACCTTCTAGAGGAAAAATACAAATTTTGAAATAAATTGTTGAAATTATGCTCTTGCATCAATAGCTACCAATGTATCCTTGTAGCCCCCCCTCGCTTTAACAATAGTAATACCAATGTCCTTTACCTAGAAGTAACCCCTTACACAATTCTCTCTTAGATCCCATTAACCCATTGCCATGATTTTCTTTGATGCCTACCTAGTTGCAAGCACATTTTGAAGCAATGTAGCATATTCCTGGTTGAGGATTTCGATAAGTATGTGATTTTTTTGACATCTTGTTACTGTCCCATATGTGAATATATACAATCATTTTTTTTTGTAGCAGTTTAAGGACTGATACCATCAGGTGTGTGCACTAACATGGATGGAATGCTAACTACATGTTGTATATATTGTAATGTGGATGAATAATCTCTTTTAGAAAAGGCTCCACTCATGATGTCATTTCGCAAATGCTTGCACTCACCAATTGTGGTCAGATTTTAGGGTGCCATTTTCTCGTAAGGGTAAACCTACCTATCCATCTCTTTAAATGCACACAACACACATGTTGGCTTGATCTTGTGCTTGTTGTGGGGAAAATGTTGTTGCTGTGGAACCCCCAAATCATATTTATTTGGCTTGACCCTGATTTGAAAGGTAGATTTATAAATGTTCTGCACAGTACGTATATAAAAAATATGTTGGGTTCTCCATAAATTTCTTGAGAGAAACTCCCCAACACATCAAGTAGAATACTTTTTTTCAGCCAAAGAGATTAACTATTGCTAGTTCTTTTTCAGAGCTAGTACAAACTATAGAAAATCCAAAATTCCGAATTTTTGGGCTATCAATATAGTATCCATTTAAATAGACACAAGCATCCGTTAATAACAAATACCTAACATCTCGGTTGTAGGTGATTAAGGGTGTCCGGACGGATGTAATGCCGTGGGAGGGCGTGTGGCCTAGCCACATGGACTCACGCTGGCTGAATTTATTTCTCACCGCCATGATCTTCGTTGCAATCCACCACCCCACGCAGCATTTACGCCGGTGGGATGGTCGACGCACCAAGCCTCCCTTCATGTACTCTCGCCTTTGCACCATCGTCATTCAGCGTTCTGCTTCCTTTCTCCGTCTGATCACTTGGCCTCTCCACAATGCCCAGCTGAGCTTCATGCCTATTCATATTAGACCTATCAATTCCAGGTGCTCTCAGGAAGCTACCTCACCTAGTTTCCGCACTCAGGTAGGCACACGTTTTCCGCTCACCTGCTGCCTCGATTTTTTACCTGGTTTGCACTACACCCACAGTCCTTACTGTTCTTGTCTATTTGTTACCCTGCCTGAGTTCTTGGATTCTTTGCCTCCTTGCTTCCCGTTTGTTCATCCCCTTGACCTTGGTCACACTATGCCTAGGCTCAGACATAGGCTAAGGTGCCAACGGGGCAGCACGCGAGCTCCCCCAGCCTGGCGCCGACGCTCTCTTTCTGCCTCCTTGACGTCGTTTTCCTCTGCAGACAACTTTGACTAGCCTTCTTGAGCGAGACACTAGCATGGCCCCGAGCGTAGACGCAAAGTCCCCTCCTTGCCCAGACAACGCTCTGAAACCTCCAGAACTCCTGTTGACTCCCACCCCTCTCCTATCGCGCCCCTACACAACCCTTCCACCACCATTTTCCACTTTCAAAGAAATTCCGACAAGCCTCTGATCATCACAACAGTCACTGTCTCTTTCAAAGAGATTGTCAAGATTAATCCTGCCCCTTCGTCTACTGCCCCTCCGAATAATGAGCCTACACCATCTTCTGCTCTGCACACCATTATGCCTGCAGGTTTTGATGCTTCGCGCAAAGGAGGAGAGGGTTGCTCCAGCAACCCTCAAGCTGAAGGTTTCGAGGTGGGAGTTCGAGACGCTGAACCAGCTGCAGCTCCAAGTGATCCGACCCACAAAGATGAAGATGCGGGATGGTGCAGAATAGAAGAAGAATCACCCTCAGGTGACTACGGCCTCTAGCTAAGCTCCATGTTCAAGTAATCTTGTACGGTCTCTATGACTTTTTGGCAATTGCTGTTGTTTTCGGTCTTAGGCAAAAACTTAGAATGAGTTGGTTTCCCCTAGTGGGCGACGCTGGTTTTTTGTTTAGTACTGATGTGTCAAAGCTGGTTTCCTCGGATGAGGCAGCTCTTAAACAAAGCTCGGGCTGGTTTCCCTAAAAGGGCAACTCAATATTTGATATTTTGCTGACAGTCTGCCTCATGCAGGCCTTGAACGTTATGTACCATATGTTTCCATAATAGATTTAGAATTACTTAGAAAAAAAAAACAAATACCTAACAAAATCTCAATGAAATACTGTGAGTAGAGAGAGCCACGGTTATATATCTGGTTTAGTCGAAAATGGATTGATATCTTCCTCAATGTGAACTGCCAGCTTGTTTTCCACTTCTTCAATCAGGTCATGGTTGTCTTGGATGCCCTTGTGACAATCTGAAACTACCAACTCCAATTCCATCAAGTTTATCATAGTGACCTCCATTTCTTTATTCAGTTCTTTCAGGCCCTTCTTGTTTCTGATTTCTATCTTCCAATTTATAAACACATAAAAAAAAAAGAATTGGCAGAATTCTTGCTTTAATGCAATGGATACAACGTAAATAATTCTCCATGGAAAAAAATTCTTGGGGTCCTGTAATGGCTACAATGTAAATGCTCCCTTATGCTTCCCTGACAGTCCCTAACACTTCCTAGCACATGTTGGCACACCCTGGCACCTAGCACATCTTGGATGCATGTTTCCCTGACACTATAACATGACTTAGCACTGCCTATCATACCATGTTACTCCCTCCTTGAGACACCTATAACTCACTAACACTCCATGTCATACACTCTTATTCATTCATTTATGCATTTTGACCTAGTTCTCTGTTATGTTTTCCTGGCACTCCCTAACACTCCTTAGCATTGATTGGCACACCTTGGTACTTGGAACATCTTTCTATGCTTCCCTATCACTCTAACATGCCTTGTAACTTCCTATAATGCCATGTCACTCCCTTCTTAGGACATATGGAACTGGCTAATACTTCATTTCCATGCATTTGAAGCTAGTGCTCCCTTGTGTTTCCCTGACACTTGGCCCTCACACTCCCTAGCATGTGTTCATGCCAAATCCTGACACCTGGCACATCTTTGAATGTCGATCATGCCTTGGAATTTCCTAGCATGTGTTAGTACTTCTAGGTATTCCCTTTCACACCTTGGTATTCCTTAGGTTTCATGCCGTCATAGATAACCTTACTTTTTTTGTGACTTGGGAACCCAACCAAGTCATTGGAAAATCAATGTTGTGCCCAACCCAAAGTTTCCCTTTGTTTGAAACTACTTTTTCCAACCCTTTATTTAACCTTAGGCTTACCTCCTACAAGTCTTATTTTTTCCTTATCCTAACAAAATTTATCCTTGAGACACTTGGAATTCATTTACACTACTTGGCACACACTTATTCGTTCATTTCCATGAATTTTGACCTAGTTCTCCCTTGCGATGTCTTGGCACTCCCTAACACTCCTCAACATCCATTGACACTTTTTGGCATGTGTTAGCATGCATTTTCAATCCTTGGCATGCACCGACACTCCTTAGTTATCATGCCCTCACAATTACCCTTACTTTATTTGGGACTTGGGAACCCAACCAAGTCTTGCCTTGACTATAACAACTTGACCAAGTTATGGTTACTACAACTATATTGTGCTTTTTTCACCTAATAAATGATTATAATCCCTAACCCATTTAACCCCCTAAACCCCTAAACCCTAAAACTCTAAACCCTTGACCCCTAACCCCTTAAACCCTAATTCCTGACCCCTAACCCATTTAACCCCCTAAACCCCTAAAACCCTAACCCATTTAACCCCCAAAATCTTAATCCCTAAAATTCTTAACTACTAAATTCCCTAACCCCCTAAACCTTTAAACTCGTAACCCATTTAACCCCCTAAACCTCTAACCCCTTAACCCCTTAACCCCTAACCCCTAACACCTAAAATCCTTCACTGCTAGATCCCCTAAGCCCCTAAACCTCTAAAACCATAAACCCATTTAACCCCCAAACCCTAAACCTCTAACCCTTAACCGCTTACCCCTTAAACCCTAATTCACAACCCTTAACCCATTTAACCCCCTAAAACCCTAGATCCCTAAACCTCTGAACCCTTAAACCACTAAACCACTAAAACCTAAACCCCTAACCCCTTAACCCATAAACCCATAAATTGTTAACGCTTAACTGATAACCCATTAACCCCTCACCCCTAACCCCTAAAATCCTTAACTGCTAAATCCCCTAAGCCCTAAGCCCTAAGCCCTTGGAGAGGGTGTGCTCAAGGAGGATCATTCTAGGAAATGTTTGTATTTCATCCATACAAACAACAGCCTAAACCATGGCAGATGATCACTTCATAATAAATCCATACTTATTTGACATATCGGGTTGAGGAGTTTACTCATTGCCTCTCAGTCAACTAGTTAAGTTATGTATGCTTGTAATTGTAAATGCATCTTCCAACTAGCACAAGCTTTACTTGTAATTTATTAAATCCATTATAGGTAAGCACCTTATTATGGAAGCATATTTGGTTTAAATCTATACCCCTCTAACCGCCCTTCAACCCACCAATAATTTGTGGATGACACTCTTCTTATGGGCTCTCCCTTGGTCAAAGAAGCCCTTTTCTTCCAGAATATTCTTGCTGATTTTTCCCAGGCCTTTGGCACCTCCATCAACAAATCCAAATCAAAAATCTTCTTCCTCAATACCTCTTATACCATTCAACTCAACATAGCTCGCATTATAGGCTTTCAGCTCAGCGCCTTCCCCTCCAAGTACCTCAGAGTTCCCCTGACTGATAAACCCCTGACCAAAGCCAACTAGGAATATTTGGTCAGTAAATTGAAAACAAAAAAAAAATCTAATTGTACTTTTAGGTCCTTAAATATCCCGGGCATATTAGTCTTGGTCCGCTAAGTCCTGGAAGCCATTCCTCAATACCATTACTCGACCATTGCTGCTCCCAAATCAATTTCAAACCAAATCAAAACCATTCAAAGAGACTTCTTATGGAAAGACAAAGAGAATAAAGGGAAAATGGGCCCTAGTAGCCTGGGGAAAAATATGCAAACCTAAAAAAATGGGGGGCTTGGTCTTAGAGACCCATAATTGTTGGGAAAAGTTATGGGTGCCAAAACCTGGTGGAGATGGATCACCAGCCGCAAAACCTCTTGGGCAGCACTCTAGAAGGAAAAATATGCCCCATCTCACAACCTGAAGTCTCTAATCAGGATCTGTGGAAACCTCAAAGGTTCCTCGGTCTGGAACCAAACATGGGAGAAAAGAGAAATGGTCCAAAACCATTGCTTTTGGAAAGTTTGAAATGGTGGGACAACACTATTTTGGGATGATGCCTGGGAGCAATGCCCTCATCTCAATCAAGACCAATTCCAACAAATCCAAAGTCATATGGACAACCACAACAAAAGGCTTTTCAAATATTTCTAGAAAAACGAAGAAAAAACTGAATGGAGGGAATGACTCAAGGCCCCGGAATGGGTCCAGAAAAATCACCCTCAAGATTGGAATAACCTAGCTGATGACTAAGGAAAAGGTAGACTCAAAGGGATGATGAGCTGGACAAGCTAAGATGGGGCTCTAATGTAGTTGGCCACTTCAACATAAAAGAAGCCTATGGCCTCTTATCTAAATCCACTCACATCCCCACAAACAAGAAATGGAACACTCTTTGGAAGTGTAATCATTGGCCCAAAATATTGCTCTTTCTTTGGTCTGTCATGCACAAAATCCCCGTATATTCTTCTCTCCAAGCTCTTTCCAACTATCAAATCCCACTATTTGAACAAATGTTTTGTATTCTCTTGAAAACTTTGAAACCTTTTGAACTCTTTTACTTGTGCTTCTATGTTTTCATCCTTAGTAATACTCATTTTCATTACCATGGTATTGTGATGAATCCCCTTCGTGGTTTTCATCCACCACTTATTAATTATTGCATTTTGTTTAAAATCCTATTTTTCCAAAAGAATGTAAGAATATATCAAAAGTAGAATAATATATCTTATTATATTTCCAAGGTAAGGAACATAATTAACTCTAGAAACTTCTATGAACTAAATATACTTGATTTCCAGTCTCAAGCATCATCCCCTTAGGAACCATCTTCAGTGCATAGATTTAGGCAACTTGGAAGACATAGTTCAAACACAACACAACATACATTGATATGAATAAAACGGAGATCTATCCCTTCTATCCCTTCATAACATGAAACTAAGTATGACATAATCTCCAAAGGTAGGTGCTTGACTAGAAACTAAGAATCACACAATGTACAAAGGTAGGTGCTTGACTAGAAAGTAAGCATGACATAATCTTCAAAGATAAGTGCTTGACTAGAATATAAGCATAACATAATCTCTAAACACAGATGCTTGCTAGGTTAACATAAAAAAATGAATAAGTATATAAGTGGATAGCCATTAATAGAATATATCAACACCAAGAAAGTGGTCCAAAAAGACACCATCACCACGAAAATATTTAAAAAGTGCGCATAAGTGATATGCTTCTCGTTTATTCAAGTGTTAAATCAAAATAAATGTTTTTTTATATTTTCTTCTAGCATACTTTAGAACAGTAAATTTGAACTAATACGAGTATTCCAAAATTTTATTTAAAAATACCAAAACTTTAAACTACACCTCTATTAAAACACATTTATACTTGTAATAAATATATACATTGTTTAGTTTTCTAACAAAAAAAATTAATATATAATACCAAAAATAAACATAATACATGAAAACATAATAAAAGAAATGTGACCATTGCCAACCTCCCCTCACAGACCTCCTTTTTCTTTCACTTTCAGGTTCTATAGTAGTTCTAACCAAAGTTATAATTTTTCTCTGAAAATAATAGAAATAATTTTAATGGAAATTGGGGTAAAAATAATTTTTGGAAATTAGGGTTACAACTTTAATAGTACTTTGTAATGATGTTTAAGAATTGGAGTTATATGACCTGGTCACCATAAATTGAAGAAAAAATAATTTTTGGAGCTGCTCAATATTATTTTGTAATATTGTTTAACAGTTCAATAGTATTTTGTAATAATGTTTAACAGTTGAGTATTTTGTAATAACGTTTAACAGTTGAGTTGGGATGATAGGTGGGCATACCATTGGGAATCTATTGGTTTGGGAGGTTGTTTAATTTTATTCTCCAAAATGTTTTTCCCTCGCTCTTGGCAGGCTTGAAGCACAAGTTATCTGAGAAGTGCACAAGAGTTGGGCTAGTAACAGTGTTTTCAGGTAGGTGGCTTTGGGAAAAAAAATGAGTGAGAGGAAATCTAAAGATTCCTCAGAGATGTTATTGGGTCAGGTGGCCAATCCCTTGGCTGAAACTGGAAGAGACAGAGAGAGGAGCAATGTGGCCCCAACAGTAGAGATGGGCTCGGCCGACCTCTGCGATTTTAAGCAGTTGCAATGATTCAACGCACCAATGTCAGAATGTGAGAACCATCATTCTCAGCAGCAATAATGACCTAATACCCCTGGGAGCACTAGAGGCCAGGGTAGGAAGCGAGGTAGGCCCCTCAGTCTGTGGTATTGCATTGCTTCAACCCACCAATGTCAGAATGCAAGAAACATCAATTGTAGTAGCAATAGCAGTCCAAGGCCACTACGAGCATCAGAGGCTAGGGTAGGAAGTGGGGCAGACCTCAGGTGGTGCAGTTGTAGTCCTTCAACCCACCAGTGTCAGATTGCGAGAAACACCAATTGGAGCAGCAACACCAGTCCAATGCCACTGCAAGCATCATAGGCTAGGATAGGAAGTGGGGCAAGCCCTGGGCTGTGAAGTTGCAGTGCTTCAACCCACCAGTGTCAGAATGTGAGAAAGATCAATTGGAGCAGCAACATTAATCCAACGCCACTGCGAGAATCAGAGGCCAGGGTAGGAAGCAGGGCAAGCCTCGAGCTGTGTAGTTGCAGTGCTTCAACCCACCAGTGTCAGAATATGAGAAACATCAATTGGAGCAGCAACACCAGTCCAACTCCACTGCGAGCATCAGAGGCCAGGGTAGGAAGCGGGGCAGGCCCAAGGCTGGGAAGTTACAATGCTTCGACCCACCAATGTTGAAACATGATAAATATCAATTTCAGTAGTATTCTAAGGCCACTGAGAGCTCCAGAGGTTAGGGGAGGAAGCGGGGCAAGAAGGCCTCGGCAGTGGAATTGCAGTTCTTAAACCCACCAATGTCAAAATGAGGGACACATCAATTGCATCACCAACAAGATTCCAAGGCCACTACGAACACTAAAGGCCAAGGTAGGAAGCGGGATAGGAAGCCCTGGACTCTGTCACATGAGGGCAATGAGGTCAGTGAGAAGAAGATAGGGTGGAAACACAAGGTCAAAGAAGAGCAGGAAGAATTTGGGGATTTGAAATTGATGAATGCTGGTAACGAAGATGATGTTAATGATGAGCATCATAGAAATAAGGAAGCAACGAATGGCTTTCTGGAGTACAATGCACTGGTTTCGAACTCAGAGGCTAAATGGCCTGCACCACTGAATTTATGCAAAGAGGGGTTGAATATTATCCCAACTCCTGATGTTTCCAAGGTTAATAATACCACGAAATTTGTTAGAAAATTGCAGATGGGGGTGGATCTTGATACTAGAGTCCGTGATTTCTCTCGATATATTCCAGCAGAGGAGAATAAAATGAAGGCATCTTCGTATAACAATGCGAATATGAATTTCCATCAGTTTAAAAGATATGACAAATGTAGAGTGGTCTATTGTTTCAAATTTCCAAAGAAGTATTATCTTATCTGCATTCAAAGATGGCACCCTCCACAAACAAAAGAGGAAATTGCACAGGTCTGTTTTTTTTGTCGGGGACACTGTAATTGCAAAGCATGTTTACGGAAAAATTTCAAGGTTAGAGTGCAGACATTGGGGGTAGCTGATAGGGTCCATTTTCTCGAGAACGTAATTTGCAGCAACCTCCCTGTGGTCGCTAAGATTCATCTTGATAAAATTTTGGAACTCGAGGCAGAGGCCAGGATTCATAGTAAACTAGTTGAAGCCCTGGAGATTATCGAGGCTAATGGCGAAGAAGAAAATGAGCATCATTACTGTGAGAACTTCAATACATCTCTAGTAAGTTTCCATAGAAGCTGCGAGGTTTGTACGTATGATATTTGTCTATCTTGTTGTCGTGAGGTTCAAGAAGGGTCGTATCCTAGAGGTGATTTAGGAAAGAGATCAGTTGAGGATTCCAAGACAAAGAATGAGGAGGATGTTGAACAAAAATAAATGACAGGTCAATTGGATTCTACAACATTACTTGATTTTAAAGTTAATTTTGATCTTTCCATCCCATTTCCACGTTATTGTTGTGCAAATAAATTGTTAGAATTAAAGTGCACGCAGTCTGCGCCAAAATGGGTTGCAGACATAGAGAGAAAAGTGCAAGAAGTTGCGAGGAATTTTCAATTTCCAATGGAATTAAGAGATTCACATCCATGTTCTATGTGCTTCAAGCCTAATTTTGAGCTTTCTAATAAGCCAAGAAGAGCATCTAGCAGGAAGGATAGCGGGGACAACTATTTATATTTCCCAACCATTCAGGGCGAGACTCTTGAACATTTTCAGAAACATTGGAGAAGAAAATAGTTACAAGAATGATTGCCACTTCTTTACAAAGTCCTTCAAAGAAGGATTACTGTAAGTGTCTGCTTTTAATTTTGTTGTGTCATTGGTAAATAATTTTTTCCTGAAATTACAATCTATTTTTTTCAAGAATAAAAACATATTGACATTAAACTAGAAATCAAAAATACAATAAATTGTCTTTGTTCAACCCTCTCAAACAAAAAAAATTGTTCCATAGCCTACATATCTACCTAATACTATATATTATCCATTCATTAACAACATCTTCTAGCCAAGTCTAAAGACTGTCACTACAAAAACATATAATATAATCTGAAGAAAGTGAAATAATCAAGTAACATCCACCCCAGTTATTCAACTGATTATCTATTTTTAAGTACATATATAGAGATATGCAATACCCTCCACTTCGATTTTCTTCTTTCCTTTTTGAACCTTTAATGCTTCTATTGGTAACATGTCTGCTACTATGCTAAGCTACCTATATACGTGTTGGAATGAGCTAAATTCAAACTATGCTCTTTCCTCATTGATTTCTAGTGTACCTAGGAGCATAATATAGGGTACCTAGGGAGGTACCCAAGGGGAATAATAGTAGATGCCTAGGTGCTTAACAATTTGTATCAGGGCACTTCTTTCAGTAAAAAAAGGGGCAGATTTTTTATTATTTTGTAGCTTTTCAAAGGAAAAAAAGGGTTGTGCTTTTGGTGCAAAATTTGGAAAAAAAAATTATATATCTCAATTCCTTTCAGGGAAACTTCTGATTTTCAAAAAATATAATCATTTCAATTGGATTTTGGGAGGTCAAGATATCACTGTTCTGAAATCAGCTATTTTAGGGCTTTTTCATGATGGCCACAAATAATTTGTTGTTTGCTAGTTTTGAAATGATCATGCATTGATCCCTCCCTTTAAAATGTGATGGGATAGATGTGAAATTCTGACTGTTTGAATCATGGTTAACTTGTAAATTAAATATTCAAATCCCACAGGAAAATGTAGGGACTTTAAATTCTAGTGTGTTTCGAAAGTATTGTGATCTGATTGTTTCAAGATGTGATCTATGAGACTTAACTGGAGTTAACATATTTCAAATACAAGGTAAACACTGGACACTGGTATGCACACTTTTTATTTGTGATTTGTTAATGGCCTCTACTTTTTTCCATATTTTGCACTATCTTCTTCATCCAGCATGTCCAACTAGGGCACCACAATGTCAACTTTTTTGTCAATTTTTCTTTTATGGGCCATCTCTAACCACAACACCAAAATTGCACCCTCATTATCGACTTTTGCACCTTTATTGATGATTGCATTTAGAGTGCCCCTTACAACCTTTAGTTTTATGTCATTGCAAGGTGTTAAGTTTTCAACCCACTTTCCCAAAGAGTATACGTGTCACCTCCATGAGCGAGGGAGTGGATCACATATGAAATGCATTATACCACAGAACAATAGGTTGATCTTGGCATAAACCCACACTCTCAGTTCTATGTTGAACTCCATTAATTCAGATATAAAGCTCAAGGTTGTAATAATGAGAAAATTTACCTTCGCTACCTACTTTGTTTGTAGAAACAAGGCCACCAAATTCAAGATTTTCACAACTTTCTCCTCCGAGACTGATAATTTCACTAGTAATAGCCAATGATTATTTAAACACCCATGGACATGTTGATTTTTAAGAATGACATCGTCCAAGACTTCCTCCGAAGTCATGACACCGCCTGTCATGATTCATGCCTGGAATCCTTTGTTGCCCTCCACAAACAGCGTATCCAGTGTCAGGGCAGCGGCGACGTGGGCATTGTCGGCTTTGGCCAATGAATTTTCTTTTTATTCTTACAATCTGAATTTTTTTAATGGCCTCTATTTTTTCTGTGCTTTGTTAAGTTTCACCTGTCCAAATCTGATTAGGGACTCTTTGCTGCCAAGGCTTCCTTTGAATTTTTTTCAATTGGTCTAGCTGAGAAAGATAGTCAAGAAAAAGTGATATTTTTTGTTATTAAAAATCTCACAGGCTTTAGAGTAGGGATATATGGGTGAATGCTTGTATGGGAATATGTGAGAGATGTCTTGGGCATGAAATTCTAACCGTACGCTCTTACGAAAGTGTTCATGTCTTATGTATGGTTAAAGAGTATATTTTATCAATAATGTTTGTTGAGGATTTCTACAATATTGTTCAATACCATGCCTCCGAGTTTCTATAATTTTTGTTGCAATTCTTGTTATGATAATTTTAATTTAACATAAAACTAGATCAGTGCTCTAAATTATTGTTTTGCATAGCAAAAACTATTTTTTTATAGGTCAATCTATAGCTATTATAGGTAAATATATTTTTATTTTGAGAAGAAGATTCCCTGTATTAGAAATGAACATGTTGTCATAGAGATATCAATTTGTTTTTGATAGACTTAGTTTGTTTGGGCTTTTCTTTTACATTGATAATAATTGGCATGTCAGTACAGTCCTTGAGTCCATAACAATTGGACTCATAATGCACAATAACTCATCCTTACCATATCTATCAAGTGGATTTCATGGGAACATCAAGCACAAATTGTCTCCTTTGATGATAGGCATGCCAAACATGATGGTGGCATGTAACAACTAAGATCACTAAACCAGGGAAAAATTTCATGTGTCCCTACCTCAACTGCCCGATACATGTAGGCATGGACCACAGTATCGGATTTTGAATATTAGCATTGCATCAGCCTATAAACTTTGACAAATGGCTTAACACTATAACAAGTGCTAACCAAAGTGATTGTTTTCATGGGATTTATTCTAGTATTGCCACACTACTTAATATTACCATGCATTAGGTGGTGACATCCCACTAAGCAGTTAGATGACTTTTCTGATAATGCTATTTAGTATTTACTATAAGAATACGCTTGAAACATAAGTAATTAGTGAGGACTAGTATGGAAAAATGGAGATGGAAATAGAGCCTCAAACTAATTTCTGGTGACACTGAAATTACAAGTACTGAGTCGTTTAACAACCCGCAGCTAGCTATAGCCTCTTTGAGTTAAAGAGTGTTGCTTCTTTTATATGTTTCCTAAAGTGTCTGCTTTTACTTTTACTGTGTCATTGGTAAATAATTTTTCCTGAAATTACAATGTATTTTTTCCAAGAATAAAAACATATTGACCTTAAACTAGAAATCAAATATACAATAGCTTGTCTTTGTTCAACACTCTCAAACAAAAAAATTTGTTCCATGGCCTACATATCTACCTAATACTATATATTATCCGTTCATTAACAACATCTTCCAGCCAGGTCTAAAGGCTGTCGTTACAAAAACATATAATAGAATCTGAAGAAAGTGAAATAATCAAGTAAAATCCACCACAGCTATCCAACTAAATATATGTTTTTAAGTACATAAATAGAGATATGCAGGACACTCCACTTCGATTTCTATCTTTCCTTTCTAAATATTTATTTCTTCTATTGATAACATGTTTACTACTATGTTGAGCTACCTATATACATGTTGGAACGAACTAAATTCAAACTGTACTCTTTTCTCATTGATTTGTAGTGTACATAAGAGGGTAATACAGGGTACCTAGGGAGGTATCCAAGGGGAATAATAGGAGATGCCTAGGTGCTTAACAGTTTGTATCAGGGCACTTTTTTCGGCCAAAAAAGGGACATATTTTTTTATTATTTTGTAGCTTTTCAAAGGAAAAAAAAAGGTTGTGCTTTTGGTGCAAATTTGGCAGAAACAATTGTATATCTCAATTCCTTTCAGAAAATCTTCTGATTTTAAAAAAAGATAGTCATTTCAATTGGAGTTTGGGAGGTCAAGATATCACTTTTTTGAAATCAGCTATTTCAAGGCTTTCTCATGATGGCCACAAATAATTTTTTGTTCGCTACTTTTGCAATGATCATGCATTGCTCCCTCCCTTTAAAATGTGATGGGATAGATGTGAAATTGTCACTATTTGAATCATGGTTAACTTGTAAAAGTAAATATTCAAATCGCACATGTAAATGTAGGGACTTTAAATTCTTGTGTGTTTCTAAAGTATTGTGATTTGATTGTTTCCATATCTCATCTATGAGACTTAACTGGAGTTAACATATTTCAAATCAAAGGTAAACATTGGACACTAGTTTGCACAATTTTTATTTGTGATTTGTTAATGGCCTCTTTTTTTGTCCATAGTTGGCACTGTATTCTTCGTCCAGCATGTCCAACCAAGGCACCACATTGTCAATTTTTTTCTTGATTTTTCTTTTATGGGCCATCTCTAAGCACAGCACCAAAATCACACCTTCATTATCAAATTTTGCACCTTCACCGATGATTGTAGTTACAATTCCCCTCATAATCTTCAATTGTATGTTATTGCAGGGTTTTAAGTTATCAACCCACTTTCCCAAAGAGTATTCGTGTCGCCTCCATGAGCGAGGGAGTGGATCACATATGAAATGCATTATACCACAGAACAATAGGTTGATCTTGGCATAAACCCACACTCTTAGATCTGTTTTGAACTCCATTAGTGTAGATATAAAGCTCAAGGTTGTAGGAATGAGAAAATTCACCTTTGCTGCCTTCTTTGTTTGTAGAGACAAGGCCACCAAATTTAAGGTTTTCACAACTTTCTCCTCTGAGAATGATAAGTTAACTGGTAAGAGCCAATAATTATTTAGACAGTCGCTGACATGTTGATTGTTAAGAATGACATCATCCAAGACTTCCTCCAAATTCATGACACCGCTCGTCATGATTCCTGCCCAGAATCCTTTGTTACCCTCCATAAACAGTGTATCCAGGGTCAGGGAAGTGGCGACACGAGCACTATCAGCTTCAGCTAATTAATTTTCTTTTTATTCTTACAATATGAATTTTTTAATGGCCTCTATTTTTTTAATGGCCTTTGTTAATGGCCTCTGTTTTCTTTTTTCTTTGTTAAGTTTCACCTATCCAACTTTGATCAGGGACTCTTTGCTGCCAAGGCTTCCTTTACATTTTTTTCAATTGGTCTAGCTAAGAAAGATAGTGAAGCAAAAGTGAGAGATTTTGTTATAAAAGAGCTCACAGGCTTTAGAGTAGGGATATCTGGGTGAATGTTTGTATGGGAATATGTGAGAGACATCTTGGGCATAAACTTATGACAGTAGGTTCTTACTAAAGTGTTCCTGTCTTATGTACGGTTAAAGAGTATATTTATCAATAATGTTTGTTGAATATTTCTGCAATCTTTTTCACTACCACGCTTCCGAGTTTCTATAATTGTAGTTGCAATGCTTATTATGATAATTTTAATTTAACATAAAACCTGATCAATGCTCTAAATTATTGTTTTGCATACTAAAAACTATTGTTTTTATAGGTGAATCTACAACTATTATACGTAAATATGTTTCTATTTTGAGAAGAAGATTCCCTATACTATAAATGAACATGTTGTCACAGAGATATCAATTTGTTGTTGATAGACTTAGTTGGTTTGGGCTTTGCTTTTACCTCGATAGAAATTGGCATGTCAGTACAGTCCTTGAGTCCATAAAAATTGAACTCATAACACATGATAACTCATCCATACCATATCTATCAAGTGGATTTCATGGGAACATCAAGCACAAAATGTCTCCTTTGATGATAGGCATGCCAGACATGATGGTGGCATGCAAAAACTCAGATCACTAAACTAGGGACACATTTCATGTGTCCCTACCTCAACTACCCGATGCAAGTAGGCATGGACCATAGTATGGGATTTTAAATATTAGAATTGCATCAACCTATAAGCTTTGAAAAATGGCTTAACTCTAAAACAAGTGCTAACCAAAGAGATTTTTTTCATGGGATTTATTCTAGTATTTCCACACTACTGGAGATCTAATTTCTATAAAGAAACTAGAAGCTACTTAAAGGGATTGGGACCTATAAACCATAACCATTAGGAATAAGTGAACTTAAAGCTATGATTGGTGAGAAGCTATAATCCATGCTCATATGAGAAATTCGCAAATAATTCTATAATTAGTTTTGCATCATAATTAAATAGGGATCAGTGAACCAAAAACATATGATTAGTGAGAATTTATAATCCATGCTTATATGAGAAACTGGAAAATAATTGTATAATTAGTTTTTCATCATAATTGTAGTATATTGAGTTTCCATTGTGTAGTATGTTGCAGAACCCAAAAGATATGGCATTTTTTTAGCTTTTTTAATTGATTATCTGAGAACAACATAGATTAGGGATTTTACCAAGGGACCTGCGAAAAGAATTAACTGCCTACATGACGGGACCCCTGTCGCTACAATGATTTTTATGCCTCTGTTTTTGGCCTTCTACTTTGAAAAGTGTTAATCATCCAATTTTTTTGTTTTAGGTTCTGTTATGAAATTGGAAGAATTATTTTTAAGAATAATTAAATCTTGGAAAAGTCCGATGAAAAGATAAACAACTCTTTAATGTGAATAAAACCTCGGTCTCCATAAGTGTATGTAGGCTCCTCTCCAATAAGGCTTCTCCACATGTTTTTTAAAGCCAGAGCTTTGGAAAACCAGGACAAATTTTTTACACCCAACCACCTAGACTTTTAGGCTAAGAAAGAAAGATCTAGTTTTTGAGATGTATACTTTATTTACTGGATTTTCTAGCCCACAGAAAGTTAAGTGAGGGGATTTTAGTTACTAACAATCAATAGACTAGAATGTTTTCCAATATTTTTATTAGCTAGGATCAATATACCTCCAAGAGATAGCCAGTGGTTGCACTATTAATTAATTTTATGCTCCACTCTTTTTATCATCCACTTCTAGTCCTCTAAATGGTAGTTGTTAGGCTTGATAAAAAAACCAAATACTTGAAACCATTTTCTAGAGTGATAGTCTGCAATGGTAAGAAGGACTGGATCTCCATAAGTGTATGTGGGCTGACCACTTATTGATGAAATGAGGATTTTTTAAGATTGATCTTCATTTCAGTGGCACTGTAGAAGAGGATTATGATTTTATGGATAACCTACCATTCAGAAACAATTCCCAAACCCAAGAGGATACCATCCTGAAAGAGCATATGAACAATGAATTGATTTTTGGAGATTTAAACGGTTTTATATTGACATCTTATTTTTTCCATCACTCTTAAAAACAACAATTGAGACCAAGGGCATCCTTACCAGAGTCCCCAGGAGCTGGAGAATTTATCCAAATGAGAACCATTAATGATATTGGTTGAGTTATAATTATGGAAAGAGATCATGGCTTTAACATATACCAATTAGATATACTATTATAAAAATTTTGGTAAGTAAAATGGTTTTTCTTAATGAATTGATTTTTGGAGATTTTTACGGTTTTATATTGCCATCCTATATTTTCCATCACTATTAAAAAAAACAACTGATACCAAGGACATCTCTTCCCAGTAAAATGAAAATAACGATGTCCCTACATCATACTTCCAGCATTGAAACTATTCATGGACCCTTTTCCATGAGAGTTCCATTGAACCGTTGTTTTTCTGTAATATTGTAGCAGTTCCCAAGAATTTCTACAGTTCGGCACCATGCACATTTTCAAATAACTTGTTTCTCCATTTAAGTGGAGCTCTCTTATTATTCCAGCCCAATATAGTTCCATTTGTGACAGTTGGTATTTCCACTTCACAGCTTGACATGGTGTATTTGGTAGATTTCCCTCTGGACTTCCTCGTAGAGGTTTTTCTCTTTCAACTAAACATATTCTTATACCTGTCACAGAAACAAACAATAAACATAACGTAAATAAACATAACATTGTTAAGATTGTCTAGAACCACAAACTCTGTGTGGAAATTTTCTAGTCATGTTTTCCTTTTCTTGTTGCCTATTCATAAAACTTTTCCAGTTTGCTGTGAAATTTCTGTACCTAGGAGGCTAGAGAGACATAGTTTTCGTGGATGTTTCTCAGGTAGATTAATCGATGCCATTAATTTGTGAAAGTGCATTTAGAAAAATGATATACTAATTAGTTTGTCACTTGTGATGTGTTTGTAGGTGGATACTTCTGGGTGAGGTTATATGACACCCAACCATGGGGCCATGTGGGACATAAAGAAGCCACCAGGAGGTGCTCTCCAGTTCCGATTCGTGTGGATACGGATCATTTGCAACAAAAATCTATGGTGGCAATCTAGGAGCTGCTAGTTCCGATCTCTGATATTTAACTGTTTGAGGCTAATATTTAACACAGATCTGTGTTATGACAGCACTGAGATAACAACACTGAAATTATGTGTAAATTGGGAAATAAATTGTACATTCGAATGCATATAGATTTTTTCTATTTTTTGTTATCAAGGAAGTCAATTCCAATTATACAAAGGTGTTGAAATGGTGGAGCTAACCACTAGATATGAATTTATTTTTCCAACATTTAATGTGATTCAACCTTTTCAATTTATATCTCAGAGAGTAGACTCGCTTGTAAGATGGAGAAATATTGTACATTTTTATTTTTCCTCATAATAGTCATGAAATTAAGTTCCAAATGAATATTTTGCATGTTCAAATTCAATGACATGAATTTATTTTCAGCGAATATAAGTGTGATGCCTTATTATTTTCAAGGTTTCCTTCCGGAATTGTTAAGTTTTGGAAAATTGTTTTTTCACTTAGATTTAAAATGATTGTTGTTAGCTTTAAAAAAAAAGGGGAATATATTCTTTCTTTCCATAAAATACAGAGATTTAAGGTAATTAAAATCACTATTTGGGAACTTGAAATGTTGAAACCGCCTTAAAATAACATTTAAAATGATTACAGAGACAAATTGTAGACGAATGAAATTGTCTCTTAAAAGAAAATAATGCCCATGTCTTTATAGAGACAATAATAATATGTTTTCTATATTGTCTTTATGGGACAATTGTTTGATACACTAATTTTCAGACACGACTTAAAGACAATATTTAAGATGATACAAAATTTTATTTTTGTGTCTAATTAAAACAATTCATTGGAAAATTGTCTTAAATATTGTCTTAAAACACCCCACATGTAGTAGTGTATATTTACCACAATAATATACCTCCTCAACTAAATTTGCGGTAGTAATAGACCTCCTTCCTCAAGCAATATAAAATCAAAAACTCCTTAATAACAATATGAGCAGTGGCGTTTCGTTTTTTTGCAATTAGTTATTTCAAATTAATGTGTTGTTTATTTTTCTATTTCTTGCAATCAGTTATTTTAAATTAGTCATTTATTTCTGTTATTATTTTTTTTTAAGGTAAAGAACACTTGCCAAATCACACATATGATAAGAGACATGATGAGAGAGTGGCAGGATTACATGCAGTCCACGTGTCTGTCTGTGCATCGCAAAGCTGGTACCCCATACATTTCTACTCGTACTCATTATGTAATTATGCAATTCTAATTTGTGTGTCAAATTATATCCGGCCCAAATCAACATCTAGAAAGCTAGCAAAGCATTTAGTAAGCTAGGAAAGAATAACAGGACTAATGGCAATCCCATAGCAGAAGATGCTACTCTTATAAGTCCTCTCACCAAAATTTTTGATATGTGTCTTCTATAGGAATGGAATGAATGTTTTTTGGAGTTCTAAAAAGTTATTCTCATAATTGCAGTTTAATCCACCCTTGGGTGTTCAGGTGCCACAATTGTTTCTATAATTCCATTTCTATTTCAGTTACAGTAGAGCTTCCATTAGCTACAAGATACATATGAAGTAGCGTACTTACAAATTATTTTCTCAATTCAGTTTGTGTTTTTTTTTTTCATATACAGTACTTAAAAATTGTTTTCTCAATTTAGTTGTGATGCTTTTTAAATTTTAGGTAAACAATGTGGGGATTTAGATATTCTATTCTCGCAGATTTATCATTTCAGTTGTAATGTTTTTAAATTTTAGGTAAACATTCTGGGGATTTAGATATTCTATCCTCGCAGATTTAACAATGTGTGAATTAATTTTGTTGTAATGTTTTTAAATTTTAAGTAAACATTCTTCGAAATTTAGATATTCTGTTCTGACAGATTTAATGGTATATTTAACCGCAGATTTAACAATGTGTGAATTGAAGGATGCAAAGGCCACAAGGAAGCCCAAGTTTCGAAACAAGCCCAAAGCAAGCAGCTTCCCTGCACGGAAGAAGATCTCCTGCTGAAGATTGGGAAGCTCATCCATATTTTTTTTATCACAATTAGAACAATAAGTTCATGAATCAAAAGTAGGGATACTAGACTTACCTTAAAATTACCCTCATGCCGCTCATGAATCCATTTTTTATTTTGGCTTAGAGTAAGTAAAGGTGGTAAAAGGGTTAGTATATTATATATGTACTAAACCACAGTAGCTGTGAAAATTCCCATTCACCAAAATTAATCCATTTCCAGAACGCCTGCAAATACCCTTTTAAGCCAGGCAAGAAATCGTGTATTTTGGCCTTCATAATCAGCAAAATACTCTTCATAACGTCTTCACGATCTATTCACAACACTTAATAAAAAAAACCTATTCTTCGTGCTTGCCAAAAGAAGAATCTTTTACATGGCACTTGCTAGCCCAATTTTGCATGCTTTACATTCTTTTTTTGGTTTGCTCTATTTCAGGTAAGGTCTAACTCTCTGGCATTGGCCTGGTTTCAGAGATATAGAAATCACTTGTAATCAGTCAAATTTTGAGTGGAATTGTAACTACAGTTGGACCAATACTCCACCACAAGGTTTATTTGATTATTTTCATAAGTTTTGCAGGTCCATCATATTCTGCAAGTTTGCCTGCAAGAAACCCTTGAAAAACATTTAAAGGTTCAGTCTTTTGTGATTGCATGACTACATTAGAAGTTAAAAAGTATCATTTTTATACCATCAGAGAGGGTTAAGACCATGTCACTGTCAGTGACTGTGGGCAACTGTTATCACAGTGCTGTCGGAAAATTAGTGTCGGATGACTTTCTGAAGAACTGCATCTGTGGCAGAGTCGATGGAGGCAGTTGCTTCGTCAAGAACCAGAATTCGGTTACGCCTGAGGATAACACGGCCTAAGCATAAGAGTTGCCTTTGACCCGCACTCCAATTCTCTCCTTCGTCACTTACTGTTAAAAACAAACAGATAAATGCATCACAGTTATGGAGAATACCCATCAATCTGAAAGGTCGAGATTTTGTTAGAGCTTACTGAAATTAGTATTGGTAGTTACACACGATGTTTTCTTTTTGGTAATGAATAATGGGGGAACGAAACTTTGTTTGTAAAAGAACTCTCTTACTTTATTTCTATCATTCTCGAAGCACATACACAACAGGTTGCTGGAAATGAAATGTATGAAGCTCTAAGTAAATATTCTTACCAACTAATTTTACATCCATCTCAACATGATGTGAATAATTATTGTGTTGCCGTCAACTTTACTGTGCAATGGCCAAACAATACGATTTATCGAAGTCAGTGATCAGTACGTGTGTACCCTACAGGCACGCTAAGTTCTGTTCTGTTTTCTGCAGGCAAGGGAAGTTGTGTTTTTTCTACATCCAAGTACCATTTTTTACATAAGCAGAACTGATCACTCACATAAATTTAATTTTAATAAATGATAATCAAGTCAGATCTCCTTATTAAATTTTCTCGATTGGCGGGGACTACCCTTGCTTGCAGTCCTTGTTATAAGAAAGAAGTGTCATCTTTCAATCTCATTTATGAGCAATTTTATTGCCATTAAATGTGATTAACGTAGGTTTTGATGTTTTGTGGCCAAATTTTAAAGAATCCTGACATAGGGTTATCTGGATGTGAATCTCGTTATCCATTGCTTTTAGTTGGCGTTACATGTTATATCCAAAAATATTCAGAATGGTTTTGATGTTTTGTTTGGAAAATTATAAGCCATTAAGTCTCAGTCTATTTTATAGGAGTAAGTTAACCATGTTTACGTAGATCGTAAGTGTTACTTTCAGTCTCCACGAGGTGGTCTTTTTTAAGTAAGGCCTTATGTTTAAGATAGCTATGCAAATTGCTTTGATGAGATGGTCTTTTCTGGACATTTTTTTATTTAGCTTTGAATATTTGGGAGTTAACTATAGTTATATTGTGATTGAGACTTTCATACACATTTTGAAATAAAATTGTGTAGATGTGTAATCCATCCAACTTTTCAAATAATTTTTTCATTTATCATTAACCAAAATAAATTACATTTTAATTTATTATTATTATTTAACATAAATATTATTAAATTTAAAATTTTCTATAAAAATATATTTACAAAAATTAATAAAATTACTCAACAAATTTACATTTGAGAATAGACGTAAATCCCTTAAACTTATATCTATAAAGACTAACATATCCTTAAACTTATATCTATAAAGACTAACATATACTAAATAAAAGTTAAATGAAAGTGAAATAAGTATAAAATTATCCCATTGACCGTCAGAATTGACAAATGATATAGGCAACTTCTACACATATGGAACTGTCCAACATTAAAAAAAAAACTTATGAAATGATCCCATTGACCATATAAATTGACAAATGATTTATGAAAGTTCTACGAATATGGAACTGTCGAACATATCGCCCAACTAAATAAGTGGAGAGAGCGGTCATCGTTATATGGATTACCGATTCCCCGCATATTTCGCCATTAAACAAATATGGGGTGGTTAATTATTCGACTGAGTCAATGTCTGTCTCATTGCTAAATATTTGGAGAATCAGCAATTCACATAAGTTCAGAGTGATAGAAAATATATTAATTTGTTCCTTCGCATTGAATCAGCAATTCACATAAGTTCAAGACTAATAAAAAATATATATTAATTTATTTTTTCACACTATAGTTATCGAGTTCGAATTCTGAATTCATTCAGAGTATAGTTATACAGTTCGAATTTAAATTAGGAATTTTGGGCTGTAACCAAAACATATCCTTAAAACATATTGTTAAGGAGAGAATAATTTCAAATGTTATTTTGATTTAAAAAAGTCTCGCCCATTAACTTTAACCATCATTGGTATCTTTTTTCATAAAAAAAAAATGCTGTGTATTAATAATATCGGTTCATTAAACATACATTACATCCTCAATTATTGTTAAGTAAGGATACCATCAATTTCAATGCCACTCTTAAACATACCCTTTTCATAGAAAGAAATAGGACCGCGTTCATATCGTGGCAAAGATACCACCATTGGTATCTTTGCGTTAACTAGTAACGTAAAATCAACCTTTCCAGAAAACATATCCTCTAATCAGCCGGTGTTTAAGCTTCCAAAAAGAATTGTTTAACAACCGATGATCTTCACTTATACTCCAGATCGTGTTAAATTCGCAAATATTTCCAATAGCTCTCTCCAATAAGCAAAACTGTCACTTACATGAAAGCGATGGTTATTGAAGTCTTCGTTTCTCCCCTTCCATTACCATCCCAATCAACTTGATCAACTCCTGACAAAGGAGAATCTTTTGCTTCAACCGTTAGGAAGAGATATAGAGATTGGCACTATTTGTTATACAAGCAAACACAGAATTGCTAAAACCCTTGTATTATAAGAATGTTTTTTGGGTTGTTGTTGGAAAGAGAGAATAGTGAAAGTATAAATAACATAAATAATTTACTCACATAATAATACACCAATATATATTAAATGTGATTCTTCTATTGATCACACAAATAATTGATTATAATGAATTTTAAATCTTTTTGATTAGCAACTGGCTTAATATAATTTGATATGCACACACTTTTTAAATTCAGCTATCATTTGACTCAATGCTCATTTAACTAACTCTCTAAATATAAAAAACTTTTCATTCCACAATAATTATCTTATTTTAACACCTTCCAAACAAAAAAATTGTAAATTTTCATCCAATTCATCCCAACAGTGTACATGTGCAGCTGCATAGTCTAGATGAAAAAGAGGCAATCCTTGACCAAGGCAGTCCAAATGGACACTTCAACTGCCTCTAATGAATTGCAGAAATAAGATTGAAAAGTCAAACATAGCAGTACGTATTTTACCTTAAATATTATCAAACAAATTAAATATTGTGCAAATATGTTATAATATCAAATATATAATTACATTGAACTTTACGCAAATGGTTCAATATCAAATTGTGAAACCTTTAAAATAGACTTGAACATAATACTTCTCAAACACCAAACAAATATACCTAACCATTAAAGTTTTGTTTCAACTATTCAATCAATGTATACTAACGAAGCAAAATTCTCATGGAAAGACGTTTCCGCAGGAGCCGAACAGTGATCTGCATAATACTTCAGGTGCACGCAGCTTGGCACGGTGCGATGACATTTATATTTGAATAAATGTTCATTGGATCGTGCCAAACTGCGGCATCTGAAGGAATTGGCATGGTGTTTCCTTCTTTTAAACGGTAGAAGCCCATGTGATTTACGGAGTTGGTTCATCACATGAATTTATAGCAAACCTTAGAAGTGACCGGAGAGCCGTAAATGGAAAATGGAGGATGACAATATCAGCAGTGTGGGCCACAGCACTAATATATTTATTCTCAGTAGTTGACAGCAAACCTGATTCTCCATTACGTCCATATTGTCAACTCTGTTCCGGCCCAAAACGCTTCTGTTCAACGTCTGGTTACTATAGAACATTGTATTCTGACGTGTGTTAAGGTTTTGTCAACAAGTCAATCATATATCCTTGATATCTATATCGGAAATTGTAATGCACTGTAGTGATGTCACGCTGCAAATAATATAAACAAGGAAAAAGTCCGATTGAATTCATAATGATAATCATAATTAGATTGTTTTTACTATTAGTTACATTATTAACATTTGATTATGATGTGATTAATTCTAAAAACAATTTAATTATCTGATTTGATTGTTTTTGGACAATGAAAAAATTAGATAATTTTCCGAAAACATGTTTTATTCAGTCTTTTGAGATAATGAGAATTGTTTATTTTCAGAATATTCTGGGATTTTAGGGACATGGGCGATGTCAATTATTTGACCTAACCATGTTTATACATATATGAATATTTGATCTCATTCATGTTTCTGGAATTCAGAATATTTGGAATCCGCAATGGATTTGAGAGAGATGTTATTTCAAGTAATTTTAAGTGTGACTATTTGGAAAGTTTTTTGGTTTATTTTCCCACTAATTTATATAAAATCAGATAGGGATTTATTGAAATTACAATTTTGTTAGGTGTATTTTTCGCAAAGAAAATGCCTCAAAAGTTTTTGAGAATATTGAATCTATATATACAATCAAAAAACCAGTTTAAACAACACAAATCTTCATTTCGCCACAAATTTTTTTTCCAAATTCCTACCAAAAACTCTCCTTCCCGCCACCTTGCAGCGTATTCGGAAAGTTCTGGGCAGAAGAAGAACTTCATGTGTTGCAACCTATTCGGAAAGTGCTGGGCAGAAGAAGAATTTCATGTGTGAGAGGAGATTTATTTGAAAGTTTTTTCTACACACCGCGTAGTATAGGCATTGAGTTCTCGTTGTCGGCAAAATCCAGTGGTAAGAATTTCATGTGTGAGAAGATTTACTTGAATGAGTTCTCACTGTCGGCAAAGTCCACTGTTGCAGTGATAGTCTCTTCATCGAATCAATGGTCAGCATCATTGTCTATTTTCAGTACGCAGGCAAATGTGTTTGATCAAAAGAGGAAAGACAGTGGAAGTAATTAATGGCCACTTAAATCCATAGATGGAATGATTGCGCTGCCTCTGCATCCCAGGAAGGTAAATCAACCATGAAAAAGAAAATAATAAATGTGGCTTTGAAATCCCTAAAATTTCTATCCTCTCATAAATCATGATCAGTGATCAATTCCATCGCATGTATTCATGGAATCTGCACCACCAAAGTATACGTTTAATTATTAACAAGGTCAGGAGAACCAGTTGTTTTTGACATTTCTTTCACGTATACAGAAATTCTGAACAGCAAGCCTATCCATGTCTATAACATGGTAAGACACGGGGAAATTCTTCCAACCGCTCTCCAATCGAACACGACGGGCATTATTTGTCGGGCCAGATTAGCAATTAAGGGGAAACATTGTTGACTTTGCAGCGTGGAAATGAAAATAAGGTAGACAAAGTTGAATTTTAAAAGTATATTATATTTTATATGAACATTTATTCATTATTAGCATTGGAAAATAATGGCATTCCACTTTATTTGAATAACTAATTTGAAATAAAATTATTTCCATGTATTTTTGTGAGTAAAAATCAAACTTTATTGTATTTATTTATTTATTTTAATAATTTAGGAGAACTAACAATATTTTTAAATATATGTAACATTTAATAAATCACAAATCACATGTATCAGAAATTCATGGTTTACTCTCAAATCTAAACATTTTGAAACCACATGAAATTGAAGCAAGGATCCAGACTCTAGACAGTTATCGTCTATTCTTCCAACCCAACCATACTATGACAGGACATAATGTCCCTGTAAATTTTAAAACGAAATAAAAAAAAAACATCGCATTGAAACAAAAATAACATCCGAATAAAACAACCAGTGTAATACCCACCAGCAAAACCAACTTTACACCATATATATTATTATATAAAACTAGAAAATGTATATGTGGGTAACGAGTGTAAGAACAAAATGACCGTCATAGTACTACATTTCTTACCTACGCTCACCTCAACATTTCGGAATAACATACGTAACATTTGTGAAATTGTGAAGCAACATTGAAGGTGGAAGATGTAATGTCGATCACATATTTAAGAAAACTATCAGATTTCAACATGATTTGAAATGGTATGTTAAGTTTTCATGTAGTGTTATTGTAAAATCGATTGATGTAATGTTACAAGTATGAAAAACATAATCTATAAAATAAATTAAGTTGAAAGTTTATGTTAAAATTTCATTTCTTCAATATTTTGAATAAATTATAAATAATATTGTATAGATAAAGTTAAAAAGTACGAGGTTCAAGTTTTTTTCTTGATTGTTAAGAATATTTAGAGGAATTTGTAATTTGGTTGAATATATATTTGGGATGAGCTGAGCTTACTTTCATCTTTATCACTTAACTTCTAAGTATAACACATTCCCAAACATCACAAATGAGCTTCCAATAAAACCAAAAATTAAACTAGTGCTATTGGTCTTTTGAAAAATGTCTCGAACATGACCGAGGATACCAAAACAATATGAAAGAATACTACTTGAAGTAGTGTACTGTGTCAATACTCAAACATGTAATATGGCAACTTTATTACCTAGCTTAACACTCATTCATAAAAGATAAGTCATAAACAATGATAAGTCACAAACAAGTTATAATGAGACACACAATAAGTCTTAGCTTCACTAAAAGGAAAGGTAACTCAATTAGGATTTTAAACAAGGAGTTTTATAGTAGAGTTTATTTGAAAAAGCTTTAAAGGAAGTATAATTTATAACAATATCTTCTCCTGCATAGGATTTCTTCCATTGCTCAGGATTCTTCTCTCTGAATTTACTCATTATCATTGTGATAATTGTTATAAGTATTGCTGGATCTTTTGATGGAACAATAATATTTGCACATTTTTTTTTATTTGGGAGTACTTTAGTAATACAAAAAATTGGAATTGATCCAATATCGTCATTGCTTTCTTTGATTGCATTAAGAATACAATTACTTTATAGGGTAGGAGATTACTGTATGTATTATCCCAATTCTTTTTTTATCAATGATACATTTTTCTACATGTTGGGTATATGGAAATAATTTTTATAAAGGTGAAGTCGAATAATTGTCAAGAACTTCTTAGACTTTAACATTCCTGGCATCAAAATTTATATGATAACTCATGTTGAAATCATTAATTCCTTCAAAAAATTTAGGTCCTTCAAAGTTTGCATATGAATGATGTTAAATTTAGGAAGATAATTTGGTCAAGGACATTCCTATATGATTTCTTATGGAGGATAATTATTCTTCTTCCGATCATCAATTATTTGTTGGTTCTAATTATCGGATCCATGGAAAAAGTGATGTAAAACACTATTTGGTTATGATTTAATGGAATGACATATATTTTTTCCTGATTCTTTTGCATATGATCAATTAACTTATTCTGCTAAGCTCTATAGATTTTAGGCATATAAATGATTTGAATTTTTTTTCTTGGTACACTAAATTAGCTTGACCCCCATTCTTACAAAACCAATTTTGTACTACATTGCAAGTAATATGAAAAAAAATGATATCACAAGACAAAATGCAACAAAACATGTAAGATAGAAAAAAACGATATTATTGCAAGAGGATTTACAATCAAACTCTGCACCAACTACTTTGACAAGAGAGAAAACAAGTTTGCAAAATAACTATTCTGTTACACATCTAGATAGATAAAAATAACATAGAAACAAATCAAAGGTACCAAAAAGGTAAACATTCATGATAATGCAAACAAATTTAGGGCTATACTTAGCACTAAGAGATGTAGAAGCCTTGAACCTCCAAGTTGGAACTTCCTTTCCAATATCATACAATGTAATATTCCAAAATTAGCATACAACTAATTGGAATATTGAATTTTGTTGTTTGCACTTAGGAGATGAATAAATGGGTAAGGAGGCCCATACATTTCAGAAATAGAAATAAAATCCCTCTTAAAGTGAAAAGGGATCATAAAAATAATTGGATCTAGCCCTCTCATGTGTAGAAAGGGACATTTGCATGTGGACAAAGTCGAGTTTGACTAAGTCAACAACATAAATGTAGGACAAGTGGATTAGCAACAAAAATAGCTCAATATGAATGGGGTTTAGCCTATACAGCTATATGTGAACTGGATTGAAGACCCATAGGTGTGAAAAGGTCTGAAGCAGGTTGAAGAGGTCAACTTTGACCAAATCAAACAACGCAGTTTTAGAGGAATGGCTCTAATGAAGGTACATCACAGTTTTGGAGGGAGATTGTTTGTGGGATGGTGAAAACCATAATGAGTGGGACCCAAGGTGAGAAGGCTCACTTACTTTATAAGGAAGAGGATGGCAGCCATTTGAGATTAGCTTATGAATTATATTTTTATGTCTACTTAGACTTTTTCTTTTTTTAGCTATTTAGCTAAGATTGTTGGTGATGTTTAGCAATAAGGTACTCATGTTTAGGAATTCTTTCTCTTCCCTTTGAGTAGCTCTTGGGAGAGAGCTGATCTATTATTCCACACATCTAGCATTGGTGCCAAGCTTCAGTCTTCAGTTTCAGCGTAGTTTCTGCAGGAGGTTATGTTGAGTTGCAGGGTGTTGCAGTGGAGGGTTGAGAAACCCACTTTCTGAGTTGGTTCTGCACCGGAGGGAGACTCCCTTCTATTGGAGAACTAGTTTAGAGGGTTCCTGGGCTTATTTCAGACCTTTGGCAGCAGTCAAATGTATTATCATCACCTACAGTGTTATTCCAGTCTGGGAATTGTGTTATTTCTGGAGGGCAGTTTCAGCAGTGTCTTTGTGGCTCTTTTCGGGAGTTTTCCTACGATTGGAGGATTTATCCTTCTATGGGGGAATACCTTTGATCAGATCTGCATCAGATATATATTCTTACAACATTATATACTCCTTTTCTTCAGTTTGTAGTGATTATTCATTCATATTGCTAAAGATCACCATTTGTATTCAGGGTGTATTCCTAGAAACCCTTCCCGGGTTCTCTAGATTTTGTAGAAAGGAGACTAGATCTGATTTTCTGAGAGATATTATTTAATATAATATCAGATCTATTTGTCTCTTATATTCATGTGTACAAACCCTCATTACACTACACAATATTGTTTTTGTAGAAATTTATGTGTTGCAGTGTTTGGGGTTTTAGCTTTTTCTAGCTATCCTAGGTGTGGGAGATCTGTTTACCCCACCTAGTTTGATTTTTTTCTAAACTATTCTTGGATATAGGTTTTATACTATCATATCTACGGGAACCAAGAGCTTATTTTGTTATTTATAGCATATATTTATAAAAATTCATTTTTTAGTGCATGCTTGTTGAGTAGTCCCATTTTGGGATATTACAGTGGTATCAAAGCATAATCTTGGCTCAATGTGTGGAATCTCAGCCAATATGCTATATAGAAGAAAATAAGAATAAAATATGAATAGAAAAAAGACTCCATTCTTTTGAGGAAGAAAGGAGGAGAAATTTCCAAAGTTTCTGTCTCGAACTTTATAGAGCATTCATGAAGATCTTAAGAAGATGAGGAAGGAGATATGTAGAGAATCTCCAAGAGGGTTTGAATATGAAACAAACTCTACATTTTCATATGATGAGTGTGAGCATGCAGCCACACACTATGATGCACAGTGTTTTCCTATGCCCAGATTTGGTATAGAAGAAGAAGAAATGCCTAGGAGAGAGAAAGTTTTAGTGATTTTATGTAAGAGTATGAGTCTCAAACTCAGAAATTTAGAGATCATATTAATTTTCTAGATTTTTACAAGATCAAGGTGAAGAGTAGCAAGCAGCATGATAGTGATAGATTTCTTCTATCTACTTTTGATGGTTCACCTACATGTTCAACCAAAGCTTGGGTGGAAGAACTAGACACCTTTTTGCAGCAGCACCAAATTTCTGAAGATGAAGCCATCAAAGTTGTAGCACTGCATTTTGGAGGTAAGGCCTATGCATGGTGAATATTTGAGTATTTTTCTTTGGAGAATGCAAATACTTCTTCTTATGCTAGGTTCTCTAAGACATTAGTGGAAATATTTGATGGAAAATTTTCTGAAACACATGTGGTGGAACCAAACAAACCCAAACAAAAAAAAACCTTGCATGTGATGGAGGAAACTATATGTTGAACCTTTAGTTAAACTGAGAGGGGGGGCGGGCGGTGAATCAGTTTAACACATTCCTAATCTTTTAATACCTTCTCATTAAACTTATTTTCACCTTCATTTCATATCCCATTTAATATGTGAGTAATCTTAGAATGTAAGCAGCAAGTATTAATATAATATAACAATAGACTTAATATGAGAGTAGCAAGTATTAAGCAGATGATATAACTCAGATCAACACATAAATATCATGCATAGAGACACAAAATATAAGTGGAAACCCATAAAGGGAGAAAACCACATATTATTATTGTTGTGATGCAAAGGCAAGCTCCACCTCCCTCTCACCACTATTTTTTTTTTTTTTTTTTGCAGGCACCAACCTACAGGACGCTCGAACCTCAATTCTGCAAGCTACAACTTGCAAGGAAGCACCAACTCCCTTCAATTTTCTGCAGGCAGAAACCTACATGAGGCTCCAACCTCAGTCAGCTACAACTGACAGCTATCAAGCTACAACTTGATAGGGAAGCTCCACCTGCCTCAATTTATCAAACTGAATGTTTGCTGATTTACTCCAGATCTCAACTCTGTTATGTATTTGCTCTTCTTCTCTTAATCTTCTCTGCTTTATTTTTCTATATTCTGAATTCTCTATATTTGCTCTCTCTCTCATAAATTTATATTATATATAGAAATTCTCACATGACTCTTTGTATTTCACAAGGAATTTGGAGTGAACAGTCATGAATCTTTGGTTTCTGTCTTCTTATTCCTTTTTCCAACTCATTTTTAGAATTACTACAATATGTACAAATTTCCATGCTACAGTGGGATTTTATCTTTTCCTTAGGATACTTGCCTTTGCATCACACAGAATAAAAATAATTACAACATTTACATTCACATTTTAGTTACACATTTCAATTTCACTCAGCTCCTTTTCTGGATTTTGGCTTTACTGGATTTGTCTTTTTCTGTTGCTATTAAGAACCTGTTCTGCATACACTTTGTTCATTGTCATCTGCATATTCCCTATTTTCTGTGCTTATTCACCTGTCCAACTCATTCATGTACATATTCTTGTTCACCGCACTTTCATCTCTGCATGCTTTCCTCTCCTTTTCCTTTTCCATAATTGCATTCAAGTTTCATGCCCAATAATTTTCCCAATCCGGGCAATCTCACACTTCTCTTTAATTCTACGCTAGCAAATTCAATTAAATTTAAATCTGAGAGTGTTAATATCTCAAATCTCTAAGATTTGAGATATTAATCCCGAGTCCCTTATGTTATGCGCTCTATATCAATGCATATATTCCTCACTATAGTTAGCAGTAGAGCCACAACCCAATGTTATGCTAGACCATACCTTGATTATTATGCGCTTGTGTATAACTCAACGATGTCATATGAATATTCACACAGCATTCGAATGTTGCCATATATGCACATTCACTCATACATATATACTGACTTTAATAAAAGGTTAACCGTCGCTTATATATATCATCGCATATAATCCCAACTTTGGATTAAACCCATAAACCTTAATACATGTTTGATTAGGCCCCACACATGCAATCAATAACCAATCAACCGCATGCACCACACCTTTGTTAATTCATGCGCCCATCCGACGGTCATTACCACGATCCCTTACCTCATGCAATCCGACGGATTTTTCTCGGCCAACATGCGCGAATGATAATGAGCGATGGACGAACTTTAACGGGCGGTTTTCCAACCTCGTCTATGCCACGTGTCAACAATCCTGTGGAATTGTTGCCCAACCAAAGATTACTACTTACTCGCCTAAAGCAGTGCAAAGAGGGGCAACCCACCTTGTAAACCCGCTCGTGGTTTTGCTACAGTGATTGACCGTGGTTGTACATCTGGTTTGCGCTCTCCTGTGTATATTCTCGTTTATTAACTCCGGGTTTAATCTCCGGTTGAGGAATTCAATTAACACAAACAAACAAATGTATTTCTTTCTATAAAGCGGGAATTCTATTATCATAAAACAGAGTTAAGTGACTACGGTTTCATGCAGGGTTCTTCTATGAGTGGGGTTAAATGCATAGGGATTATTCGAATGAATTTACGACTATGATTCTACTCCATTATAAGTGGCCTTGGTCTCTGGCATTTCAACATGGTCCTGCCATATATATAACGCATAGTTCTACCATATATACAACCTCCATGTCAATCGAATACAAGTGCTCTGTTCAAAAATGGGGATAATTTCAAACATAATTCAAATAGTGAATGCCAACTGATTCAAAGCATATCCAATCTTATTGCATTCCACTGCACATTTGAATATAAAGCCTGGAATGTTATGTGTAACACCCGGCTGTATAAAATATTTTCAAAATTTATATATATATATATATACATATTCTTGGAATAACAGTTGTGGCTCTACCTTTTCCGCTTTTGTCACTCTTTCTCTGCCTCTACTGCTGTGATAACGGCTCTGTCTCTGTATTTACTTCCTCTGCCTCTACCTTTCTCCTTTATATTCATTTCCTCTTTGCTGCCTCCATTGTCTGTCTTTTTCTCCTTGTAACTGTTCCTGTCTCTACATCTTCTACCTTCTTTGCCATCAATGACAATACATCATTTTCTCTATTTTCCTGCTCTTTCTCCTGTTGTTTTCTCTTCCTCCCCCTTTGACATCAATGGAAAAGGGTTGCTTTTTTCATTTCCTCTCTCTGAATTATGTTTAGGCCTTCTTCTGCTGACTTTATACCATGCTGCTCCATAGTGATGTATAAGACTTGTTGAGAGAACACTTTGAGGATTATCGAATTTGAATATATACTATAAATTGATACAGTTCTTTCACTTGTATAGAGCTAAAAGTGAGAATAATGATACTTCATAGAATACATTGTATCAGCTTTATCTAGTCAGAGATGTATGACTGGATTCAGCAACTAAAATGCTGAGAGGCTTCAAATGATAATCACTACTCATCTTTTATGTTTCAGATTCTTAATATAATGTTTCAGAGCACAATATTGATCCTTTTGCTCTGTAATTAACCTTTTGATGCTTGAATAATGCAGATAACTTTAGGATAATAACTTGGTGTTCTTTTTCCTTAATCCTTTGATCCTGAGGACCTTATTCATGCTTTCCTTGTTGGTTGTTCTCCCCCTGAAATGATATTTTCGTTTTTGTTCTCCCCCTAAAATTGTGCTTTCTCTTTATATCAGAGAGTAGCATCTGCAGATACTACTCCTAGTTTATCTCTCAAATATTGAAATGGTTCTCTAGCAAGAGGGTTGGTAAATATATTAGCTTTTTGTTCTTTTGTTGGTACATATTCCAGCTTTACTATCTTCTTAGCCACTTGTTCTCGGAGGAAATGATACTTGATTGGAATATGTTTAGTTTTTGAGTGAAGTACATGATTTTTAGATATACTTATAGCACTTGTATTATCACATTTGATTGAAATAGGTTCCTTAATGCTTACCTTCATGTCTTGAAGATTTTGCTTCATCCACATGACTTGTGTACAACATGCTGCTGCTGCTATATATTTTTCTTTAGCTGTAGACAGAGAGATGGATGTTTGTTTCTTGCTTAACCATGCCACCAGACTTTCTCCTAGATAGAATGCACCTCCGCTTGTACTCTTCCTGTCATCCACACAACTGGCCCAATCTGCATATGTGTATGCTGATAAAGTGAATTTTTTTCTTTTAGGATACCAAAGTCCATACTGTGTTGTTCCTTGTAGATATCTGAATATTCTTTTGACTACAAGAAGGTGATTTTGTTTAGGTGCTGCTTGATATCTAGCCACTAGTCCTACTGCTAGCATGATGTCTGGTCTTGATGCAGTCAGATATAATAGACTTCCAATCATGGATCTGTAGAGGTTTTGATCTATATCAGCGGACCCATCATCAGTACATAGCTTGAAACCTGTGGTCATGGGAGTTGACACAGGTTTGCAGTCCTCCATTTTGAACTTTTTCAGCATTTCCTTTAAGTATTTTTCTTGTGAGATGAATGTACCTGTGTTCTTTTGCTGAATTTGCAGTCCCAAGTAGAAACTGAGTTCTCCAATCATGGACATTTCAAACTCTGTTTTCATCTCATCAGCAAACCCTTTTGCTAGTTTATCTTTGTTGCTTCCAAACATAATGTCATCAACATATACTACAACAATTAGGAGTTCATTTTCATGGGCTTTTATGTATAGATTGATGTCTACTCCACCTCTCTTAAAACCTTGTTTTTGCAAATATTTATCCAGTCTTGAATACCAAGCACGGGGAGCCTATTTCAGTCCATATAAGGCCTTCTTCAGTCTGCACACATAGTCTTCTTTGTCTGTCAATGAGAACCCTTCTGGTTTTTCCATGTAGACTTCTTCTTCTAAGTCTCCATTCAGAAATGTAGATTTTACATCCATTTGATATACTTTGAAGTTTTGATAGCATGCAAATGCCAGGAAAATTCTGATAGCTTCCATTCTGGCTACAGGGGCAAATGTTTCATCGTAATCAAGTCCTTCAATTTGTGATTATCCTTTCCAGACAAGTCTGGCTTTATTCCTGATTACTTGTCCTTCCTCATTCATTTTATTTTTGAATACCCATTTTGAGCCTATGACATTCTTCTCAGCAGGTCTAGAAACTAGTTCCCAGGTATTGCTCTTCTCAATTTGGTCCAATTCTTCATTCATTGCATTCACCCAAGACTTGTCCTTGTTGGCTTCTTCAAATTTCTTTGGCTCTATTTTGTGACAACATGGCTATGTATACCTCTTATGTTTGTTCAGTTAGTTGCCTTCTTGTCTGCACTCCTACACTCTTGTCTCCAATGATTTGATCTTCTGGATGGTTCCTTTGAGTGTATCTCGAGGGGGTTTTCGAGTTCAGTTCAGTATCTTCTGATGTCTTGCTTGTTTCATCATCATCTTGGTCCTCTTCTTCATGATTTTCTGAATAGCTGCTGCAGTCTATATCTCTTGTCTTTTTTGGGAGTTCTTCATCAAATCTTACATCAATACTTTCTACAATTTTTCGAAGAGTCTTGTTGTAGCATCTATATCCTTTACACTTGGATGCATATCCTAATAATATTCCTTCAACTGCTCTTGCTTCAAACTTCCCCAGACTTTCATCATTATTTTTTATGTAGCACTTGCTGCCAAAAATTCCAAAGTGCTTGATTGATGCTGGTTTACCATGCCATAGTTCATAAGGAGTCTTATCACTATTAGGTCTTAAATGAGCTTTGTTTAAAATATGTACTACTGTGTGAACAACTTTTGCCCAAAACGTTTGAGTAATGTTACTCTCTTGCATCATAGCTCTGGCCATTTGTTGTACAGACCTTTTTTGTCTCTCTGCCACTCCATTCTGCTGAGTTGTCCCTGCAATGGTAAATTGTTGCTTTATTCCATGTTCGTTACATAGTTCTGCAAAGTTATAATCTATGAATTCTCCTCCTCTATCTCATCTCATACATTTTAGCTTGCATTCAGTTTTATTTTCTGCTAATGCTTTGAATGTCTTAAACTTTTCCATTGCTTCTGATTTGTTCTTGAGAAAAGCAACCCATGTCATTCTGGAGAAATCATCTATTATCAGCATGAAGTAGGATTCTCCACATGGTGTCTTAGTTCTAGCAGGTCCACACAGGTCCATGTGCACAAGCTAGAGTGGTCTTCTTGTTGATAGCTCATCTTTATATCTAAAGGATGTGCGAGTCTGTTTCCCCAATTGACAAGATTTGCATATGGTATTTGAAGGCCTTTTTATTTCTGGCATGTCTCTGACAGCTTTCTTCTTGTTCAGTCTGATGATATGGTCGAAGCTGAGATGTCCCAATCTCTTATGCCATAACCATGACTCCTAAAGTTTGCTAAGATGGCAGGCTTCATCCTCCTCTTTCACTATGTACACATTACTCTCTGTTCGGACACCTTTGAGCAGAGTCTTTCCGGTTGTGCTTGATCTGACTTCATAATCTTGTGCTCTAAAAAGAACTTCACAGCCTTTGTCACACATCTGGCTGACACTCAGTAAATTTGCTTTCAGCCCATCTACAAATAGTACATCTTGGGCCTTTCCTCTGCCATTGTCTATGCTGACTGAGCCTTTTCCATTGATCTTACCTGATTTATCATTGCCAAAAGTAACATTGACAGATTTCTTTTCATCAAGAGTTATAAACTTTCTTTTGTCTCCAGTCATGTGTTTTGAGCAGCCACTGTCCAGGTACCACTGGCTTTTCAGATCTTGAGCAGTTAGAGCCAAGTCACATTTATTCTCCTTCTTTATCCACTAGAGGCACCCTTTTGTTTGGTATCTTCTGTGAGGAGATGAACTATATCTTCTTAGAGGACATTTGGGAGGTATATGTCCAACTTGATTGCATACACAAAATTTTATCATAATTTCTGTAGAATTATGAGTGTGAACAGAATTTCTTTGATTCATAAATCTCCTTGAGGTGTTAAACATCAATCTTTATCCATACTTTCTACACTCAATGATTTTATGACCAAATTCCTTACAACAAAAGCAGTAACCATAGAAGTTATTTGCATACCTGAAGTAAGGTTGTCTCTTCCATTTGTTTGCTTGATGCAGTCTCTTCAATGTTTGCCTCTTTTGCTGGTTTGAATTACTCCTCCTTGCATGACAATATGTAGCAATGTGTCCCAGCTTGTGGCAAGCATAACAGGTGGCATTCTTCATAGGATGGAAGAATCTCCTTTGATGGTTTCTAAATTTTACATACTCAGGGGTCTTGGTATTTATTACATTCTTTGCTACTAGTGGTTTTTCCTGATCTCTGTCTTCCTTATTACAGATTTCTTCTTTTGAAGGAATTGTTTGAGCTGCTTCATCATTCTTCTTTTCTTTTACAAAAATAATCTCTCTGTCAACCTTTTCTTTTCCATTACTTGATTCTCCTTCATGGCCTATTCCAGTCTTTATCATAGGGGATCTTTGAGCAACCAGAATTTCATTCAACTTAATAGAGCTTGTTGTTTGAGAAGAGTTTATAACCACTTTCCTTTGAGCATTTTCTAATTTCTTCCTACGACCTACCACTTCTTCTTCTAACTTTTCTTATTCTTGAGTGTTTTCTTTGATTTTCTTAAGTAGCATGTCCTTTATCTTCTTGGTTTCTTCAAGTTCTATCTTTAGTTGCTTAAGACCTTCTGAATTATGTTCTTCTCATACATACTTGAGGAGAATGTCCTTTTGTTTTTTGCATTTCAGCTTAAGTCTATTAATTTCTTCTAGAGCACTTCTTAGCTCCCCCTCAAGGTCGACTTCACCTTCTTCTTCTTCATCTTCTAGCAGGAGACCTTCAAGTTCTTCTATGGCCATCAATAAGAATTCAGATGTTCCTTCTCCATTTGAGGATTCATCTGAATCTTCAGATGTACTGTTGTCTTGTTGAGCATAGAAGGATTTTCTGTTGAACTTCTTTCCTTTCTGCCAGTTCTTTGATTTATTTTTCTCTGACTCTTGAGCCTGATTCCTTACTTTCTTGTGAGGACACTTAGCAGCATAGTGCCCCACTCTTCCACAGTTAAAGCATTTGAAGGGGAGTTTACCTTTGTATTTACCTGAACCTCTATCCAATTTTTTGACAAACTTTGCCTCCTCTTCATCCAAGAAAGAGCATATATCTCCCTCTTCTTCTTTCTTGTTTTCTGTTTTAAAGGTTGCTTCCCTCGTACTTGGCTTCTTCTATGGGAGCCTCATTCCATAGGATGTTAGATTTCCAAGTAGCTGGTTCATGGTCAAGGTCTCCCAATCAGTTGTTTCTTCTATTGCAGACACCTTTGGATTAAACCTGGATGGAAGAGATCTTAGAATATTTTGCACAATTATACTTTCTGGCATTTTTTCTCCAAGAGCTTTCATATTGTTAATAATTTCTGCAACTTTCAGGAAGAAACTGGCAATGTCTTCATCATCATTCACTTTTAAGTTCTCAAACTGAGCTCTATAGACTTGAAGTTTGGTAATCTTTACTTTCTTGTCTCCCTCATGTATGTTCTCAAGAGTATCCCATATTTCTTTGGCAGAGTCTTTGTGCATTACTTTAATAAAATTTGCTTCACATAATCCATTCAAGATGGCATTCATGGCTTTTGCGTTAGCCACAAAATCTTGTTTTGTTTCTTTCTCTGTGTCAGTTTCCTTTGGGGCATATCCTAATTCCACTGCAGCCCAGACTTCTATTCCTAGAGACATTATGTATGTCCTCATTCTGATTTTCCAGAAAGCATAATTTTCACCAGTGAAGAAAGGGGCTTTGTTGGTTGAGCATCCTTCTTTACTAGCCATCTTGGGAACCTAGGATCTCCTTTCAGCTATTAGACTGGTACTAAGGAACCCACTCTGATACTAATTGTTGAACCTTTAGTTAAACTGAGAGGGGGGGTGAATCAGTTTAACACATTCCTGATCTTTTAATACCTTCTCATTAAACTTATTTTCACCTTCATTTCATATCCCATTTAATATGTGAGTAATCTTATAATGTAAGTCGCAAGTATTAATATAATATAACAATATACTTAATATGAGAGCAGCAGGTATTAAGCAGATGATATAACTCAGATCAACACATAAATATCATGCACAGAGACACCAGATATAAGTGGAAACCCATAAAGGGAGAAAACCACATCTTATTATTGTTGTGATGCAAAGGCAAGCTCCACCTCCCTCTCACCACTATTTTTTATTTTTTTTGCAGGCACCAACCTACAGGAGGCTCCAACCTCAATTCTGCAAGCTACAACTTGCAAGGAAGCACCAACTCCCTTCAATTTTCTGCAGGCAGAAAGCTACAGGAGGCTCCAACCTCAGTCAGCTAAAACTGACAGCTATCAAGCTGCAACTTGATAGGGAAGCTCCAACCTCCTCAATTTATCAAACTGAATGTTTGCTGATTTACTCCAGATCTCAGCTCTGTTCTGTATCTGCTCTTCTTCTCTTAATATTCTCTGCTTTATTCTTCTATATTCTGCATTCTCTATATTTTCTCTCTCTCTCACTCTATTAAGCTTATCAAATTGATATTATATATAGAAATTCTCACATGAATGTTTGTATTTCACAAGGAATTTGGAGTGAACAGTCATGACTCTTTGGTTTCTGTCTTCTTATTCCTTTTTCCAACTCATTTTTAGAATTACTACAATATGTACAAATTTCCATGCTACAGTGGGATTTTATCTTTTCCTTAGGATACTTGCCTTTGCATCACACACAATAAAAATAATTACAATATTTACATTCACATTTTAATTACACATTTCAATTTCACTCAGCTCCTTTTCTGGATTTTGGCTTTACTGGATTTGTCTTTTTCTGCTGCTGTTAAGAACCTGTTCTGCATACACTTTTTTCACTGTCATCTGCATGTTCCCTATTTTCTGTGTTTATTCACCTGTCCAACTCATTCCTGTACATATTCCTGTTCACTGAAATTTCATCTCTGCATGCTTTCCTCTTCTTTTCCTTTTCCATAATTGCATTCAAGTTTCATGCCCAATCATTTTCCCAATCCGGGAAATCTCACACTTCTCTTTAATTCCACGCTGGAAAATTCAATTAAATATAAATCTGAGTGTTAATATCTCAAATCTCTGAGATTTGAGATATTAATCCCGAGTCCCTTATGTTATGCGCTCTATATCAATGCATATATTTCTCACTATAGTTAGCAGTAGAGCCGCAACCCAACGTTATGCCAGACCATACCTTGATTATTATGTGCTTGTGTATAACTCAATGACGTCATATGAATATTCACACAGCATTCAAATGTTGCCATATATGCACATTCGCTCATACATATATACTGACTTTAATAAAAGGTTAACCATCGCTTATATATATCATCGCATATAATCCCAACTTTGGATTAAACCCATAAACCTTAATACATGTTTGATGGGCCCCACACATGCAATTAATAACCAATCAACCGCATGCACTGCACCTTTGTTAATTCACGTGCCCATCCTACGGTCGTTACCATGATCCCTTACCTCATGCAATCCGATGGATTTCGCTCGACCAACATGCACGAATGATAATGAGTGATGGACGAACTTTAACGGAAGGTTTTCCAACCTCGCCTATGCCACTTGTCAACAATCATGTGGAATCGCTGCCCAACCAAAGATTATCGCTTACTCGCCTAAAGCGGTGCGAAGAGGGGCAACCCACCTTGTAAACCCGCTCGTGGTTTTGCTATAGTGATTGACCGTGGTTGTACATCTGGTTTGTGCTCTCTTGTGTTTATTCTCATTTATTAACTCCGGGTTTAATCTCCAGTTGAGGAATTCAATTATCACGAACAAACAAATGTATTTCTTTCTATAAAGCGGGAATTCTATTATCATAAAACAGAGTTAAGTGACCACGGTTTCATGCAGGGTTCTTCTATGAGTGGGGTTAAATGCACAGGGATTATTCAAATGAATTTACAACTATGATTCCACTCCATTATAAGTGGCCTTGGTCTCTGGCATTTCAACACGGTCCTGCCATATATATAACGCACAGTTCTACCATATATACAACCTCCATGTCAATCGAATACAAGTGCTCTGTTCAGAAATGGGGATAATTTCAAACATAATTCAAATAGTGAATTCCAACTGATTCAAAGCATATCCAATCTTATTGCATTCCACTGCACATTTGAATATAAAGCCCGAAATGTTATGTGTAATGCCCAACTGTATAAAATATTCTCGAAATTTATATATAAATTTACATATTCTTGGAATAACAGTTGTGGCTCTGCCTCTGCCGCTTCTTTCACTCTATCTCTACCTCTACTGTTGTGATAACGGCTCTGTCTCCATATTTTCTTCCTCTGCCTCTGCCTTTCTCCTTTATATTCATTTCCTCTTTGATGCCTCCATTGTCTATCTTTGTCTCCTTGTAACTATTCCTGTCTCTGCATCTGCTACCTCCTTTGCCATCAATGACAATATTTCCAACACTATAAACTCAGATCCACTTCAGAAAATCATGGAGGATGCTGACATATCGCATCATACCTTGTTAGAGGCAAGGCCTCTATCTCATATTCCTGAACAAGAGGGCATGGAGATCCCTTTTTCAAAAGAGGATCCAATTCATGGGAGGTTTCCAATACATATTGATGAGGATGAGGGCAACACCGTTGTCATGTCTAGAGTTTATCTAGCACCTCATGCAGCAGAAGAGGGAGCTCTTGCTCCAACTAGAGGGATTCTTGTATCATTGCAAGGAATTCCCCAGGATCTCACATGTGGGGATCAAGGCACAACTCATGATTTACATGTGCCATTGATGATAGGGTGTGAAACTATAGAGATAAAGGGAGGAGATAGGGAGGATGACCAGCATCATGTGATGGGGAGCACACACCCCTATCTATGTCAGGAGGTTGATGCACCTAAGAGGGAGACTGGATTGCACAGTGAGAGCAGGGAAAAATCTGTCCATTCACATATGCAGTCTAGTCTTGATCTTGATGCCTCATTGTATGGGGGCATTTCACCGGGGAGACCACCAAATCAGCAGAGGAGGAGGGATGCTTCATATTTTGAGGCACCAGTCATTGATTTCAGAGGAGTGGAGACTTTCGGAGAGCTTGGTACAACACTGTGAGTCTTGGGTAGACTCAAGGAGAGAAGGAGCATTCTCTCAACATCATCATTACCCACTCTCATTTCAAACTCTGCATTGTGGTAAAAGCAGCATGGGGAGGATAGAAGCCTTGCAACTTGCATATTTAGCATGGGAGGTGTCAAAGAGGAGGATAACCATATGAAATATGTTCTTCATGATAGATTATTAGCGCTATCATTATGGAGGATGGATCCATATTGGAATTCCCAGCTATTGGTGGAGTATTCGAAAGATCTTTTCACTTGTATGATATTGGATGACCAGCTACATGAGGAGGGATATCCAGTTAGAGATGGGGTCATCTACTATCATGGTAGGATATTCTTATCTAGAGCTTCCAAGCTAAAGGAGAAGTTGCTACAAGCAGCTCATAAATATTTCCTTTTCAGCCACATTTATTCTATGAGAGCATACCACACCATCATGGAGGGGTATTTTTGGGAAGGCTTTGAGGAGGAGATGTATCAACATACGAGGAGACGCATGGATCATGTGGAGATGGAGAGGATATATAACTCTTTGGAAGATTTAGCATATCCACCTCTTTTCTCTTTGGGGATGAGAGGAGACTCATCTATGAGCCACTACATTTGCATGAGCAAGACATATGATAAGGGTATTGTTTGTTTGCATAATGACTTGTATAATGTATATATGCATCCCTTAACCATATATGTGCAGGACTTTGCTCAAAGGAGGAGCATTATTCCTTCTAGAATTCATGGTATACTTGAGGCCATGAGTAGTTTTGATGGTCACCCCCTAGGAGAAATTGGGGAGGAGATTTTCATGGAGAACATACTTAATTTGCACCATACATCATTTACCTTCTCCAAACACATGAGGAGAGTGGGGCAGAAAGAAATTGGTTGAGAAACCAAAATTTTTGTCATTTTATATTGCCTTTGAGGGTCAAACTGTGTTGGTTGCATTTGAGGGACCATTGTCCTTCTCCCTTTCTACATATGGTAGCAAGCATGGATCTCATTATGGTTCCCTATGTTGTTGTTGTTCTCATTTGGGAGCATGGTTGGGGGAGAAACACATTGGGTGGATGTGTTCCTTCAGAAGGAGGATTCCCACACTTTTTCCATTACATGTTCTAAGGGGAGCATGGGAGGAGATATGGCCACCACAGCAAAAAAAATTGTTTCTTTATGAGGAGGGCCATGAGATGGATGAGATTCCATATGGTCTTGATTTCTTATCCATCATATATGAGATGGTTTGGGCTAGTAAGATTCATAACGTTGGAGAGGAGATATTTGGAGATCTAGTCTTCTTCTTGCCACTTAAGGGCAACACTATTGCAGTCCAAGATTAGAAAATTATCTACACTTACCATAAGTGGATAGGAGGACAGCATTGGGTAGGCTATTTTTTCTACCATGTTTAGATTTTCAGCCCACCTACTTTGCAGGAGCCAAAGGTGCAGGAGGATTTTCAGGAGTTTCCATGTTGGGAGGTAACTCACTTTGTATGGATGATTGCTTGGGGATGGGAGATTCACATGGGGATGGTCAATCCCAATTTATATCAGACCTCATCCCTCAAGAAGGCGTTTAAACATCCCATTGTTTCCTCCATGGATATTTTACTTTTACATGATGATAGCTATTTGGGATGCACACCAAAGGCTAGCTTGCATACTTGGCAGGAACAACTTGGAGGTGCATTGATGAGACAACATCTTGATCCTTGGAGGATTTTATCATATGAGGATGCTACAATGGAAGAAGAGGAGGCTCTTCAATTCTATCCTTGCAGTTGCTTAAGGACAAGAAACATTTGGGAGGGGAGGACTGTAATATTCCAAAATTAGCATACAACTAATTGGAATATTGAATTTTTTTGTTTGCACTTAGGAGATGAATAAATGGGTAAGGAGGCCCATACATTTCAGAAATAGAAATAAAATCCCTCTTAATGTGAAAAGGGATCATAAAAATAACTGGATCTAGCCCTCTCATGTGCGGAAAGTGACATTTGCATGTAGACAAAGTCAAGTTTGACCAAGTCAACAACATAAAAGTAGGAACACTGGATTAGCAATACAAATAGTTCAATATGAATGGGGTTCAGCCTAGACAACTATATGTGAGATGGATTGAAGGCCCTTAGGTGTGAAAAGGGCTGAAGCAGGTTGAAGAGGTCAAATTTGAGCAAATCAAACAACGCAGTTTTAGAGGAATGGCTCTAATGAAGGCACAATGCAGTTTTGGAGGGAGAATGTTTGTGGGATGGTGAAAACCCTAATGAGTGGGACCCAAGGTGAGAAGGTTCACCTAGTTTATAAGGAAGAGGATGGTAGCCATTTGAGGTTAGCTTATGAATTATATTTTTATTTTTTCTTAGACTTGTTCTCTCTTTAGCTATTTAGATAATATTTCTCATGTTGTTTAGCACTGAGGTATTCCTCTTTAGGAATTCCTTCTCTTCCCTTTGAGTAGCTCTTGGGAGAGACATGATCTATTATTCCACATATCTGGAATTGGTGCTAAGCTTCAGTCTTCAGGTTCAGCACAGTTTCTACAGGATTTTGTGTTGATTTGCAAGGTGTTGTAGTGGAGGGTTGAGAAACCCACTTTCTGAGTTGGTTTTGCATAGGAGGGAGGCTCCCTTCTATTGGAGGATTAGTTTGGATGGTTCCTGAGCTTACTTTATACCTTTGGTAGTAGGCCAACATATTATCGTCACCTACAGTGTTATTCCATTCTAGTAATTTCCTTATTTCTGGAGGTCAGTTTTAGTAGTGTCTTTCTGGCTCTTTTCGGGAGTTGTCCTGTGATTGGAGGGTTGATCTTTCTATGGGGGAAGACCTTTGATCAGATATACATCAGATATATATTCTTACAACATTATATACTCCTGTGCCTCATTTTTCAGTGATTATTCAGTCATATTGTTGAATATCACCATTTGTATTCAGGGTTTATTCCTAGAAACCCTTCCCAGGTTCTCCAGCTTTTGTATAAAGGAGACTAGATCTCATTTTCTGAGCCATATTGTTTAATATAATATCATATATATTTGTCTCTGCTATTAATGTGTCCAAAACCTCATTATACTATGCAATCCCTTTTATGCAGAAAATTATGTGTTGCAGTGTTTAGGGTTTTAGCTTTTTCTAGCTATCCTAGGTGTGGGAGGTCTATTTACCCCACCTAGTTTGATTTATTTCTGATCTATTCTTGAATCTAGGTTTTATATTTTCATATATATGGGAACCAAGAGTTGATTTCATTATTTATAGCATATATTTCTGAAAATGTGTTTTTTAGTGAATGCTTGCTGAGGAGTCCCATTTTGGGATATTACGTACAAAGCATCGAAACACACAATTATCAAGATGTTTGTACATATAAATATTTCCACTTTTGGCCCGACTTACCTTATAATGCATAAAAAATATCTCCCCTTCAAATGGAATTTCCCTTATCTTATTTTGACATTTACCATAGGAAGGATTGTTTCAATTTGAATCCATTGACCGTCGAGGATTCCCATATTTATCAACCATAATCATGTAGTAGAATTGTGTTGACATCTACCATTATCCAATTTGACACCTACCCAAATCTTCATGTTGTAGGTATAACATGGACCAAACGTCACATAACTTATCACTTATGAGAACATAGGAGAGTAGCTTTTGACACTCCCTTGCTTATCTGGCCAGTGAAGACTTAAAAATATAAATGAAGCCACCAATAGATTTACCTATTACGAAATTGAAAAAATTAGGAATCTAAAAATTTTCATGTCATCTATGTTTCTTATTATTGTGTACAAGCTAGAACATGATTAAAGATACAAATATGGGGAAAAATAACTTATGATCTCCCTCCATACATGGGGCATTTCCATAACTAACCAAAACCTATATATTGTATCAATCTTTGATTTGGAAAAGACATAAAAAACCATCACTTCACCAATCGAACCCCTCTCCATTACAACAAGCCAAATGGAGGAGATTGTACTAAACCCAATTGAAGTAGGGAAATAAACAATCAACTTGGAAAACATGTATTAAATGATATCCTTGCATATGATAAGCTTTAGTATAATGCAACCTTTAAAGAGGCTCTATGAGAAAATTATTCCAAATTGATAAGGGGCGTTTTTCTTCATGAATTCAATAGAGAAAATAATGGGATTGGGCATAGAGTGGATTTCCCATTTTCATTTACTTCACCTAAATTTAAATTAACTCCTTCACTTTCCATTTCATCAACAAAATGATTATTGCTATGTTAGAAAATATAAACTTGGATAGATTGGAAGTGGGACAAAACCAACAACCAAATTATGATTGAGATAGTTGGAGTCTCCAACAATGATTAGAGAAGAGAATATTTTAGTCTTTGGAAGCATAAATATTCGAAACAATGCATAGGCTTCTGATTGATTATTTGAAATTGATCTTGAACCTAAAAAATATGAAAATTATACATTTCCTCTAGGGAAAAGATAAACTCCCCAATGCCTACGTCCCATGGATTATAACTTAAAACCATTCTTTGTAAATCATGTTCTCACCCCACTTTTAAATATATTTTCATAGTTAAAAATATTGAAATAAAACTAGTTTGGTATTCTAGTAAAAGAAATGTTTGGATGCTGGAAAATTTTAGCACAAAAATAAGATAATTTTTCATGAAAAACTATTTTTTTGGGTTTATTGAAAAAATGAGGGAAAAAACTATAACATATGCTTATTTTACCACTGCTTATTGTAATGGATATTTTAATTGTAACACAAGAATGGAATGACCATGATAGGTTGGACCTCTTATTAAACATACAATAATTATTTCTAATAAAGTAACACAACTAAAGGCTCGATGGGCTTACAGATCCTTGTCATAGGGGTAAATTTTCTTTGTGACCTATCATTAGCTAAAGCCACTTTAAATCCTAGAGAAATTATACTCACTTGTCTTGATTGAAAATTGATTACCCACACTAGTTGAATAAATCCCGAGATTGCTTGTAGACACAGTGGATTAATTATTTCACAAGTGTTATTCCATGTGATTATCCCTAAAATTAAGTGGTTAGAGGTATTTGATGAACATTACATGTAAATAAGTTAATTAAAATCCTTAGTTGAAGGTGGAGGAGGTGGCATAACTGACCAAACCACCTATTCACATGTAAAGTGGAAAGATTTCAGTAGGTGGTACAAAGGGGTAACTGGTGCCCATTCCTAGGTGTTTTATTAGTAGATCATGAAGAGAACGAATGGAAGTCAGGCTATAATAGTTTTAGGAGAAGAAGAAAAGAAGAATCAGGAATGCAGTGATAACATAGAAGGAAAAGAAGAGTGTGTTGGATGCTTGGATATTGGGCTGAGGTTGACCTTAATGGAATCATATTCCCTATTCTCTTATACTTTTCTATTCGATTAATAACCTGCTTTTTGTGATGCAGGTGATATCCCATATAGTTGTGTTTGTTTTCAATAAAATCTTGTTTAATCCCATATGGCTTGTGAAAAATTCAATGAGTGAATGGACCACTAAGTGTTGGTTTTTAAGCTGGTGGAGAACTACAATTGTGGAACCCATATATTAAAATTGTCTTCAACCACTAGTGTGAACCATTTCCATAAAAAATAATTTCCTCAAGACCCTGGATCCATCTTGAGGGTCGTCAACTGCAAGAAAGGTTACGATGTACTTTGCCTATGGTTTGGTGGAGAGTGAAGGTCTCTCCTTCAATTGAAAGTTAAACCATTATACACATATAAGTATTCTTGGTTATGCATCTTAGACTATAGGCTATAGTATGCTTGAATCTATTTGTGAATAATGAATAATACCATAATGTTCATGTAAGAAGGCTTAATCTAATATATAGTCTTGTTTGATTAAAAAACTCATGTATCTATGGTGAATATGAGCACCTTGAGTGACGTGGTTGCAACCATATTAATTCATTCACTAGTTCCCTAATATTTCTAATATTAGTGGCCTATAAACAACCAAAAGTAGTGCATTATTTCTCTTGTTTTAGTCATATTTTGTGTTTATGAGTTTGCGGGTCTTTCCTATTATAACCATTGTTGTGAGGTGTGACATTAGTAGTTTAAATTATATGGTGTGAGTGGAATTGCTCCACCTCTTAAAGAATTGTTGATGTCCTTGTATGTCCATGATGAATTCATGTTGCTATGTTTTTATGATTATGTGGGGCACATGGACCTTTGTATTTTCTATTATTTGAATGACTTGCAAATTTATTTAAATCAATATGCATGTTTTCCTAATATTTTTTCATCCAACCTATTATGCACTACTAATGAAGGAATGTCATAATCCTGGTTGTATGTAATGAGATGGTTATGTGAATGAAGCCCATCATTATGAGAGGTTGGAGAACCATGTATGGACGTGTTGGTACTATTACGAGTAAGGATATATGTTTATGATTATCTGTAAATGATTTATACACTCAATTCAATTATTAGAGTGTATCGAATTCATAGTTTAACATGATATGACTCTCATGGATTATTTTTCTTAGGAATATTGAGAGTTTATGGTTGATTTTTTTCATGGTTTACTATGTTAGTAGAGCTAGTATAGTCTGATTGGGACCCACTATGGGGTTGTTATAGTGTTGTTATGTTGAATTTACAGAGCACTGCTAACTATGGTCTAGATAAAGGTTGATGCTTGATAGTAGGCAAGTTATTAAATTCATTTATTGTATGTGAAGATTAGATCAATGCCTAGAAATTTGTAATTAGAATGAAGTTATGATTTTTTTGGAAATAAATGTGTTAAGTAAAATTATGTCTTAATGTAATTTTAGGCTAAATCCTTGAAATTCGTGAAAAAATTCTAAGTCTAAAGAACTATAGAGAATCCATTCATATATGGCTCTCGATGTGACATTGGTGTATTTATGTATTCAAGCGATATACATATTATGCAGGCTTGGTGAATGTATTTAGGAGTCTACACATCCAATATTATTACTCTTGTGCATAATCATGGAAGTCTCAGACCCAAATCAAACCCGATATGTCGTGGTTAAGGCTAGGTCAATTTGTATCTAGGGTGGGCCCATATCTAGAGCCTGATGGTGGGAGACATATATATTACTTCAACTAAAAAAATGGTGTGGGTTCCTTTGAAATATTATAACACAATACTACATTTCATCGCAGTTTGTAAATGGATATGGGAATATGGGAATCCAGTCATGGATGCAAGGTTAGGAGGTTATGGATGTGGGCTAGGCCCAGATAAATGTTGTGGAATGGTATTGAACCAGATGCATTCGAGGACCAGGGAGGTTTTCCAAGAATAGACTGCTTATGAAACTAGATATCCTTTATGAAAATATATAAAGGAGATCAATGATTTGTGTGAAGGGTTTAAATAACATGGGGCCTACAAATTAGAATGGCGTAGAAAGCACCAACAATACTTGGCAAGGCTATGAGGATGCCATGTAATATTCCTCAAGGACGAGGCTTGGATGATGTGGAAATTTTTTTGACATGATACTATCATGGCAACTGGTATGGATAATTTTAAAGGGTGATTTGAATAAATATATAGGAAACATGGTAGTGATATATGGTTCCATGTGGTAGCGAAAGTGCTACATGGAGTTCACATGAATTTTATGTGTTGGAGAGGGAGCACATTATCACAACGTTTAATTCCATGATGAGATTGGCATGGAAAACATAAGGAACAATAAACAAATATTCCCATGCCTTGCAACCGAGTTTTCTTGTCATGGCATGGAGGCATGAAAATGCTTATTTCATGTGTGTGGGTGCATTGGAATTTTTGATAGAGGGCACAAGGGAAATCCATTCTCCTCTATAAATTGGAAGAAATATTTTACATGAATGACTGGAATCTAATGGGACCTTGACATAGGCTGACAAGGAAGATGCCACATAGAAAAGGTATGGATATGTTGATGCTAGGTGGAATTCCATATGATAAGGATAAATGACATGGAAATATTGTTGACATGGTATTCTATCAATGTGACATGTCGCAAGTAGAAATGGATTTCATGGATGACCAAGGGGGGCACTTATTTGTGGCATGTCACACCTTCTTCAAATGCCATGTCATAGTTTTATGCCATTATAACATCAGTATGACATCAAAAAGGCATGACCTTGTGGTTTTTCATAGACAAAGAAAGTTCACAATGTTAAATTTGGCATTGGAGTACAAAGGAGTCTTTGTTTCACTTTTTTCTAGTTCCAATATTTATTGTGATGTTTCAGGGGTATGTGCATGGTTCATAAATTGCACTTACCATATGATTTTTCATTATTGAATGCACATTCATTGAGAAATTGTGGACTTTCCCCCTTTTTTACTATCAACAAGACAAGGTGATCCCTGTAATTAATACAAGCCACCCATCTTATGAGGTGGACATGTGGATGAAATATAAATAGGGGAACATGCCATATCTTTAGTAAAATATGTGACAAATAGCATACCCCCCCCACCCCCGCCGGATCTATGATAGGGATTTGTTGCACTGAATATAGACCATATAGTAAATTGAAATGATCATGTCATGATCTTGAGCTAAAAGGTGTTCAATGATTCACTGCATGGGTGCCAAGTGGAACTATACAATTATTCAATCTTCAAGAGAGAATATACATTGATCTAAAGGTCAAATTTAGACAAAATTATATCACCAGAAATATCTTGAAAAGCTATATGTGATGGTTCTATCCAACGTTATTTCTGGATACTTTGGGGAAGAATAAATTTTGTAACCCCGTTTACCCAATGAGAGCATGGAAGTTGGTTTAGTTCAAAGTAAAACCTCCCATTTAACTTGTATTAATTCAAGTTTTTGGGAATGAGCTTTACAAAGTGGCATTAGAGTGAGGTTTAACACTTGGACTAGATGGGCTCAAGAACATATGAAATGAAAATTTAAGGTTCAACGCTAAACTTGAAGAGACCTGCATGCAAATATTATAATTATTTTATGCGTTATTTTTCATTTTTCTTATACTATCTATTCTAAAGGTTAGAATATGCTTTTAAACTTGCACTAATCATGGTTGCTAATTTTCATAAAATCTTGATTTTAAACATGTTTATTGTTATAGTTATAAACATGATGATATGTCCTCTATATGTGACTCACATGATTTTTATGTGTAATAGAAATGAAATATCAACATACTTCATGCCAACATGCTTACTGGGCATGGAAAGGTAATAAGTGAAATTATTTATGTTGATGTAAATAACAACTATTTGTCTATACAATAAATAGGAAGACTCAATTATAACAAAAAATAAAATTATGGATAATATGATTCAACGTAGCATGGACCAAGTCAATTATGAGAAGGAAATTGAAATTTCCCTTAAACGTGAATAAACCTTCAGGAGTTTAAAGGATGAGCTAGAGAGTTGCAAGGTGAGGAATGAAGGATCACTAGAAAACATGCCTAATAGGTAAAGCTAAGAAAGATATTGATACAACATTGGTGATACATGCACAAGTTGTTTCAAAATGCATCAACCTATAAATATATAGTGTAATTTCATGTTGACAAGGCTCCAAAGAAAACTCATAAGGCCATAGATAAAACAAATTCAATTTCATGTTGGTTCTATGGAGGGGCACGCCTGAACAAAGACTACGCTAATGGAAAATGAAAGAAGAAGAAGAGATCATGCAAACTCCAAGCATATGAAGAAGTGACCTGTAATGTAGAAAGGGATTAGGAAGCACCCCCTCAAGATCTATGAAATACTAAAAATTCATTCTTGAACAATTTATAGGGATCTTGAATTCCAAGGTTGCTATAGACCTTGTGAAGGACTCTCACTAAATTGTTTCACATATGTTACTAATGAACACAATGAAAAACACAACTCAAGGGACCAATTAATTTGGAACTAATGAATTATGGGGATGTTTTACATTGCCATGTTGCTTTATATTTTTTTCATTTTTTTTTATTTTGATTTCCTTTATTTTTCATTCTTTCTTCTTTCATTTTGTAGTTTAGTATTAGTGGTTTTTGGGTGTGGGAAAGGAAATCTAGAGAAGAGCTTAATAAAAGTCAATTGGAAGTATAAGACCCTTATTAAGTCGTACACATAAGATAAATGGAAGTGGAAGGTAGAAGAAGATGATAGAATAGCCACATGGACTAGATGGATCCAAATGAACAAAACAAATAGTGATATGAAAACTATGGAAATAACATGAGAAGGAAGTTTTGTTATCCTTAATTCTATCTAGAATATGTATGTGTTATATTTTATGAATATTTTAATGATCAAAATAATTTATATGATTTCATTCCATGTGATGAGTTATTGTCAAGAACCATCCTAGTGGAAGGATGATTGGTTAATGCTAAAAATATGATCATTATAAGAATGACATGTTTGGGATAACATGATGAGGTTATCCAATAAGTTCCCTTATCATGTAAGGTATCCATGAAGAAATTATTCAAAAGTGAACTCTTGTTGTTAATTGTTATTATGCTCACGTGCTTGTGGAATTTATGTCCCATGTTTATATTACGTTTACGACAAGGAAATGTTGAATATTGTATCAGTGGGTACCCTAAGAACTGATTGGAATCCTCGATAAATTAACAAGGCATATACACCATTGAGTGCTAGCTTGGGGATGAGAAAAAAATCAATGAATATATTTTGTTTATTACCATTACTAAAGTGATAGATAATCACATATATATATTCCAAACACTTACAAATGGCTTGTGGAGGTGTGAATATATTGGAGGTGTCATGATAGTGGCGGTATGATGTTATTGGAGGTATGGTGATAATTAAGGTGAGGTGGTAAATAATATTCCTATTGATAGAAGACTACAATGATGGTAGTTCCCATACTCACTTGGAGGTAAGTGAAGGGGGTTGGGGGGGGGGGGGGGGGGGGGGAATTACTAGGACCTGCACGAAAAGACTATATGGACCAATATATCCACCACTAAGTGTTTCCCTTTGTGGTGAAACTTCTCAGTGAGCTAGGATTAAAGATGGAGATGGATAAATATCGCACAAATTTGTGGGGAATATATGCCACTAAGTGCTTGATTCAGCTAGTAAATAACTCAATGAAGATTGATAAATGTTGCATAAAGATAGGTATTAATTATAAGTTCAAAGAATTATTTTTTTTAAGTTATGAATTAATATTTTTTTTATTTTTTTATGATTAATATCATATGATCATGTGCTTATGGCATAATAAAATTGTGGAATTTTCCATCACAAATACATTTTGATGAATATGAAAGTGAAAATAATCAATAAAATAATATCATAGAGCATAGAAACATGCATAATGGAGCTAAAGACTTCAAAACTAGGTCATTGAAATGATACTAGAACCTATGATATGAATTTATGGACACAAGAGATGCCTGACTAATATTTTGTGTTAATACATCAACCTAGATAGATGGCTTGGTTGTAAGGACCCTTCCTGTGGAAGGAAGCCTTGTCAAGGGATGGAACACCAAGGGACCGAGAACGTAGAGAAAGGGATACCTGAGCTTGGAAGGTGCATGACAGCAAGGAAAAGAAAACTGAAGTAGAACAATATCAAAAAAGTCATGAGCATACTTAGTGGGATCAAGAATACATTAGCGAAGCAATGAGATGAAATTTTTTCCTATGAAAATTTTGATAACAATGGATGACATGGCTAAACAAGGAAATATTGGAAATATAAAAGGTGCCAACGAGAATAGAAGTAATGAAAATATTAGTTAATATTTATGTTCTCTATTATAGAATAAGGAGGATGATGTTCCTCTAATGGGGTGGGGTTTGTAAAATCCCCTTTTTCTACCCCTACTTATGATAATAATGGTTGTGATTTCAATGCCAATGTGGAAGGACCACAACTAGCTCGACCTCTGATAAAACATATAATCATAATTATTATTTAAATTAAAAAAACTAAAGGTTTGACAACCTTATAAACCCTTGGAGAGAGGGGAAGATTTCTTTCCCACCTATCTTTATCTAAGGTCGCTTTAATTTCTAATCCTAGCTTGATATACCTTTCTTGATTGAAAAGACATGATCACTACTAATTGAATAAATGTCGAGATTTATTGTACATGTAGTGAGTTAGTCATCTGAAAAGTGTTATGTGAGGTGATTGAGCCTGAATTGAAATGGGAAAATTTTGATTGATGAGTGTTACAAATAAATTAGTGAAATAATTCCCACATTAGAAGGAAAATGAGGAAATGTAACTAAACCAACCACCTCGTGAAATGTAATGGGAAAAAAATTTACTCGGAAGTAAAAAGGGGTATCTTATATCAACTCCTAGGGCTTCCATTGGCATATCAAGAATAGAAAAAAGGTAAGCCAGAATCTAGTTGCTACAAGAGAAGAAGAATAGAAACATTAGGTATGCAAGGATAAAAAAGAAGAAAAAGAAGAGGATGTTGGATGGTTGGAGATTTGGGTAAGGTTAGACTTAGAAGACGTGAATTCCCATGTTGTTTGATAATTTCCTATTCTATTGATGACCTACTTTTTGTGATCTTGGTGATACCTCATGTAGTTGTGTTTATATCCATTAAGATCTTGTTTATGCCTTTGTGGCATGTTTGAACTTCAATGAATGAATGGACCACTAAGTGTTGGTATTTGAGCTAGTGGAGAGCTAAAAAAATTGACCCCGTGTCCTAAAGTCATGTTCAAACATTCATGTGAATGATTTCCCTATACGAAATTTTCCCACATACCTTGCATTCGGCTTGAGGTTGGTCAGCTACAAGAAAGGTTGAGTTGTAGCTAGCTGATGTTTGGGTTGAGAGTCAAATTCCTTCATTGAGATGCCAACTAAATAACTATATATAGAAAAATATTTTTACTAATTCATGTTAGAATATAGGCTACGATATTCCTTACGATGTTTATGAATGATGATTAATCCTATAAAGTTTACGTAATAATGACCAATTTATTATATATTTTGGCTTGATTAGCTAACTCATGTATTTATGGGGAATATGATCTTCCTCTGTGATGTGGTTTCAACCTTATTAATCCATTCACAAGATTATTAATATTCCTAAGAATGGTGTCCTATAAAAAATTAGAATTAACCTAATATTTCACATTTTTTAGTCATCTTCTTTGTTTATGAGTTTGGGGAAGTTCCTCGTTATAACAATGGTTGTGATTGGTGTCTTGAATAATTTAACTTATATGGTGTGAGTGGACTTGCTCCAAATTTGAAATAACTATTGATGTCTCTACATGTCCATGATAAATGTATGTTTCTATGTTCTCATGGTTATGTGGGCCACATGGATCTTTGTGTTTGTTGTTATTTGCATGAGTTAGAAATTTATTTACATGAATATCACTAGTTACCTAATATGTTTTCATCCAACCTATTATGCACTACTAAAGAATATGATAATCCTAGTTGTTTGTAATAACATGGATATGTGAATTATACTCATGGTTGTAAGGGTTTAGAGACTTTTTTATGGATGTGATGGTACTATTATAAGTATGGAGCTATTGGTATGATTATGTATAAATGTTTAGTATGCTCAGTTCAATTGTTAGAGTGTATGGATTTCATAGATTAGCATGATATGGTTCTCATGGATTTCCATGCTTAATACTATTTAGAGTCGGTGGTCGATGTTTTCCACTATGTACTATATCTTTAGAAAAAATACAACTTGATTAGGACCCATTTTTTGGTTGTTATAGTGATTTTTTGTTGAGGCTACAAATAAATGCTAACTCTAGTACAAATAAGTATTAATGATTGATAGTAGGCATGCTATTGAATCCATTTATTTATGTCTAGCTTAAAACAATGTCTAGAATGTTCGAGATGGATTTTTCATTCTTGCATAAATAACTATTATAAGTAACACCATGCCTCAATGGAAGTGTTGGTTAAATCAATCAAATTCATAAAAATAATATAAGTCTAAATAACTATAGAGAATATGATGATAACTACAAATAATTTGGTTATATTGATATTTGGATACAATATTATTTTATTTTTGTATATGGGTAAGATAAAATGTCAACTCAACGGATGTATCTTGGATTCTAAACATTTGGGTTGATTACCCTTGTGAAAAATCACAAAACTATCGCGACCCATATTGAACCAAATATGTTGTTGTGAAGTTCAACTAAAATTGTATCTGAAATGGGGCCTTTTTTGGGAGTTTGATGGCTAGGATATAGATACATTTTCAAGGTGGAATTTGACTTAAAATCTAGCGTAGGGCCCTTAGCGATAGTTTAGAGTGGGACTAGATTTAATCAAAACTAGTGGATGCATCTTTGAATACGTGAATTTGGTGGTGGAAACAAGGTTTAGGGGTCTCGGATGTGGGCCAGACCCATATGAGTGTTGTGGAATGGTAGTGAGATAGATGTATCTAAGGATCCTATGGTATCGGAGGTTTTCCAAGAAAAAAATTCTTGAAAAATTGGACATTCCATGTCATTGATACAAAGGATACTGATGCTTTGTGAAAGTTTCAAAACAGAAACCCTACTGCAGTATTCTTGATCTACTTCGCCTACTTGTTTAATTAATTAACAAGCTATTAATTTGAGTTATTCAGAAAAACATTAAAGAAGATAAAAATTGCAACCTAGACATATATATATAATTTACTGAATAGCATGCATGTGCGAAAAAATTACACATATATTTTTTGGACAATTGTCCTTGGAAAAACCCAATGCAGGAAAATTGGTGCAACAACTCTAGAGGGTTTTATTATTATACATAATCTAAATACATTTATATGGGCACCAGAAATAGTCTACCCTATAGGGAAGTTACAAGAAATTTGTACCTTTCACTCGGAGACAAAAAATATGGATGATCCAACCCTCTCCAGGGAATTACAAATTCAAGCCCTTTTTGGCCCACCGAAAACCATCAGCGTAGCCTTCTTCAACCTCTACATTAGCCCTTTGGCCCAACGCAACCTCTGTGCAATGTCTTCGTAGTGCAGGCTATCCTTGTGTCACTCTAGAAGGCTCTGCACTGCCTCTGCGTCACTCAAATGGCTATGTGTCCCTCTCTGTGTGGCCTCTACATCAGCATGGCTGGACTGCGTCCCTATGGCCCGTAACTACGCTTTCCTAGTACAATAATGCCTCTCTGCTATTGTATTCTCAGCCTTGGATTAGATCATCCCTTTCCTATCTCTGCCCCTCACTGCACTGGAAACTCACTTCGAATTCCTCAGCAAACCCCACCCTAGAAATTTGACTTAGCTTCAGTGCTCTGCAATGTGTGTGTGTGTCCTCCAACTAACCCCAATCCTTTCCTTTATACTTTTCTCATTGGAAAACCAAAATACATGATCTAATATCTTATCGATGGCAGAGATTAAAAGAAATATTGATCCATGTCACTTAGAAAATTTCATCACATGTGTAATTTAATTCACTTTAATTTTTTAATTTCCCTAAGTTAGACTTAGCATCCCCATTAAAAATTTTAATTATTTGAATAACTATTACACTAGATGAAATTTCTCCAAAATATTTCTGGGTCTTAGATATCTTGTGCGTCTTAGCCCCTCCACAAAGTTTCAGAGCTAGAGCATATGCGATGCCACCCCAAAATCTCAACACTCCCTCTTAGCGAGGAGTGTTCTCTAACAGTACTTCCACACTTAAGCATTTCCCTAATCTTTGGCATCGATCTCAATGTTGATGCTTGGCATTCTTCCCTTCATCAACTGCAATGTTGCTCTTTGCAATTCTTCTCATGTCTCTTTCACTGACACGGCAACATTTATACTGTAGCTCCCTCTAAAATAGTCGTATCGTGCTACCAATTGCTGCACTACAACTCAGTTGCTAAGAAGTAAGCAACTAAAGGACCACCCAGTCAGTGACAGACAAGTCAATCGGACTGCATGTCATCAATGAAGATGTTGAAATTTGCAACAAGAAACAGTGAAATTGGCATCCAGAGACAACACACAAATTGGTGTGGGATCACAGGTCACACAGTGATGGATCCCAACGACACATTAGTGTGCAACCAGTTTTTAAATAAATTGGAAAATTAATTGTAATTGTATCTCATAGCAACTTGTAATAGTTAACTAAGTGTGACAAACATAGTTAGCTCAATAATTTCGAGTTGAGGGTCTAAGGATAGGCATGTAGAGTGACTATATTATTAACAGGGCCCGATTGCAGTTGTAGCACTAGTGTAGTGTGGGTGGGATCAGTTAATTCACAATAATTGAGTTAAAATCAGTTTAACTAGTTCCAACTATTTGATGAGCTAGTGAAAGATAAAGAGAATTAAAATAGATTTAATTCACTAGTAGTGATCTATCATTTAACTAATGATTCACTATTTATAGCTACATGCATGCTAATTCTGGTGGATACCCAGTTGAGACAAAGGTTCAAGGCTATTAAACTATCAGCTGTATTTTAGGAAAATTTCCCAGGTGTAGTTATAAAACCATGGGAATCCCATGAAAAATTGCGCAATCAAGGAAGGATGAATTTCCTATTTAATAGGGGATTAATTCTCTAGGTATTTTATAAGTAGGGTAGGCTAAGGGTATGATGATAATTGGCTATGTGTTTGTCCAATTTTTCCTAGATCAGTGTGAATCAATTGATAGAGTGTATGAGGTTGTGGTGATCACAAATACATTGTATTGTTTCATGATTCCTTAGTTGATTATACAATAAATATGGAGGGGTTTTGAGAATTTTATTTCTCCAGGAATATATGGTGTTGTTTATTGATTTACTTCTTTCTATTACTTGCATGTGATTGAGTGATCATGTTTTATATTCCGCAAATATTGTAGAAGGATTTAGTATCTTATTTTAGTACATTGCATGATCGGATTGAATCCATTGATATAATTTCTAAATGGTATTATAGTTGTGTTAGATATTTTCTACATGGTATCAAAGTGCCAGGAATCATAATAGTGGAGAAGAAATTGAGTTTGTGTTGAACAATATTCAAATTTGCAGGTACTTTATTTGGAGCTATAAGCAAATCAAGATGTATTTCAGTGACTTGAGACTCGAATATGCACTGGAGGGAAATTCAAATTATATTCCATGGAAGGATAGGATGGAGGCAGTGTTGGAGGAAAATGGGTTGAAGTAATTCATAGATAATGACATTCCCAAGCCCACAACAACAGATGCCCAACTTCTTGATGCATGACAGAAGAAGGTAGCAAAGGCGAGGATGATCTTGTTAGAGGGAGTTCGAGATCACATTGCCTTTGGTCTCCATGGAAAGGAAAATCCATATGTTATGTTGAAGGCCTTGACAGATCTATTTCAAAGCAGCAGTGACCAAAGAAAACTGGCACTCAAGGATAAGCTCAGGAAAATCAAAACGGAGAAGTTGGACTTCTCTCTCATCACATGCATGGCATCAACTGTGATGGGATCTATGTTGTACTTGGATAGTGGAGCATATTTCCACATGATGCAAAACAATGAACTCTTTAGTATCTTGAAGGAGAAGGATCTTAAAATGCACATCGAGATGGTTGATGACAAGAGGTATAGCGCTACCATGATTGTTATAGTTACTTTCCAGATATAGTCAGGTAAACATTTCTTATTAAGAGATGTCATGCATGTATTAGGCTTGAAAAAGAATTTAGTTTCAGTTTCTATGTTGGAGGATCTCGGATAAGATGTGGTTTTCAGTGAAGGAAAGGTGTTGCTTCGTCACAAAGCCAGAATACAGGTAAAGAATATGGGGGTTTGTGTGAATAACCTCTACACTCTTGATGTAGATGGATGTGTATCATTGAACAGTAAAGCAAGGAAGGTGGTGAGCCATGATACATGTGAGTTATGGCACAAGAGATTGGACCATCTACACCACAATGATTTGAGGATCATGAAACATATTTCTATAGGTATTTAAAAGGTACTCTTGCGTAGATAGACACATGCAACGGATGTACCATGGGAAAGTATTCTAAGGCCACCTTTCATGACAAGGAGAACCGAGCAGTGGAAATTGTTGATAGTGTTCACTCATACGTGTGTGGACCATTATCTATGCCTTCAACAACAAAGCATAAGTATTGTGTGATTTTTGTTGATGATTTTTCTAGAAAGTGTTGGATATTCTTTCTGTAGAAGAAAGATCAGGTGTTCTCCAAGTTTTGTGAGTTCAAAGAAATTATAGATAAATATTCATGGAAGAATGCGAAGGCTCTAAGGAGCAACAATTGTGGTGAGTATATCTCTAATGAATTCAAGGACTTGTATGCCAAAGAAGGAATTTGGAGGGAATCGATTACACCTCATAACCCACAATAGTATGGGGTTACAAAAATAAAGAACATATCAATAGTGGGAGCATCATGAGCTATGTTACATTATCAGGGCCTACCATTGAATCTATAGGCATAGGCATGCAATAAAGCAGTATTTGTGCATAACTAGGGTCCTAATTGGATACTTCGCATGAGTACACCAGAGGAGGCGTTTTCAGGTAAGAAGCCATATGTTTCATATTTTAAAAAATTTGGCTCATCTGTCTATTTCCATGTGACCAAAGATGCCAAGAAGAAGCTAGAACCAACAACGGATTTTGGTATATTTTTGGAGTACAATGATACTCCCCACAACTATCGGGTGTATTTTCCAACTAACAAGCTGACAATTGTTGGGAAAAATGTTAGATTTGATGAGGAGAAAGCCATGCGATTGTCCCTTAAAAGGGAGATTGATTTTCATGTAGATGAGGAACTCTTAGTTCCAAAGGATGAACCTCAAGATGTGGAGCAGACAAAATATTAGGATCATGGAGTGGCAAAAACCACTCATGCAGAGCCATCCACCAGAAATGGTAAGAAGCACACCAGAGAGGCTAATAGATTGATGCTAGATGTGATAGAGCATGTAGCAGCACCTACATCATAGTGCAGGAAAATAAGGTCCCCAGACAGGTGCATTGGATACATGGTTCTTATGAGAAAGTGTATTGTGACAGAACGATCCTCTTTTGAGGAAGAAGTGCAACAACCAACATGGGTTGATTCCATGGTTGATGAGTATGAATTCATTATCAGAAAAAATGCATGGGAAGTGGTCCCAAGACTAGTGGGGAAGTTAGTGGTTGGATCCAGGTGGATCTACAAGGTGAAGAAAACAGAGACCTTGAGAATGGAGAAATTTCAATCCATATGGGCAGAGGGAGTACATGCAACTATACCTCTAGGTGTGAGGTGGGGTGAGGTCCATATATGATCCAAAGAATAAATTTCGGTAGGATCCTTTGAGATGGTGTGTCTCATGGATTGAACCTATCTATGAGGAGCCCACAGTACAACAGTAGTAGGAAGGATCGATTAGATTGATGCATTCAGATGTTAGGAAGACAAAAATCATAGTGACAGGTGTTGAATATTGGAGCGCAGATCAGAGTTGGCAGTAGTGGAAAGTGTGTTATCACTCTAATAATTCTTAAAGTTGTGAGATTTTTAATTTGAAGAATATCAGAGGTAACCACAAACCTAATTTTAAGCTTTAGGATCTAGCCTTCCTAATGCTCAGAGAGGACTCTCTCTATAAGATTTAACTTTGTTGATTATATTTAATTTTAGGCTAGTTATATGAGGAAAATTGGTTTCAGGGTTTTGATTTGGTTTGGTGGGAAAATCACTTACTTAGATGGATATCTATAGATCAATATCCCATTGGGGAAAAGGGATTCTATGTGTCAAGAAATCATATCAGGATCAAGGTCTTAAGGTAAATTTTCATAGGGTAAGAGAGCATAGTCACTTCAGATCTTCAAAGGTTTATGATGAAATGGTTTTGATCGGGATAAAGAGAAATTAGGAATTCTTAAATCTATATTAGGAGTGAAAAGGCAGGGGTAATCGAAATCAAGGATAAATTAAGGATTCCCTAGTCTAGATATCAGTAGAAAACATTAAAATGATAATCAGTCAGTAACAGAGTTCTTTTAACAAATTCTGAAATAACAATTCTTGGTTATCATTAAAATTTAGAACACATTCATGGATGGATGGAAAACATAATAAAATTGACAATATGACAAGTGCAATACTTCACTGTAGTGGCCCAACACATGAATCCTGTAATATGATGCTTTATTTCCTATGATCTAATCTACTGACTTCAAATTGATACAAAAACCCTTTAGGTTCAAAAAATTATAACTATAGAAATGGTCAGTAATTAATCCACACTCAATACTTCAAATGATGAAGTATTTATACAAAAAATAGTACAAAATATCCTAGAATAAACATAGGAATTTTTCTTGGAAAATAAAATATCTTCATGCAAGAAGATAGTGACAACTACCTAACTAATTGCTAGTTGTCCTATTTATTGAACTAAAATAGCTTGTTGTTTGGATTATGGCTATAGCTAGACAACTCAGGTGTCCTTGATGCTGGCAGTTTTATCTTCAATCTGTTTTTATTTTCATCTTTCACCTGCTACACTTTTAAATGATACACTTTCAACTGACACACTTTGACTGCAGAAAAATTATTTACTGCTGATGTGAAAAACAACAAACTATGTTTTTACCTTTCATGCTCTGTCCTCACTGTAATTTGATCTTACAGTAAATATGCTAACTTCTCCTAGAACTCAGCTTCAGGAAATTTGATCTTCATTAGCCTTTTGAAGTTTTCATCAGCTTCAGTGTATTTGGAAAATGTTGGTTTGTTAACAAACAGGTGCTTTACTTCATGATGCAAGTAAAACAGATTTTCAAGATTCTTATGAAAAACATTCCCTATTGGGATTCCCTACCAATCTGATTTGTTTGTCTGTTATTTAGAAAATTTTCTCATCTTTTTGTCACAATCCTCTTTTTTCATAAATTTTTCATTGATTACCAGTGGATTAGGAAGACCTTTTTGCCTTAAAATATCAAATTTTATCATGAATCTTGTAATTTCCATTTCCATGTTTTGGAACTTTTCGTTTAATTGGTTCATCAAGGTCTTCTTGGATATTACCTTTCTTACCTCAAGTATGGTCTATGTTCTGTCTATAATTCCAATTTCATCCAATTCTTTTCTATTCTTAGAATTGAGAAATTTGATAATTTCCAAGGGCTCTTCAGGTTTTTTACCTAGCTACTCCTTTTTCTTTTATATTGCTTCTTTTGCTACTTTCAGTAAATATTTTTGTTCATAAATTACCTGTATTTATGGCCAAGTATCATTGACTCCTTCAATGGTATTTGACCATAATTGATTCTTAACATGTGCCATAGGTTCTTTTAAGGTTAATTGTTTCTAATTTTTTGAGTTGTTCATTAAACCTAATAGCCTTTTGCTCTTCATTCTTCGCATTAATCTGTTCCAGATTTTTGGCATCTTCTAGATTTTTAATTTGTTCTTTCAACCTGTTTTTCTCATTAGTTTGTATGGAAATGTCTTGCATTTCCTTTACCAATTTGCTGGCCTCATATGATTGCTGGGTTGTTGTTGCTGAAGACTCAGTGGCAAAAGTTGTTGATGAAGTTACTGGGACTGTTGTAGCCAGTGGAACATTTGGAGCTAGTGTTTCTGTTAGAGTAGATGGCACTATTGTTGTAACCATAGGATTTACAGTGGCAGGGACTTCCTGTGCTTTGGTGGTTCATTTTTCTTGGACCAATTTGTCCATCTCAATCTCCATTTCTTTGATTTGAGATATAAGTTGCAAAATAATACTCATCATTTCATCTTTTTTATTATATTCCTACAAACTTACCTTATCTTGAGGATGCTCAGTGGGAGGTAGTTTCAACTGTTTCTTAAGGGCAACAATATCAACATTCTTCTTTTTAATCAATTCCTGTGAAAATTTTATGTTCTGAGGGTTGTAACTGACCTCAATCACTAATTATTCTAAGGATTTTATTTTTATATCCTTTGCATATGATGAAGCTTTATCTAGTTTGAGTTGATCTCTCACATTTATCAAGGTATTTTGAAGCTTTTGAGCACTCATTTATTTAGTATTCATTGTGGAATAAATCATCTCTTCTTCTTGTTTATTAAATTCAATTTGGTCCAAAGGATGAATATCCTAGACTGGCACTTCAAAATAAATCTTTTTATAATCAACTGATGTTTTTGGAGTTGGTACTATGGGCTGAAGAAATGTCATCAAAATTTTCTTGTTTTTGTAATCAAAGGCTGAAATCAACCTGTTTTGTATGTTGGGAGTCTGCTTTAAGTATTGAGAATAAATTTCATTCTTTATTTCTTCATTATTATCTTTAATCTCCTTGTACCTTTCCTTGATGTCCATATCCTTTTCTTCTGTCTGCTTTGATGATGACACTCCTATACTTTGTCGTTTTTTAATCAACTGTGTATTAGAAGTGCTTGGTTGTTGTTCATTTTCAACTACTGTGTGAGGTACACTATATTTCACTGGAATATGTGTGTCAATGACCTCAACTGTCTCTTTTTCTTTTCTTGCATGATTGATCTTTAGATTTTTTCTGTACCTAATTTTTTACATGGCTTTTGTAGTGGTCTTAGCTGTGTAAGGCCCTTATTCCCTATTTATTTTCATACGTCTATCTTCCTGAGCTGGAGGCTGCAAAATGTGACTAGTATCACTTTGATTATCAACTTCTACCATTGTATTCTCTAACCATTCTGTTTGGTTTGATAATTTCTCAATATCATGCTTCTTTTCATGAATGTATGGAGTTAATTTACATTTAACTCTCATTTTTCTAATTATAACAAAGGGATCATAATACCAAAGAAAACTAGTGCTGAACTTGAACTCATGTAACTGTTTTTCTGCCTCTGGCCCTACTTCTCTGTTATTACATATGAATGGACCAACTTGATTCTTCAATTTAAACTGGGTTTTCTTCTTTGTAGCCAAAAATTTTACAACATCTGAGTTTAAAATTTGTCTTATTTACTCTAGAGCAAACAACCTCATGGGGAGGTATTTTGGGAACTTGTAAGGAATCAAGTTTGACCCATAGACTCTTATTCCAGTGTGATTTTGGTATAAATACCAATCACCTATCCTGATTTGTTCAGATAATTGTAAAACATTCTTCAAATCATTGTTGATCCTAGGATGCACACTATTGTTTAGAATATTTACCAATGGATGAATGAAATAATATGTAAACTCTGCATAAGTAAACTCATATGACTCCTTCCTGATCAAGGAAGTCCATAATAACACAGATTGTGGATTGGCTTCCACATCAAGCTTCTGAAGAGTTATAAGAAACTTTTCAGACTAGAAATAAAGGAACATGTCCAAAATAATTGAAGTATACCTAAGGACACCTTCAGTAGGCAGTTTGACTAGCTGTTCATGGATGTTATCAGCAATATACTAGGAAAAATTGAAGATAACTACAAGGGGCTGGCCAGGTACAAAAATGGACAAGAAACCAAGTACTAATGCATTAGCATGTTCATCAGTAAAATATCCAAGGATCAAATATAGCATGGAAATAATGTGTCTGGTTCTTTCTGAGAATTTAGAAGATGAGTATGCAGGGCTGAGCTTAGGGATTTCCACATATGATGGCATGAAAGTTTGAAAATTTTGAAATCTCTTGGGAAAATCTAAGTCCAAGTAGAGGTTAGTGAAGGCTTCAATTGATAGAGGGACTTCATTAGGCTCAGTCTGTAATTGAAGCATCTAGTTGATAGATTCATCTGTAATGGTAAATAATACTTCTTTTTCAAAATTCATAATGGCTCTTTGATCTAGAGAATAATAATATTAGCATAATCTGATAGCTTCTGGGCATGGGTGAGTATGAGGGACAATATATTTAGACAATATTGATTCCCAAATAAACACATCATCTGCTTGGTCCAAGGATTTCTCTTAGCTCCAGCAGTGGAGCTCAAGAAGGTTAAACTCAGTCACAGGATTTGTGATTTTGAAGTCTACATTTTCCAAGGGAGTATGTTCTACATCTACAACAGGAGGTTGTAGAGGGTTAATCACAATAGTGCTTTTGGATGCCATTGATAGGCTTGATTTATCAATTTAAACACTCTTAATCTTTAAAAATCCATTTCTAGGCCTTTGAAACACTTCTGTAAGATTAAACAATTTACAAAAGGACTTTAAATATAACATAGGTTCTATCTTTGACTCCAAAAGGTATAATTCTGATCACTCTGACTCAAAACTGTCAATTCTGTATATAAAACCAATTTCCTAACCTGTATAGCTTCATTAAATGATGTTAAGGGTTTACAGTGAAATTTCTGTAATGAAACAATCCTAAAACATCAAATTTTGTGCAAAAGGGCTTCTGAGTACTGTAGAAAAGGCTTTGGATGTCTCAGAGGGATTTTTAGATTTGCAGATGGTTAAACTCACTCCAAATTTGTTCTAAAATAGGTTAAAGTTTCAGAAACTGCAGAAAATGCCTAGGATTTGTATATTTGAAGAATTAATGAAGAAAATGGGGCATTTTTTAGGCATACAGGCTTCTAATGGATTCAATTAACAGTAAACTCTTTCAAATTGATGTATGACTCTCTTTTTTTCAAGAATACTTGTGAAATTCAGTTTTTTCACTGTGAAGAAGGGTTTCTTGGGGTTGAAAATCTTGCAAAAGCTTCTTCTACCCTTTACATGCAATCTGGTGGCTTCACAGTGATGTAGCAATTAATTATGATGAATTTTTTTGGTTTTTGGAGCTAGAACATAGACGCCATCGTATTTTTCTTGGTTTTAAATTCTTTTGTGCACAAAAAACAATAACAGAAGGCTTAAATGAATGTATTTCGAGTGTTTTATAAGAATTTTTATGTGAATAGTGAATGCATTAAACACAGGTCAATTAAAATATGTAAGCAGTTTGGGCGTGGGTGAGGGAATTACTACCGAGCGGTTTTCACACCCTCGAAAGGTGGTAATAGGAATCCGGAGGATGGATGTGATCCAATAGAATTGGGACACGTGGAGGAGAGATAAAGTGTTAAAATGACTTTTATCACGAGGTCTGGACTTGTTTAACAATCACACAATCAAATATGCGATAGGCGATCTGCACCGTTAGATCTGGCGGAAGGGAGCAAATGTCTAAGATTAAGTGATGAAGATGCGGGGTCAAAGGCATGGGCTCCAGGACATATATGCGGCGGTAGTGTAAAATGTATTAAAATATGACGTTTTAATACATAGTTTTAATATGGAAAATGATATTCGGGTGTAGGATTTATTAACAAATGTAATGAAAATATGTGTAATGTTACTATAGGCGGGGTATTTACATAATAGGAATAGTTTAACTTATGGGAGTGGGAATAATAATCACGTGGGGAATAAAACGTAGGCTAAAACTTAAAATATGGGTGGGAATAATATTAAATGGGTTTAATATAATACAGGCTTACAGATAAATAAGGAGCTAATATATAAAGTTAATGCTTAGTAAAAATGAAGTGTGATGAGGGAAAATATACTAATCTTAGTATAAAACATGATCATATAGGAACAAATTTCATGGTTGTGGGTTCCTTCATAATGTTTTTACACTTAGGATATAGTATTTTTTTTGGGTTTTTTTGGTAAAGGGGAAATTAGTTAAAATGGATTTATTTTCCTTGAGTAAAATGAGTTTTATACTTAGGAAAAAGGCGTTTTTTTTTTTTTTGGCCAAGGAAGATAAATGATGATGGGGAAAGGAGAAATGAAGGGGAAATAATGAAAATGGTGGGGATGAAGTATTTTTATAAGGAAGTGACTTTTTGAAGGAAGTTAGTGACTGAATTGACCAATTTCTGCTTATCCATGATTTGTAAAAAGTGCTTTTGCCTACCCTTATACTACCCTAACATTTTTTCTTCATTTACCTGGGTGCATTTGAGCTTGCAAACCCTTGTTCATTTTTGTTTCAAAACAGAAAACTAAATAATTATATCCTTATTTCTTCCAATGGCTCAGGTTAAACTATTGAGCTCCTTATTTATTCTCTACCTAACTACTGATCTACTAAGATTAAATTGTTTGGCTAGATCTTTATTCTCTATCTAATAACATGAAATTTAGAGCATGAAAAAGTCAAGATTAAGCTATTTTAACCTTCATGGATTGTGGCATTGTAACAAGCTGCACACAATATTTATTTTTCAGTAAAGTAAATAGTAGTGGCATTTGGATTTTCATCACTTTCATGTTTTATTTTCATCTCTTTTTTTTTTGGTGTCCATTTTCTATTCTTTTTTATCTTTTTCTTTCAAGTCCTTTGATTTTTATTTTGGACTTTTACCCTCTTTACATTTTTTTTTCTAATATGAGAAAACAATTTGCAGAAAGAAAAGTACGTACATATTAAAAGACTAATCAAAATAAATTCATAAATTATGAATCCTATTATTATAGGACCCTAACATAGTGCATGGATGCATATTTCAGCAGTGCAGAGAGTCTAGTAGACATGTGTAGTAGCTAGCAGTAGTCATAAGACTCTAATGACAGATGCATTATATTGATTCAGTTGTTTGGATGCTATTCAGTTTCAGGAGAGTTGCATGTGTGAACAACACTAAGAAGTGTTGCATGAAGAACATTCCAAAGATACTAGATTAGGACAGATTGATTCCTTTCTTGTTGACAGGGAGTGTTGAAATTTGCAACAAGAAACAGTGAAATTGGCATCTAGAAAACACACACACATTGGTGTGGGATCACAGGTCACACAATGACGGATCCTAGAAAAACATTAGTGTGCAAGAAATTTTTAAATAAATTGGAAAAATTAATTGTAATTTTATCTCATAACAAATTGTAATAGTTAACTAAGTGTGATAGACTTAGTTAGCTCAAGAATTGTGAGTTTTGGGTATAAGGATTGGCATGTCGAGTGATTCTATTATTAACAGGGTCCAATTGCAGTTGTAGCGCTAACGTAGTGCGGGCGAGATCAGTTAACTCACAATAATTGAGTTAAAATCAGTTTAACTAGTTCTAACTGTTTGATCCGCTAGTGGAAGATCAAGTGAATTAAAATAGATTTAATTCACCAGTAGTGATCTACCAAGTAACTGATGGTTCACTATCTTTAGTTGCATGCATGCTAGTTCTGGTGGATACCTAGTTGAGACAAAGGTTCAAGGATAGTAAACTATCAGTTGTATTTTAGGCAAACTACCCTGGTGCAGTTATAAAACCATAGGAAACCCATGATGAATTGTGCAATCAAGGAAGGTTGAATATCCTATTTAATAGGGGTTTAATTTGATAGGGATTGCATAAGCATGGTATGTTTAGGGTAGGTTGATATTTGGCTATGTGTTTGTCAATTTTTTCCTAGATTAGTGTGAAGCAATTAGTAGAGTGCATGAGGTTGTGGTGATCACAAATACATTTTATTGTTTAATGATTCCTTGGTTGATTATACAATAAATATGGAGGGGTTTTGAGCAGTTGATTTCCCTAGGAATATCTCGTGTTGTGTATTGAGTTACTCCTTTATCTTACTTTCATGTGATTAAGAAATCGTGTTTTATATTCTGCAAATATTGTAGAAGGATTCAGTATTTTGTTTTAGTACATTGCATGATCAGATTGAATCCATTGATATAATTTCTCCATGGTATTATAGTTGTGTTAGATATTTTCTACATAAGATCCCTTAGCTGTTGCGCTACGTTGTCTCTATGAATCAACTGTGTTGCTACTACTCTGCACTATGTAAGCACTGCCCCTCTATGTTGTTGAAGTCCCATTAGCCTCTATGCTTCTTCTTCTACATTGTTGTTGCAACTACACTGCACTTCTCCCATATACAATGTCCTAACTTGGCCTCTTCTTCACTATGATCTTCTGCACCAACTGCTCCAACCATCCTGCTATTTTCTTTAGGCTCTCGTATCTTGTATGTGATCCAAGAGTCACAAAACCTTAAGGATCCTGCCACCCATCTGTATTTTCTCTATATATCAATGTCTCCCCACCTCTTCTCTCAAGGCACATGAGCATTCATAACGACATCATCCTCACTACCACTTCCCCTTTGGCTGTTACTACCTTGGAATCAAAATATTCCTTGTCCTTCCTCTTAGGACAAGTGTTGGTGAAGTGTCCAAGTTTGCCACATTTAAAGCATCGGACCTTTGATAATTCCCTCTTCTTCTTCCATTTCTACCATTGTTCCTTTGATGCAAAGGTTGCGTCCACTTTCTCCTCCTTCTTCACTTAGCTACTTCCGCTGTTGAATTCCCTCTTAGTCATCCACTAGATCTCCTTCTGTCGAAGGATGGCCCACATGTCACCCTAATTATGGATTTATAGTCTTCCCAAAATTCTTTGGGCAAAGGTCTCCTAGTCATCAGTGACAACATTCAGGGTTTTCCTTACTAAAAGTCCTTCATCCGAAGTTTACCCCATGGAAATTAGATGATCAAGGATAGTCTGCAATATGGAGAGGAATGGATTGACATATTCTCCTTTGTGCATCTGGAACATCCTCATCTGGTTGTCTAGAAGCATATTACGTTGGACAGAGCTCCCCTAATACAGTGTGGTCAAATTTTTCCACACCTCATTTCCATCTTATTCTCGGCAATGTGTGGGACCACGTCATCCTTCACACCATCCATGATCATGTGCTTTGTCGAGGCTTGATTCTTGTTAAAATTATATAGATCATTTGCATCAGTCGTCACAACTATGAAATTTTCTGCATGTTCCCTGATGCCATACTCCTCTGGTACTGATAGGATTGTGGTCTTCCAGATCAGTAAGTTCGACACACCATCCAACCTATCCTAGTCACACAATCTGTAAGGGTCCATCTAGCTCAAATTTTTTGAAACATGTACTCCTCTCCCTCTCCCTACTGCAACACTCAACATGCGACTGTATATATTTTTCTTGGCACTAGAAACCCTATAGGTTAGTTTTTCCCTCTAAAAAATGATTTCCCTCCTAGAAATCCTCCACCAAATCACTTGAATCAGTCCTCTACGATCACCCTCTTGATCGAATCTCAGATTTTTTAGGCACAAAAATATGTTTAGTGATTTTTCTCCTCCTGAAATTTTCACCTTTACTAGGCACTATTATGAACCGACATAACCTATGCCACACCAATAAATTCTGAAGATTAGAAGTTGCACTTCCAGACTTCGAAAATCTACACAACGATTCTCCACATGGACTATGTCACCTCCTGGTTCTGCGTCAACATCTCTGTGAGAATATTGGCTCAGTGCAACCTCTGCTTAGTGTAGGTTGCCCCTGCATCAATCTAGAAGGCTTTGTGTTGTATCTGTGTCACTGAGACAACTCTACATCCCTCCTGGTGCTGCACTGCCTTCTTCTTGATCTTTGCTACTTTAGATGCTCTTCCTGAAGCAATTATATTTAGCCGCTCTATTGGTCGATCATATTGATCTGTGATGCTCTAATACCATGTGAAAGTTTCAAAACAGGAACCCTACTGTAGTATCCTTGATCTACCTCACCTACTTGTTTAATTAATTAACAAGTTATTAATATGAAGTATTCAAAAAAACATTAAAGAAGATACAAAATGTAGCCTACACATATACAAATCATTTACTAAACAGTACTCACATGCGACAAAATTACACACAGATTTTTTGTAAAAATGTCCCCAGAAAAACCCAAAGCATGAAAATCAATGCAATAGCTTTAGAGGATTTTACTATTATTCAGAATCTGAATACATTTATATGGCCACTAGAAATGGTCTTCCCTACAGAGAAATTACATATCAGTTGTACCCTTCACTTGGAGACAGAAAATATGGCTAATCCAACCCTCTATGGGGAATTACGAATTTGAGCCCTTTCTGGCCCACCAAAAACCATCAGCGCAACCTTCTTGAACTCCTACATCATCCCTATGGCCCAACGCAACCTCTATGCAGCACAGGTTGTCCCTGCATCACTCTGGGAGGCTCTGTGTTGACTTTGTGTCACCCATATGGCTCTATGCCCCTCTCTGCGTGGCCTCTACATCAGCGTGGCTCAATTTCATCCCTCTGGCCATTCTTTGTGCTTCCATGGTACAATAATGCCTCTCTGCTACTGTATTCTCAGCCTTGGATCAGATCATCCCTTTCCAATATCTTCCCCTCACTGCACTGCAAACTCACTTTGAATTCCTCAACAAACCCCGCCCCAAAAATGCGACTTAGCTTCAGTGCTCTACAATGTGTGTATGTGTCCTCCAACTGACCCCAAGCCTTCCCTTTATAATTTTCTCATTGGAAAACCAAAAACCGTGATCTAATATCTTATCGACAAGTGATATTAAAAGAAATATTTATCCACATCACTTAGAACATTTCGTCGCATGTGCAATTTAATTCACTTTAATTTTTTAATTTCCCTAGTAAGACTTAGGGTCCCCATTAAAAAATTTAATTATTTGAATAACTATTACACCAGATCAAATTTATCCAAACTCTTTCTTGGTCTTGGAGATCTTGTGTGTCTTAGCCTCTCCACAAAGTTTCGGAGCTATAGTGCACCCGATTCTACCCCAAAATATCAACAATTGGCACGTAGCAGTTGAATAATATGGAACCTACTAATTAGAATAACATGGCAAGCACCATAGAGGCTTAGAAAGGCTATGAAGGTGCCACATAAGGATCCGTTGAGGACATGGCTTAGATGAATCATGATGCACCCAAGTCACCGACGTAGCACTATTGTGGAAACAACTTATGGTATATGATATGGATAATTTTGATGGTTGAATCAGTTGAATCTATAAAACACATGGCAGTAATTTGTGGTGCCACATTGGACAGTGAGTGTGATGCGGATTCGACATGAATTATGTATTAGAGGGGGGACACTATCATAGATCTTAATTCCTCTCAACTATGGCATGATTGTAACAATCAACATAAGGTGTGGGATGTGAATTTTCTCATCACTTGCCACTCAATTTCCCCATCATGCCATAAAGGTGTGATAATAATTATTCTGTAAGTGTGGGCATGTTGGAATTGTTGATGGATGATTTGGATTTATGCAAGAATGCAACAGAATATAGAAATAACCATAAACATAGAAATGAAGTGGAAATAAGGCTTCATTTCATTAATATCAAATCACAGAAATATGCTTACAAACATGATGGAAATAAAATATCTAGGGTACTGTTAGAGAATCTCTGAGAAGAGATGTGGCGACTACAAACCTTTGAACTGTATTACAATGAGGCTCGAGGGCCCATTTATTATGGAGAAACAATGGAGAATTCTAAACATCCAAACACCTAACCCTAGGAGATGAAGCGCCAAAACTATGGGCCCCGTTTGGGTAAATTGGTGTTTCAACTTCCCAAGGATGTAACTTCGGCATAATATCTCTGTTTGGGGCTTCAAAATGGCTTCGGAAGTTCAGGATCCAAAAAACTGCTAAAAATAGTAAGTTGTGAAAAAAATGAAAGAGACAATGGTGGGGCCTGAGTGGAATAGGTAGGTGGCTACCAATATCCACCTGGATCATTCCTGCCCCCTTAGGAAGCAATGGTCCCCATTGTGTTGAGTTCCTCCATGAGATGAGGAAATTTCTATTGAACTTGGTCCCTGGTGAACCACTTGCCTTGGTGTAGGAGTTGGCCAACTTTGACAACCCGATACAGTTGGATCTTCTGTCGGTGAGTGTTCTTGATTTGCATGTCCATGATACAGTCTGTGGTGGCCTTCTCCATGCAGTCTGGGTTTAACTCTTTTGGTGTGAGTTCTTCTGCAATGTTAGAGGTGTCCAATAGAGGTGGGAAGTAGGGACGAAGGTGCTCTACATTGAATACTGGGTGTAGACCAAGGAATGGTGGAATACTGAGCTTGAAGGAATTGTTTCCTATAGCCTTGGTGATGGTGTATAGCCCATATCGGACTGGGTGAATCTTGCAGTGGGGTCCAGTGAGGTGCTCCTTCTACAAATGTAGCCACACTTTTTCGCCCACCTGGAAGTTGTGTGGCACCTGATGTTGATCATGTCGTTGCTTGTACTTAGCATTAGCTCTGTCCAATATGTCATGAACCTGTTGGTGGATGTGTTGAATGCACTCAATGAAGTTGTTTTCTTTTTCAACTTTAGACTGGACATGAGCTGAATCGGCCTGAGTAGTTGCAAATTTCATGGCAACGTCAATGGGACATAGTGGCTGGAATCCCAAACCCACCTGAAAGGGGCTATAGCCGGTTGAGATGTGGAGAGCCCGATTATAGCTGTGTTGTACATATGGAAGGCTCTCATCCCATGTGCGTGGATTCTTTGAATTGTACATGCATAGAATGTGTAAAATTATCCTATTGACGACCTCTGTCTGGCCATCAGTTTGGGGATGGAAAGCTGTGGACTTGGTGAGCTTGGTGTCCAACATTGACCAGAGGCTGGACCAAAATGTGCTGAGGAACCTGCTATCGTGATCTGATATGATAGACTATGGGATCCCAAAGTGCACCCACACCCATTCACAAAAGATTTTAGCAGTGGCTTATGCTGTGATATTCTTCTTGCAGGCCACCATAATGGCCATCTTTGAGAATCTGTCGACGACCACAAAAACACAGTCGCTTCCATGCTTAGTAGAAGGAAGACCTGACATTTAATTCATGGATATGCATTCCCAAGGTCGAATAGGGGTAGGTAGTAGAGTATAGAGCCCTTGCTTCTTGATGGTCGATTTGGCAATGGCACACGCAGTGCAGGATCTGATGTACTTCCTGACATCCTGTCGAAGGTTTGGCCAATAGAAGTACTTCTGCAGTATGTTAGCCACCTATTAAATTTTTCATATCAAATGGTGGCTAAAACATTTTTGAAGCCTTCAAGAAACAATTTTCATTGCAAAATTGTTATTTCTTGAAGTCTTTTGAAGATACCTTATCCTCTGATTAATCTTCACTGTTGTTTCCCTTTTAAACTCAGAAATTCTGTTGTTTTCATGAAGAAAATACTGCTGCAAAAGTCCCCATTTTTCCCCATTTTACTCATTTTTCCCTTCATCATTTGCCTCTTTTTATTCCCCTATTTCTTCTTAAAATTTCTCTATTTTTCATTATTTCCCCTTTCCCCTTCATAAAACCCCTTTTACAAGGTTTAAAACTCACTTTTAATCCTTACCGAAACCCCCAAATCCATCAAAAAAAACCTTGAAAAAATCATAAAAATAAACATTTTTGTATTAAGACATAAGCCCCTTTGGGCTAAGTCCTAAACCACTTCCCCACATGTGTCGTAGCACTGGAACCAAGAGCTAATAGTCCCAAGCACTTATCACATCGGAAGCAATCGGGGAGCGCAAGTTTTGGTGTTATACGAGACCTCTAATCCGATGAGCCCCTTTGCATTTAACCCCCGATCCCTTGTCTCATTCGTAGAACCTTGGGTCTTCAATTAGGTGCTGAAAACATTATAAACCATTCCCGATCACTTTTTCCCTTTGTAAAATCATAAAACCCACTTTTTCCTATGTTTATATTAAAACCTGTCAGTTCATGTTTTTAATAAAAAGAACCGTTGATCTTTTCCCGATCAACGATCCGCACGATCTCGCATCGGAGATTTTCCAAATGGGTAGATTGAAAAGGCCCGCACCATTGTTCCGATGCGACTGGCCCTTTATATGTTTGAACCCGGTTCCTTTAACCTCTTCATATATCCACAGGCCCCGCAATCAGGCGCCAAAACCTCATATATATAACCCACCCCGAAGCCAAAAACCTTTGTTTTTCATTAAATTTTTGGTTTTCATATCTTATAAAGGGTTTCCACCGGTTCATAATTTGAAAAAATATGCACCGTTGATCTGAGATGATCAAACGGATCGCGCAATCTCGCATCGAGAGATTTCAAAGGACACGTTAAATATTTTATTCCCCCTCCTCGATTGTCGATCTCCTGATGAGTTCTCTATCGTTGATCTCCCCTGCCAGATCCAGATCTGACGTTCCTTATCGCTCCTTCCCAAAGCCCTTTCCTCCACTATGAACTCCTCTGATTCTTCCTCTGCCATCGATCTGATCTACAGATCGATAGTCCACAGCTAATCGCATCAGAACCTTTTTTCCTTTGCCCCCCGTCGATAGTGAATCTCCGATTGGATCTGGGTTGTCCATGCCCTCAGATATGACGGTCTACATCAATCCTCCCACCTTTGTTAAATTTCATACACCTCGCTTTATAATGTTTTTCGGCCACATCTCAGCCGTTGATCTCTGCAGATCAACGGCCCATATCAACCCTTTCTCTGCCTCATGTATATATTCCATTTAACTCCATATTTGATCTCAGTCGTCCAAATCTATGATCCAACGGCTCAGATGGAAACTGCCCCACCTGCTACCACCCATGCATCTTATCAATATTGCGCTCACTCCCCACCATTCGATCTAAGACCTTAGATCTAACGGCCAACGTGCATTTTCACGCAAATTTAAGCATGAAGGATAATTCTCATAAGGCTACGTGATATAGGCAGTTTCAGAGTGCCACGTGTCGAATGATAATGCATATCGCGTTCGAAAAGGTGAAACTGCCTTCCTCCCCTTCTACTACATGATACTACTGTTTTTCTCCTCCGAAACTGCTTTCCTTTATTTTTCATTATGTTTTATCGCGTTCCTCCTTGACCGTTGATCTCTGCAGATCAATGGTCCCAGATCATTTTTGCGTTGTTTCATTTCCCTCCACCTTTCACTAAGGGGCTTCTAAAAGCAATCTTCGTCGTTGATCTCAGGGGCCAATTTGATCTAATGGCCCAAAATCATTTGGGAAACTGCAATTTCATTTCAAAATCGTTTTCCTTCGAAAAAGGTTTTAAACCTATTTCCCTTTGCAGTTCTTCGCATTTTCGCCTTTGTAAATATAATGTGACCCCTTCACATTATATTATTACGTTTACTCCCAACTGGTGATATCTGCAATATCAACGGCCCTAACTTAATCTATGCACCGTTCACTCCACCACTTTTCTTTTTTGACCCTTCGTGAACAATCTCCACCATTGGATGCTTTCATCCAATGGTCACTATCCAAACCTGAGCCTCTGAAGCAATATTACCCAGCCACGTAGGATTTTATAACATTTTTTGTATTTTGCAAGATTTAATGGTTCTTCCATTATATAAAAGGAAAAATAAAAGTCGAGGATGACGATCCTCCAGGCTTTCATTCATTGAAGAAGATCATTCTGTGGGGTTCCATACCACATTTCATCAATGCATCATGAGCATTGATGCCATATGAACCCTGTATCACCTACACATCAACAAAGATACAGAAAATTAAAAAAATCAAAGAGTATCCGTGTTGAAGATTAAATCAAGCTAGAAATGAAGAATTGAAGCTGATTTACACAGTTTGGATAGATTACAGCTAAGATCAAAAATCAAAAGCCCAATCCACTCAATTAAACACAGAATTAAAACAAATTATCAGTGTTTAAAGAAAACAATCAAATATTTCAGACCCAGAAAGTCTCCACTGCCACATCAGAGGCTAATTGATTTCTCTCAGCTACCAAATCCACCTGTAGCCTCAAAGCATTCAACAGAGGCTGAGTTATGACCAGAACAGAGGATATTTTCCTCATGATAGCTGAACATTTAATTCAAGCCAAAATATTTATTGCAAAAATATCAAAAAAGTTATTACAAGATGACATATAGCCGTAAAGTCAACAAAATCTTCCACCGAACTTAATTCTTAATGTTAAATAATTAATACAAAAGAAATATCTATAAACTTCTCCATCGAGCCCCTCAAAGGCCGAGAAGTATTAATCTATATTAATTGAACCTTGAAGATCTTTTATCCCATCCCACCTCCTCATTTCTTCTATAAATACTTCTGTAGAAGATGAAACAATGTTGGTTGCAGAACTTTGAAATATACTTGTGCTCGAAATTTCTACATGTAAATAGTGTTCAAAGGCTCTTGAAGCTCTATTTGTGATTTAATAAGTTAGGCTGAGAAGTGAAGATGATTTTTGAACTGTAACGTCAGACTTGAAGATTGTAACTGGTTTGACATCAATAACAAGCTATTTCTTGGGATCTTGGTCTATATCACTCATGAATTGCTTCTTTCTGTGTTATTGTATTTTCCTTTCATGTATGCTATATTGTCCATTATTCTCTGATAAAAAACAACAAGCATATAGTTAGGATTTACTGTTTACAGTACCCTTCTCTGACTGATAAGCTTTATCTCAATGTTTTCCTCCAATTTTTTTATTTATGAGTGATTCAATATATTTTAAGCAGTTAGGAATGCTAGCGTTCCCTTGTCCTACTGTTTGCTTTAAAAATTATTCTTGAATGTTATTTTCATTATCTTCTTAGTAAAGTTAGACTAGAAAAGTGATGGTGTGCCCTATTTTCTAGCTTCTTTCTCCAAAGGTAAATTCTGAAATTTTCCCTAAGTTTATACTGAAAGCAGACTAGATTTAAAAGTATCTTATCTGATCTTAAGTTGTATTTTGTTTCTCTTATTTGTTTTCATCCTTTCTGAAAGTATTTATGTGGATTACTAGATTGTTTGTCCCTTGAGTTATCTTTAATATGAGCTTGTCCAAAGAGGTTTATGGTGAGCCCTTCCCTTTGGTTGGTTTTAAATAGTTACCTTAAAAGGATTTTCTTGTTTGGACAGATTGTTAAATCCTAGTTGAAATTAGTGTCTGTTTCCACCCCTTCAACACTTTTATTGTTTCCATTCCATCATTTAATCTTAAATATCTTGTGATATAGATGACTTTCCCCTTGGACCACTCTTGAAGTCTTTTCTCAATTAAACCCTTGTATGAATCCATAGCCTAATGGACTAAAAACCAGCGTTATATCTATCTAATCAACCAAAGCTTGTTTTGATAGCTTGCAACTTCACACCTTTGAAACTCTTGCATTTTAGGACTTTCCACTCAACTATAATCATGCTCAACCATCCAAAACAAACAAAAGCCCTCGGTCTTCATAACTAGCCTGATATGATTACCCAAAATCCTTAAATATAAATCAATCTTTGCACTTATTGGAGAGATCCCTCTCCGCATTCAGGATGGCTAGATCCTAGAATCCCAAAGTCGTTCAAGTGTTCTCTCTACATTTTTGGTCTTACTAATCTGCTGAAATTAAAGGGAGCTAACACAGTACTGCCACTGTTTTCTCAACCCCAAAATGCCCAGTGACTCGATTGTAGTGCGCTTCTAATATCATCTTGGCACACTCGCTTGAAGGAACACAAAGGTGTCCCAGGTGACATAATAGTGCATATTGGAGGTGAAAATTTGGAACTTGCATACCCCCGAAGAGTGCCTTGCATGTCTGGCTGAATTCTAGATCACTCTTGTAGAGAAGTGGCCATTCATAAGTCTCATTCCCACAAGAGTTGAGAACGGTGGTTATGGCCATGATCGGTGGTCGGCTGAGGCAATCTACAACATTATTGGTGCTACCCTTCTTGTACTTTATGTTCAAATGAAATTTTTGCAGATATGTGGACCACTGCTGATGGTGATCATTCTACAAATTCCCTTGTGTCTGTATGAATTGCAAGGGTCAGTGGTCTATGTGGATGATTGTCTCCTCCCCCAAAATGTAAAGCTTCCATTGTCGACAAGCCTACACAATGGAATGCATTTCTTTGTCATAAGTGGGATAATTTCGAACTGTGCTAGATAATGTCTCACTGTGATATGCCACTGGATGCCCCTGTTGAGTAAGAACTACCCCAATAGCATAGTCATAGGCATCAGTCTCAATCTCAAATGTTTTTGCAAGTCTGGTAATGTGAGCATTGGGGCAGAACAAAGGCGATGTTTCAATTCTATGAATGCCTTCTGTTGAGATTCCGACCAACAGAAATTTTCTTTCGTTCCTCACTTGGTGACTTGACTCAAGGGCCAAGTGATATGAGATAATCCCAACACGAACCTACGGTAGAGATTACCAAGACCTAGAAAGTTTCGAATCTCTGTTAGGGTGGTTGTGTCTAGCCAATCTCGAATGACTTGGATCTTGGCTGGATCCACATGCACCCCCCTTTCATCAATAATATATCCCAGATATTGAACCTGGGTCATGCCAAAGGTGCACTTCTCCAAATTCGCACACAACTTGTGTTGCCGCAGTGTTTGGAGGACTTCTCAGATGTGGTGGAGGTGCTCTTCCCAAGTCTGGCTAAAGATAAGAATGTCATCCAAGTATACCACTACAAATGAGTTGGTGAATGGATGCAATATTTCATACATAAACCTCATGAAGGTTGCGGGAGAATTTTTCAATCCGAAAGGCATGATGAGCCATTTGAAAAGGCCCTCCTTGGCTTTGAAGGCAATCTTCCACACATCAGAGGGTTCGATTGGTACCTGGTGATACCCAGACTTCAATTCGATCTTGCTGAAATATTTTTCCGCTTTGAGTTGGTCTAGAAGGTCATCAATCTATGGTAGTGGGTACCTATTCCAGAAATTGATCTTGTTCAGCGCCCAATAATCAATACAGAGTATCCAAGTCCCATCCTTCTTCTGTACCAACATGATCGGGGTCCCACAAGGCAATGAACTTGGCCGGATGTGACCTTTTTTCAGTAGCTCCTGAATCTACCTCTTGATTTCGTCATTCTCTAGAACAAAGCTCATATAGATCGCTCCATTGGGTAACGGTGCACCTGGGGTCAGCTCAATGGGGTGCTTGACCTGAAACTGTAGAGGCACCCATGTGGGTGAGGTGAAAATGTCTCTGTACTCCTCCACAACCTTGTCCATTTGTTGTTGTCATGCAAAGGAGCCATGTCTAGAGGTCGTGGCCATAGTATTCTTCTTTCCCTAGGGGTGGATCATCAGGAAAAAAAATTTCCTGGTTTGGGAAATCAGCTTACTGCATTGTTTTTCAGTAACCAAAGAGATATTAGGAGGCAGTGGTACCTCTGGTATCCTGTACAATTTATTTCCCAAAGTAACAAAAATAGCGCGAGGTCGAGACTCATACATAGCATGTTGCTTCCACAAGTATGGTTGGCTTAATAATACATCAGAAACATCAATAGGAGCAATGTCACACAATACCTCATCCGTGAAGGGCTTGATGCTATAGGGAAGGCAACACTACTAGCTAACGTGAAGATCCAATCCTTGGTGAAGCCACCCGATGGTGTATGGTTGTGGGTGCGCTGTGGTTGGCAAGCCCGACCGTTTCATGACATCTTCTGAAATGAGGTTCTTTTGGCTCCCATTGTCGACAATGAACCATAGAGGGGAAACCTTTACCCACATCTGGTAGTGGAAAAGATGCTTTACCTCCTTTGGATCTTCTGGTTCCTCCTTCTGGATCTTCATAGTGGCAATAGTGGCATTGGGCTCCGCATCAATAATCTGCTTCCCTTTGTCGTTCACCTTATTAAGTTCTAATTCAGAGTCAAAGCATGCATCTAATTCAGAAGCCCTCATCTCGGCCACTAGCGACTGCTTGGCCTGACACTCACTTGCGTTGTGAGTGGAGCTCTTATGGAACTCACACCACTTTCCTGTGTCCTTATTTGGCTTCACGGTGTTGTTCTTTGCTTGTGTATTTATCAGGTTTTCTTGGGCCACCATGCCTTAGCTTTGTCCTTTGTTCTGTGGTTTGGGGGCACCTTTCCCTTTCTTTTGATTCACAAATCCAAAGTCTCGCTTCTTCTGTTTGAATTTCTGCTCAATCTTGGCAGCATACCTATATGTCGTACCAAGTGAGGAGATGTCGAGGAACTCCATTTCCTCCTTAATGTATCTGTGCAGAAAACCACGATACTTTAGCACCAAATTTTTCTCTGAATCTTTGATACCCAAATTTTTTCCCAAGGTATGGAACAGATTCATTAGCTCATGCACATCTTGATCCCTTTGTTCCCACAGTGTGGTCCATTGTATGTACTTGTCCTCATAGCTCCCCACGGGATAGTATTGTTCCTTGATGGAATCTTAGAAATAATTCCAAGTGGGTACAACTGAGAATAGAGAGGGTTACGTCTCATCCATTTTCTCATAGTAGGTTTCCCACTAGTCCTTGACATGGGGGGTAACTTTGAGGAGTGAAAAAATAATCTTCTCCCGGTCAAAAAAATCATGAACTGAGAAATATCCTTCTAATAGATTCAACCATCTATTTATGGCATCTGCATCTATTTGAACCTCAAATATGGGAATGTCAAAGTTTACTTGTACCTTAAAGGGAGTCGCGCCTCCAGAGTGGCAGCTGGATGCAGATGCGCCGCTGATGGGCAGTCGTTGAAGGATCTGGGCAAAGTTATCCATCATCTAATTCCTTTGTTTTTCGAGGGCCTCCTCGAGCAATATTTTGATAGGATCTCCTACTCCCTCATCTTTATTTTTGTCCCCCATGGGCATCCGTCGGGATTTGTGAGGTTGATATTGCAAAGGTTCCACCATATCGAGCCCTAACTCCTTATACCCCGACCTCGTTGGGGACATGAAAAGAAGGATCAAGAAAAATCAGACCGCTCTGATACCACTAATCCGGATTTATGCAGGAATGCAACAGAATACAGAAATAACCATAAAAATAGAAATACAGCAGAAATAAGGCTTCATTTAATTAATATCAAATCACACAAATATGCTTACAAACATGACGGAAATAAAATAGATAGGGTGCTGGTAGTGAATCTCTGAGAAGAGATGTGGCAACTACAGACCTCTGAACTATATTAAAATGAGGCTCGAGGGCCTATTTATTATGGAGAAACAATGGAGAATTCTAAACATCTAAAAACCTAACCCTAGGAGATGAAGCACCAAAACTATGGGCCCCGTTTGGGTAAATTGGTGTTTCAACTTACCAAGGACGTAACTTTGGCATACTATCTCCGTTTGGGGCTTCAAAATGGCTCCAGAAGTTTAGGACTCGAAAAAATGCTAAAAATAGTAAGTTGTGAAAAAAAAGAAATGAAAGAGACAATGGTGGGGGCCCGGGTGGAATAGGCGGGTGGCCACCAATATCCACCTCGATCAATGGAGGAAATGATGGAAATACATTTTTTTCTCTAAACAGAAAAACTATGTTTTACACAAATGGTCAAGACCTAGTGGGATCCTGACATAGGCTATCTAAATTCCATGTGGAATGTCAAATGAAATCAATCAGTGCATGGTACATTTCCATTGTGACATGTGGTAGGAAGAAATTTCCTTTTCGAATGTTAAAGTTGGATAATTTTGGATGGCACTTTTTTGGTTTCATAGATGTCATGTGATAGGGTGATGTCAGTGTGACACTAGCAAGACATGGCCCTTGTGTTTGGGTGCAAGCTAACATAGTGCATAATGTCAAATTTAGCATTGGAATACATAGGAGTATCCATAGTACTTTCTTCCTATCACTAATATTTATTGTCATGTTTTGAGTGTATGTGCACAGTCGAGAGAGTGCACGTAATAGATAAATGTTCATTAGTGAATATGTGTTAATTGATGGATTGTGGGAACCCCCCTAGTTAGCTATCAGGAACATTGGCGGGGTGAAAATTAATACATGATTCCCATCTAGTGAGGTGGCCATGTGGAGGAAATAGCGATGCGGGAACTTGCGAGAGATTAAGTCACATATGCGACAAATAACAAACACCGCCCCCTTTTCTAACTATCAAAAGGATGGCTAGAGGGAGGTGCAATGAATATAGGTTGACGATCAAATCCAAAAATTAAAGTTGTGGTCGTGAGTTGTAAGGTGTTTAATAACTAACCATGTTATCCTATCCAATAGGTCAATCTTCAAGAGAACATATCTCTCAATCCATGGGTTGGATTGAGATAAAAATTATATCCATGGAAATATATTGACACATTAGATGCAATCCTGCTATCTAAAGTGATTTCCAAACACCTTAGGGAAGAATAAATTTGTAACCCCATTTCCATAATGAGGCCATGGAATTTAGGTTAGTTCAACATAAAAACTCCCATGAAACATAGATTAAGTCAAGCGGGAGGGAGGTAGCATTACAAAAACTTTAAATACCATGGATTTAAATGATGGAATTAAATTTATCTCACCCATTCTCCCAACATTTACTTTGTGCAACCAAGACATCGTTTGGTGAAAGGTGAATGGTGGATATGAAGGGGAATAGTATATGGTTTAATTGTTGGCAACATGGTGTTGGAATTGATGTCAACCATGGAGTCATCCAACTTGGCATTGGTGTCACTAGATTGATTGAGTTATGATGGACATATATCTTAGTGCTAATGTGTTTTGGAGTTTTACAGGTCTCTAAGGAAGTGGTGTTGCTGATGGAATCAGTATTGGGTGGAAAAAAATTAAGTTTACCAAGTTTTACAAGACCATCATTGGCTTTCCACAATATTCCAACAACACTACCAGACCATTACAATATTTCCTTTGTCTGACCATGAAAATATTCTCGTTCTTCCTATTGCAATGAAATTTACATCCAAGAAGGTATTACTTCGTGATATTTTGTCTACATAATATCACTAAACAGTAAAAGAAAATTGACTAATACATAGAAAATTATATCCCAACTGAATGCTCATACATGCACCAAAAAAACAATTCTAGATGCTGTTAGCCACCCATATTTTTCAATTATAGCAGTTAGTGGCTAAAATATTCTTTGCAGCCTTCAAGAAACAAATTCAGGCCTAAAAATTGTTGGTACTTGAAGTCAGTTGGCAAGGTTATAAACTACTGATTGGTTCTACATACTCTCCATCCCCTCTCCCTCTGATAAACCATGAAAATCCTAAGCAAAGTGTTGCTTCATCCTCCTCCTTTTTCTTCTCCCCTTCTTCCTTTTTCCTCATTTATTCAACTCTCCTTTCACCCATAAAGAACCCCATCAAACCCTTTTATATCCCATATTCCTCCATTAATCTCATTTCCCAAGGTCAAAAACCCACTTTTTGATCTATCGGAGCCTTTCTCCTCTTGCAAAAATCATTAAAAAACCATGGAAAAACATACATTTTTCATGCGTTGGGCTTTAGCCCCTCAGGATAAGCCCCTGCTTTCTCTTTATCCATATGCCCCGTCGCCGGAACCGTGTGCAGAAGTCCGCAGGGCGCTTAACCCTCAGAAATAATTTATCGCCCGAAAACGTTTAAAACCTTTGTAAAAAGTAAGGTTGGGTTTGTTTTATTTTTCCACCAAAGAAAATCAAAATTAAAACTCCGCCATCGATCTGTCCCGCGGATCAACGGTGCGGAGTGTACCCCTCATCCGGTGGACCCCTCCCCCCTTTTTTTTTCGGCTCGCTGTTTTCCTTTCCCACCGGTTTGTGCCGGCACCACCTTTCGTCCGGACGCGGTTTTATGCCGTCGGCCAGCGATACCACCCGCTGGCCGACACGTGTTCTCCACCTCACCCCGAAAACCGCCGAGACATGTCCACCTCCCGCGCATTAAACATTGTCCTATGTTCCCGCAGCGGGATTTATCACCGCCGTCGGATCTAGGCCCTCCCATCCGACGGTCCCCGATCACCTTTCCCGCTCGTCCTTTAACCAATTCGCTCGTCCGTTAAATTTTCCCTGGCGCGTTTAAAACCCAATCCCCGCCGTCGATCTCTGTAGATCGACGGTCTGCATCTCCTCTCCCGATTCCATTATACGGTCCACTTTCCTCCTCGTTGACCGTTCGATTTGCTCCCAACCGTTGATCGCAATACGATCAACGGTCCCGATCCCTCCTTTTTCCCGCACGCCCTCCGATGCAGTCTGACCATATAAACGCAGGATTTCTTCATTTTTCTTGTTTTTTCGCAGGTTTTTAAGGTTTTTCTTCGTATTTTATGAAGATCTAAAGGATGAGGGTGACGTCTCCAATCCTTCCGATTTGTCCAGGGAATCGATCATATGGAGGATAACAAGGATATCAACAAAGTTTCATGAGCTTTGGTTGTTGCACGTCCCTGTAGAAGCTTGAAGAATGCTGTCAATATCAGAGCAGAGAAAGAGTATCGGATTAAAGATAGAATGAACCAGAGCAGTGGATTTGTGAGAAGATTGGCGGGGATTACGGCTAAGACGGTTATCAAAAGCCTAATCCCCGGCTCAGAACACGGATTAAAGCAAAACCTAAAAGTGTTCATCAGACAGATCGCCTCCACCGCCATACTTTGAGGCGAATTGATTCCTCAACCACCACAGTGCCACCTATTGCCTCAGAAAGCTCAATCAGAGGATGAATTTATTGAACAAGATCAGATATTATGCCTCGGAACAACCAAAGAAGTTATTACTGCACCTGATTTAATGACAGAATGTTTGCAGAGTAACCCTAACAGTACGCAGAGCCTCAAAGGTCAACAAAAGCTCTTTTCGAGCTTGCTTTTTAAGAATAAACACATCAATGCAATGTAACACCTGTAGAATTTCTTCATCGAACCTCACGGGGTCAGGAAGACATTAGTTCTGCATTGATTGTATTTGAGATCTTTTTATCAGATCTCACCTCCTCATCCTTCTATAAATACTCCAGACGAAGATGAGTGAGGGGTTGGTTTTTGTTGGATTAGTTGGTTGTCAATGTAATTGTTGAAGCGTTGTAGCTGTTTCTGAGGGGAAAACTCTTGACTGTAAATAGTGGTTTCATAGGCTCTTGGAGCTCTGCTTGTAACAGATAGGTTAGGTTGTGAAGAGAGATGGATTAAAACATTGGATTTGAAGATTGTAACCGGTTTGAAGCAATCAATACAAGATGATTTATGGGATCCTGGTTTATGCTGATGGTGATGTTATTCTCACTGTAACTTGTCATTTTATTTTTGTTTTCAATTTGTTTCATTTTCCACTGTAAAGAACAGTTTAAACAGTGTTAGAGTTTGCTGTATACTAGTGACCTTCTCTGGCTGAAAAATCTTTATCCCAATGTTTTCTTATTATTGTGTTATTTAGAAATGATTTAATTCAGTCTAAGCACAGAGATGTTGGCGTTCCCTCATCTTTTCGTCACTGCTGAATGTTGTTTTTAAATGTTACTTTCATATATGTTGTGTAAGGAATGAATTGAGGAAATCAAAGGTTAGCCCTGAGTCCCTTTCTTGTTTGCTCAACTATTTCTCTGTTTCCCTTAGGATGTGTCAAAAGTTGACTAGTTTCGAAGTACTTATCAGATCTTGGGCCATTCTGTGTTATCTTGGTGATTGTCTTGGAAGTAACTAAGTAAAGAAGAACTAAGATGAGGAGAAAGGTGAGCCCTGCCCGCTAGTTTCTGCTCCAAAGGTTGCCTTCAAGTTTCCCCTTTGTTTTTTATCTGTGTTCTATCAGAAGTGTATCAAAGGCTGGATAGTTTCAAAGTACTTACCAGATCCTAGTTTGCTTCTATGTTTTCCTTAAGTGCCTGGTCAAAGGCTGGCTAGTTTCAAAGTACTTACCAGATCCTGGGCTGCTCTTTGTTCCGCATCTGTTAATTCCCTTTCTTATTGTATCACCCCATTCCATAAATCAAACTTCAAAGAGATCCTTAGGCTTAGATGACTTGCCCCATAGATTACTCTTGAACCTGGATGTTTCAATTAAATTCCCTTATGGCTCCATAGCCCAATGGATTGAAAACTTGCCATCATCTTTCTTTAGAATCAAAGCCTATTTTGTTTACTTGCAACTTCTCACCTTTGAACCTATTTGCATATAGATCTTTCCGCCTCAGACAGCAACTATGTTCAACCATCCAAGAAAACCAAACAAAACCCTTGGCCTTCATAACTAGCCTAATATCATCATCCTAAACTTCAAAGACAATATCCATCTTTGTACATATTGGAAAGATCCCTCTCCGGATTCAGGAGGGCTAGATCCTAGAATCCCAAAGTTGGTTGAAATGATGTTAACTCTGTGATCGGACTTTGCCAATCTTGCTTGTTACAGAGACCTAACATTTCTGGCGACTCCGCTGGGGATAAACCTATAGTCTTTTACATTCAAATCTATTTCAAATCTTTTCATAAAGAAGCTTGTGTTGCAAACCCAGAATCTTCATATAAACATCTTGAGAGTAAAAGGCAGCCTTTCCAAGCACTACCAAAGAATGGTAATGATGATAAAACTCGTTTGAATCAGTGACAAACTAGGTCAATCCTAGGGTTCTTTAAAGTCTTTATCTAACCTTGGAAAATCAGCTAGCTTAGCCACAAGGATAGACTGTCTTCGTTTCTTAACCGTAGCTAAGTTTTGAGGCAAAGCTAGGACATTCTTTTAAAACCACAATATAAACAATTCAGAAAATACCAAAAACATTTCAGATTGGTAGTAAAACACAAGTTTTGATACCTGTATACGTCTTTGATGTGTTTTACCCTATACTCTTAGACAGAGTCTGGAAAGGGCCAGGTAGCCTCTGGATCTCATCCTCTTTTGGGGGTGACACATCTAGTGAATGCCCTCCCAGTCAACCTCTGGTTAGAGTTGTTGTATTTTGAGATATCCTTGAAAAGGAATGTTCCACAAACACTGAGGTGGACAGTGTACTTCGGTAAAAACTCTCTGAACCTTCCACCTGGCGACTCCACCATCCTGAGAAAACCTTAAGACTCCACTGGGAATAACCCTTATCATTATAAAATCATTCAAACTCAGGTAGAGGACTGCAGAAGTCGAATTGGGAAAAACAGATTAGTTAAACCACCTAAAGATTGTCATATCTGGTTAAACTTCTCTTGTTTAGGTGGGTCTAAACATATAAACATTGTGGCTCCTAAAAGGATCCACACTAGAGCCCATCCTGACCCAGATCCCCCTGAAATAGTTGATAACCCGGAAAGAATTCTTAGGAGGTCTCCTAGGATACAATCCTCAACTATTTTCAGACCACCCCTAAGAGCCAATTCAGTCCCTGAGAACCTTTCAGCTCTTCATGAATCACAAATTGACTTATTAAACCCATTTAGAACTAGGTCATTTGGTGATTTAGATCAGTTAGATTCTGAGCCTACCCTTTCATCTCCCGAAACCAGTGGGACTCTTGGGAATAGAGAATCAACACCTCCTGATTTACATTTTCTACATAATTTAGGTGTCTCTCACCCAAGATCAGCTCAAAGATCTACTGCTGTTCCATCCACTTCTGTTCATCCTTCATCCACTGCTCAAACCACTCCACTTCAACCCACACCTCCACTTGTAAACCCACCCCCACCACATATCATGGCAGCATGGTATGCTCCCTTAGTCCTTCCTGTACCATTAGTCAATCTTCCACAGGACTATCAGTCCAAGATTCCATTATATGATGCTAATAATACCATAACAGCATCTCAACATGTGGACAAGATGAATGACTACTTTGACAGAAATGAGATTGATAATGAATCTGTCAAAATCAGATTGTTTGCTCAAATTTTGGGGGGAGAAGTCAGAAAATGGTTTAAAGGTTTAACCCCCCATAGTATCAACGACCTTCAAGCCTTCCATCAAACATTTTTAAACAAATGGGAAGTAAGGAAAAACCCTCTCCAAGTCCTTGCTGACTATAAAAATCTCCATTGGAACCCTGGGGAAAGTGTACAAGCTTATTGTACCAGGTTCAATAGTGTGTATAATGCACTTTCCCCTGAACTGAAACCTCCTCAGGGATCAGCCTTAAACAAATTTCCTGAAGGGTTCGATCCAGACATGACATATTCACTTAGAGAAAGAGTCTTTGCAACCCTTGAAGATATGCAAAGAGGTGCCCTTTCTGTAGAGGTGAATCTCATGGAGAAAAGAGCAAGGATGAAAGCCGAAAAGAGAGTTTCTTTTAGAGAGGAGCCCACCCCTTCTACTTCAAGCTCAAAGATGGAAAGAATGATGGAAGAAATGATGAAGAAAATGAGCATTCTAGAGAGAGCACAAGCGAGTCTAAATCAAAATTCTCCTCAAAACAGAAATCAAAACCAGAATCAGAATCTTAGAAGAAATCAGCCTCCCAATAGACCCAGGGAAGATGATCAGCAGATCATGCCTCCCTTTCATCAGAACTTTTTAAGTGAGGTTGAACAAACAGATCAAATAACAGAGGAAGATGATATAAACTTATTTGGGGTAGATGATGATAACTTTGAGGTTCATTATGAAAATAAACAAGGTCTTTATACACCTTATGATGACAGAAGAGATGATAATCAGAATGACTATCAAAACATGGAGAATGTTGTCATAGAACCTTTAAGGGAATATGAACTCAGAAGTAGATCTAATCAACAAACCCCCGACAATAAAACCTCTGACAAACCTTCTCAGAACAGCACTGCAACCAAGTCTAAAACAATCAAACAAAAGGACAAAACGGTGGCTGTCGATTCTGGTAATGGTAAAGAGAAAGACACTCAAAATATTGAAAAAAAGAGTGAAAACATTAGTAGTACTTGCACCTCAGTTAGTACTCCTGCAAATACAACTGTTTCAACTGTAGATAAACCAAGTCAGCAAGCTGTTATTGCTGATAAAGCGGCAGTAAACAAGGCTGAAGTCAATACTCTGAAGAATCAAAGCCTTTTCAGTCTAGAACAGGAAATCTCAAAGATCAAAATCTCTGTTCCTTTGACTGAGTTAGCTGCCCAACATGTATACAGGTCCAAAATTTTGAAGGCTTTGAACTTAGAAAATAATGAAGACACCCTCAATCTTAATGATGACCAACCAGAGCTTATTTTTGGTCCCGAGATTGAAGGAAAGTTCCAAGAGGGTCCTATCCCGCCCTTTTATGTAAGCTTAAACGTTCACGACAAAATTCTGCACAATGCTATGCATGACTCAGGCGCTTCCCATAATTTAATGCCAAAAGCTGTAATGCAAAGCCTGGGTCTTGAAATTACCAGACCTTACAAAGACCTGTACTCCTTTGACTCGAGTAGAGTTAAGTGTCTAGGATTGATTAAAAATCTCTGTGTTAATCTAGCCCAAATTCCAGCCAAATGTTTAGTCATGGATGTTGTTGTGGCTGATGTTCCCCCAAAGTATGGAATGCTTTTATCAAGGTCTTGGGGGGCTAAGTTATAGGGGACTATGCAAATGGACATGGCATATGCAACCATCCCTGTCTTCAATAAAACTAGGAGGCTTTATAGGGAATCTCACATGCAATACACAGTAACAAGCCAGGAGCAGCCTCAAAACTCCCCACTCTATGCTATAAACACGAGCCTTGATTCTTTTATTATGTTCAATAATGAAACACTCACCGAACAAATTGTTTCGAAAGAATCCTTGGCTGGAGTAAAAGAGGAGGATAACGATGCCGAATTGCCAAAACAGTGTACCGTGTCTGAAGGTCCTAGTAAATTAAACACAGATCTTGAACTGCAAGTCACCAACTCGTTGAACTTAAAACTTGACAGTCGAAAAAACGGTCCTCAAACCGATGAAAAACTTGAGGAATCAAATCATACAAAGTCCATTCATCAAACTGAAAATCTGCCTCTCTGGACTATGTATTTTGATGGGTCATGCACCAAAACAAATGCAGGTGCAGGTGTCTAGATCACTAACACTGAAAATAATCATACAGAATGTATCTCATGTAAATTAAACTTTCAGTGTTCCAACAACATAGCAGAATATGAATCCCTTCTCTTGGGCTTGCATCTTTTGAAAAAGCTAGGTGCCAAGAAAATCGATGTATATGGGGATTCTGAATTAATCATTAGGCAAGTCAATGGGGAGTATAATGCAAATCACCCCAGACTTAGGGCCTACAGGAATGATGTCATTGATCTTTTAAAAACATTTGAGGAGTACACTTTATCTTTTGTCCCAAGGAAAAGAAACATTGCAGCCCACAATTTAGCCTTTGCCGCTAGGTCCTGCCCAATACTGTATGATGACACCTCTCAAATAAAATTCAGACCAGCTATCCCAGATAACAAGAAATATTGGCAGGTATTTGATGGAGATAAACAAATAGAAGACTTCATGCAATTCAGAAATGAGTTTGAACCCCATAGTTCAGATTCAGACTATGATACAGACTGCAGTGAAGAAAATTTTCTTGGGGAAGAAGAGCCATCTCCACAGCTGGTAGATATAAACCTCCAGACTATCACATCCACACGCCCAACAGAATTACGACCGAAACCTGAAACAGAAGAGATTGAAACTCTGCATTCGAATAACGATAGTCTGCCCGAGGGTTTGGCCCCTCTAGAAGAACTGTTTGATTTTGATGATGTGGCCAAAAAACCAAAACTGGAACCTGTGGAAACTGAAGTGGAGGAATGTAATATAGGCAGTGAGGAAAAACCGAGATTGATTAAATTGTCTAAAACTTTACCAGCTCACATTAAACTCAGATACTTAGAGCTGTTTAAAGAATTTTCTGATGTTTTTGCATGGAGTTACGAAGATCTTAAGTCCTATGACACTGAAATAATACAGCACAAAATCCCTTTTAAAGAAAACCAAAAACCATTCAAACAAAAACTGCGCAGAATCAACCCTGTCCAGTTGCCATTGGTCAAGAAGGAAATTATGAAAATGCATGATGCTGGTATTATTGTCCCTATTAGATATTCTGAGTGGGTATCTAATCTGGTGTCGGTCAGGAAAAAGACTGGAGAAATCAGGCTTTGTATAGACTTCAGGAATTTAAACAAAGCTTCACTAAAGGATAACTACCCTTTGCCCAAGATGGATCATATTTTGCAAAGGGTGGTAGGGTCTAAAAGAATTTCTTTGCTGGATGGCTATTCAGGGTATAACCAAGTCCTAGTCCACCCTGATGATCAGTTAAAGACAACCTTTACTACACCGTGGGGCACTTTCATGTATGTGAAAATGCCTTTCGGTTTAATGAATGCTGGAGCAACCTTTCAGAGAGCCATGGACATAGCATTCTCGGAAGAATTAGGCTTCTTCATCATTATCTATCTTGATGATGTAACTGTGTTTTCAAAAACAGATGAAGAACACTTAGAACATTTAAGAAAAGTTTTCGAGAAATGCAGAAGGTTTGGGATAACTTTGAACCCCAAGAAAACTTTATTCGGGCTCCAAGAAGGTAAGCTTCTTGGACATATCATTTCAGAAGAGGGTATAAAGATAGATCCCATAAGGATTGAAGCCATATTACAAATCTCCCATCCTCGGAATATTAAAGAGTTGCAGTCTTTCATAGGGAAGATTAACTTTTTAAGAAGATTCATCCCCAACTTGGCTGAGCTCCTTAGGAATATCACAAACATGTTGAAAAAGGAGCAAGGGGTAAAATGGACCGCAGAAGTAAAGACATCCTTTGAACTGGTTAAACAAGCATTAACCAGAACACCGGTTCTCATAAGTCCTGATTTCTCAAAAGATTTTTATATCTTCTCATTTGCATCAGAACATATTATAGCTGTTGTCCTTTTACAGAAAAATCCACAAGGACAAGAGCAGCCCATTGCATTCTTTAGCAAGGCATTGAGGGATGCCCCTTTGAGATATAATATCATGGAAAAACAGGCTTTTGCTTTGGTGAAAGCTTTAAAAGATTTCAGGGTATACATCCTTCACTCACACATCATTGCCTTTGTCCCAAATTCAGTTGTAAAAGACATTTTAACCCAGGATCCAGATGGTAAGAGAGGTAAGTGGATTGTTGTTATTCTTGAATATGATCTAGAGATTAAACCCACTAAGCTTATCAAAGGACAGGGTCTAGCTAGGCTAATGGCTGAATCAAATTGCGAAGTTCTTGATATTAATATGATTAATGCTTTGGATGACCAAGAAGAATTCTCTACTCCCATTGTTGAAGATAATTTTGCAAATTCTCCTTGGTATGCTGATATTGTTTATGTTCTGCTTAATTTAAACACACCTCCTGGTTTATCGAAAACAAAGGCAAGATTCCTAAAGTTAAAAGCTGTAAGCTATTGCATTATCGATAAATGTGTTTATTGGAAAAATTCTAGTGGTATATTGCTTAAATGTTTGCCTGAGTTTGATGCAGAAAAGGTTAAGCAGGAATTCCATGAAGGAGAGTGTGGAGGCCATTTGTACTGGAAGTCAACAGCCAACAAAATTTTGAGGGCTGGTTTCTATTGGCCTACTCTGTTTCCTGATGTACATAAACTGACGACCACTTGCCATAAATGCCAATTGTTCGAGGGCAAGAGAAAATTACTACCCCTTCCTCTGCATCCAATTACTGTTGAAGCCCCTTTTCAACAGTGGGGCCTTGATTTCATAGGAGAAATCCACCCATCATCCTCTGCCCAACATAGGTGGATCCTTACTGCCACGGAATATTTCACTAAGTGGATAGAATTCATTCCTTGTAGACAGGCCAATGACTCAGTCATCATTAAATTCATAGAAACCAACATCCTCTCCAGATTTGGCTGTCCTACTAAAATCATCACAGATAATGCAACAGAATTTGGGTCAAGGAGAATGGTTGAATTCTGTCATAAGTATCAGATAACATTGGGACACTCCACAGCCTATTACCCTCAAGGTAATGGACTTGAAGAATCGTCCAACAAAAGCTTAGTGAACATAATAAAGAAACTATTGGAGAACAACAAGAAGTCTTGGCACATAAAGCTGGTCCATGCACTATGGGCTGACAGGTTAACATTGAAGAAATCCATTGGTATGTCGCCTTTCCAGCTTGTATATGGTACAGATGCAATTTTTCCTAACAGCCTTGGTGTACTAGTTATGAAGTTAATTCAAGAGCTCCAAACTGAAGAAGATGACATAATCAGAAGAATAAATCAGACCATTCATCTTCAGCAAACCAGAGAGGAAGTGTACAACAAAGCATTACAAAAACAAGACAATATCAAGAAGATATTTGACAGAAGAACAAAGGCCAGCAACTTCAAAATTGGGGACAAAGTCTTAAAGTGGGACTCAGAGAGGGAAGACAAGGGAAAGCATGGTAAATTTGACAATTTGTGGCTTGGCCCTTACTCCATTCATTCAGTAGCTGGGAACAATGCACTCTTCTTACAAGAGCTGAATGGGACAGAATTGTTTGGAGGTCCTGTCAATGGCAGGATGCTTAAACATTACCTTTCTTGAACTACTTCATGTTGAAGCCTTTTTACCTTTTCCATTGTAAATACTTCATTTTCCATTTCGTTTAAAGTTATGAAAAATCAAAAAACACAAAAAACAAAGAAAGAAAGAAAAGAGGGCAGAATTAAAAAACAAGAAAGGCAAGGCCCCATGCCAAAAAGAGAAATAAATCTGAAAGTGAGCAAGCTTAAATGCCACTCCTTGAAACGCTCTTCTAATTGGTCAAACTGTTTAATCTTGACTAATTAGCTTTCAATTTTCTGCTGATAGGGTAGCGAATTTGATTTGCCAAACTGTTTAATCTTGGCTTATCAGTAGATAGAGTAGGGTAGAAATCAAGGTTCAAACAAACTCAAAATCTGAACCAAAATGCCCAAAGAGATGACTCAAAGCTACTCTAATTTCTGAGTCAAAGAAGAGACCTGGTTCTAATTCACTCAAAACTCGAACCAGAAGAGAAGCAAGGATAGCTCACTGAAAAGAAAGAACAGAGCTGTGAATATGAGGAAAGGCTATAATGAGGAAATTTTCAGGTCTTAAGCCTTCTGTTTTGATTTTAAATTTTCTGCAAATAATAATCTATGTGCAGCTTGTCTTTATGCCATAGATCATAGCAAGTCAAACAGTTCAATCTTGGCTTGGCTATTTTTAAATTTCTGTTGTAGAATTTAAAGAATGAAAGTTTGTTGGACTGTTTAATCCCAACAAACAGTAGAATAGGTAGAGGAATATCTGAACTCAACTATTTAATCTGAGTTCAGGGAGAAATAAGGAGTAGAAGTAGATTAGATTTACTGCTTTCAAAAGAATAAAATGTTGTTTCAAGAGTCTGCCAATCCAAGTGCACTCTGATGAAGAAAAAATGTTAGATCAGTAGGATTGGGGTAGGTAGAAGTTGTATTGATGAAATTCATCTCTCTTTGATGACTGACATTATTTTGTCCACAAGAAAAGAAAGAACAAGTGATGGGTCAGACACCAGTCAACCTCCCAGAGAAATCAAGTCTGAATTCTTGATGCCTTCAAGAAGGCACCATCCCCAAGTGGAGCCACTGTTAGCCACCCATATTTTTCAATTATAGCAGTTGGTGGCTAAAATATTCTTTGCAGCCTTCAAGAAACAAATTCAGGCCTAAAAATTGTTGGTACTTGAAGTCATTTGGCAAGGTTATAAACTACTGATTGGTTATACATACTCTCCATCCCCTCTGCCTCTGATAAACCATGAAAATCCTAAGAAAAGTGTTGCTGCATCCTCCTCCTTTTTCTTCTCCCCTTCTTCCTTTTTCCTCATTTCTTCAACTCTCCTTTCACCCATAAAGAACCCCATCAAACCCTTTTATATCCCATATTCCTCCATTAATCTCATTTCCCAAGGTCAAAAACCCACTTTTTGATCTATCGGAGCCTTTCTCCTCTTGCAAAAATCATTAAAAAACCATGGAAAAACATACATTTTTCATGCGTTGGGCTTTAGCCCCTCAGGCTAAGCCCCTGCTTTCTCTTTATCCATATGCCCCGTCGCCGGAACCGTGTGCAGAAGTTCGCAGGGCGCTTAACCCTCAGAAATAATTTATCGCCCGAAAACGTTTAAAACCTTTGTAAAAAGTAAGGTTGGGTTTGTTTTATTTTTCCACCAAAGAAAATCAAAATTAAAACTCCACCGTCGATCTGTCCCGCGGATCAACGGTGCGGAGTGTACCCCTCATCCGGTGGACCCCTCCCCCCTTTTTTTTTCGGCGCGCTGTTTTCCTTTCCCACCGGTTTGTGCCCACGCCACCTTTCGTCCGGACGCGGTTTTATGCCATCGGCCAGTGATCCCACCCGCCGGCCGACACGTGTTCTCCACCTCACCCCGAAAACCGCCGAGACATGTCCACCTCCCGCTCATTAAACATTGTCCTATGTTCCTGCAGCGGGATTTATCACCGCCGTCGGATCTGGGCCCTCCCATCCGACGGTCCCTGATCACCTTTCCAGCTCGTCCTTTAACCAATTCGCTCGTCCGTTAAATTTTCCCCGGCGCGTTTAAAACCCAATCCCCGCCGTCGATCTCTGTAGATCGACGGTCTGCATCTCCTCTCTCGATTCCATTATACGGTCCACTTTCCTCCTCGTTGACCGTTTGATTTGCTCCCAACCGTTGATCGCGATACGATCAACGGTCCCGATCTCTCCATCCACCCGCACGCCCTCCGATGCAGTTTGTCCATATAACGCAGGATTTCCTCATTTTTCTTGTTTTTTGTAGGTTTTCAAATCTTTCTCCTTCGTATTCTACGAAATCTAAAGGATGAGGGTGACGACTCCAATCCTCCCGATTTGTCCAGAGAAACGATCATACGGAGAAGAACAAAGATATCTACAAAGTTTCATGAGCTTTGGTTGCCGCACGTCCCTGCAAAGCTTGAAGAAGGCCGCCAGTATCAGAGCAGAGAAAGAATATCAGATTAAAGATAGAATGAACCAGAGCAGTGGTTTTGTGGGAAGATTGGCGGGGATTACGGCTAAGACGGTTATCAAAAGCCTAATCCCCGGCTCAGAACATGGATTAAAGCAAAACCTAAAAGTGTTCGGCATACAGATCGCCTCCACCGCCATACTTCGAGGCGAATTGATTCCTCAACCACCACAGTGCCACCTATTGCCTCAGAAAGCTCAATCAGAGGATGAATTTATTGAACAGGATCAGATATTATGCCTCGAACAACCAAAGAATTTATTACTGCACCGGATTTCAACGACAGAATGTCTGCAGAGTAACCCTAACAGTACGCAGAGCCTCAAAGGTCAATATAAGCTCTCTTCGAGCTTACTTCTTAAGTATAAACACATTAATGCAATATAACACCTGTAGAATTTCTTCATCGAACCTCACGGGGTCAGGAAGACATTAATTCTGCATTGATTGTGTTTGAGATCTTTCAATCAGATCTCACCTCCTCATCCTTCTATAAATACTTCAATAGAAGATGAGTGAGGGGTTGGATTAGTTGGTTGTCAATGTAATTGCTGAAGCGCTGTAGCCATTTCTGAGTGGAAAACTCTTGACTGTAAATAGTGGTTTCATGGGCTCTTGGAGCTCTGCTTGTAACAGATAGGTTAGATTGTGAAAAGAGATGGATTAAAACATTGGATTTGAAGATTGTAACCGGTTTGAAGCAATCAATACAAGCTGATTTATGGGATCCTGGTCTATGTTGATGGTGATGTTATTCTCACTGTAACTTGTCATTTTATTTCTGTTTTCAATTTGTTTCATTTTCCACTATAAAGAACAGTTTAAACAGTGTTAGATTTTGCTGTACACCAGTGACCTTCTCTGGCTGAAAAATCTTTATCCCAATGTTTTCCTCTTATTGTGTTATTTAGAAATGATTTAATTCAGTCTAAGCACAGAGATGCTGGCGTTCCCTCATCTTTTCGTCACTGCTGAATGTTGTTTTTAAATGTTACTTTCATATATGTTGTGTAAGGAATGAATTGAGGAAATCAAAGGTTAGCCCTGAGTCCCTTTCTTCTTTGCTCAACTATTTGTCTGTTTCCCTTAGGATGTGTCAAAAGCTGACTAGTTTCAAAGTACTTATCAGATCTTGGGCCATTCTGTGTTATCTTGGTGATTGTCTTGAAAGTAACTAAGTAAAGAAGAACTAAGATGAGGAGAAAGGTGAGCCCTGCCCGCTAGTTTCTGCTCCAAAGGTTTCCTTCAAGTTTCCCTTTGTTTTTAATCTGTGTTCTATTAGAAGTGTATCAAAGGCTGGATAGTTTCAAAGTACTTACCAGATCCTAGTTTGCTTCTATGTTTTTCTTAAGTGCCTGGTCAAAGGCTGGCTAGTTTCAAAGTACTTACCAGATCCTGGGCTGCTCTTTGTTCCGCATCTGTTAATTCCCTTTCTTATTGTATCACCCCATTCCATAAATCAAACTTCAAAGAGATCCTTAGGCCTAGATGACTTGCCCCATAGATTACTCTTGAACCTGGATGTTTCAATTAAATTCCCTTATGGCTCCATAGCCCAATGGATTGAAAACTTGCCATCATCTTTCTTTATAATCAAAGCCTATTTTGTTTACTTGCAACTTCTCACCTTTGAACCTATTTGCATATAGATCTTTCCGCCTCAGACAGCAACTATGTTCAACCATCCAAGAAAACCAAACAAAACCCTTGGCCTTCATAACTAGCCTAATATCATCATCCTAAACTTCAAAGACAATATCCATCTTTGTACATATTAGAGAGATCCCTCTCCGGATTCAGGAGGGCTAGATCCTAGAATCCCAAAGTTGGTTGAAATGATGTTAACTCTGTGATCGGACTTTGCCAATCTTGCTTGTTACAGAGACCTAACAGATGCTATAAAGGAAAGAATTTGCATCTGGCCTCCTCTAAAGGTCGGTGAAGGGTTTTGAATTCATAGAAGAATCCTTGCACTCCATTCAAGAAATCTTCACTTGATCTCAACACATACGCACAACCACAAATTCTCAGGGACGACAAGTGATCCTCGTAGGAAGATCGTTAGCTCAAAACATTATAAAATCAATATATATAATTGTTGCAAACATGTAAATAGAAATAAGGAACATATATTTCAATTAATCCAGAATCAAAGTACAAGTATATCTTCGCCCAGGTCTCCTATCCAAATCCCAACAGAGTCTCCCCAATACAAATGGAAAAGATCCACAAAGAAAAAAAAAAAATCTATAAAAATGTCACTCACAAAATTTGTCTCTCTCATTAATAATCTAATTCCCAACCATAAACTTTGGATCTCCAAAGAGCTCAAAACTAGCCTCACCCTCTCAAGTGTTCCAATAAAAATACGGTCAAGAGAGCTCCTAGGGGGAATAATCTAGATGCTTAAGATGATGAGAAGCTATGGAAGCTTCTCAATGATAATTCATGGTCATCTCACATAGAATATGTTTTGAAATGGTATCCTAGGAACCATAAAACTCCAGAAAAATTTCCTGGTCACACGAATAAAACCAGGAAAACTCGACTACAGTTGCATGCATAAGGAATCCTGCCAACCACCAGAAGGATCCAGTCACATGCATAAGGCATCATCCATGTGACCAAGTGTCATGACTAACAAAAGAAGTTTTGAGGCCTATAAAAGGGTCAAGTAGCATAGTGTCTCAGGAGTACTAACACTAGGGATAAAAATATGTTGATAACTGTAATATTCCTACTTAGCCTAAGCTAAGAGGAATATTCATTTTTGTCTTATTTTCTGTTGAATGAATAAATGAATAAAGGAGGACATGTAAAACTCCTAAGAAGACTAAAAAAATAAATTCCCATGTGAACACAGATAAATCAGGGCCATGTAAATAATCACTTGCAGGTGTGAAAGGGGTTTGAGCTGTGAGACGAGGTCAACCTTGACCAAATATACAGCGTTGTCTAGGTTCAATGTACCTCCTAAAGGGACAATGCAGTTTTAGAAGGAGGCCCGTCATGTGAAAAGAGCTAACTCATCAAGATGGTTTAGGGTTTTCAAAGGCTCTCATATTATAAAAGGAAAGGGAAGGCAGCAAAGGAAGGTTGTTGATTAATTATATTTTTGAATATTTTGTCTGCTTAGACAAATACTATTCTCCGCTGTTTAGTGGAGGATTGCACTTGGAGTTTCTATGCAGTTATTTCACCTCTTCCTTTGATGATTCTTGGAGGAGTATTTGCTGAATTGATCCACTATCAGGCTTAAGTCCAAGCTCTACTTATAATTGCAGCATTGATCCATTGAGGGTTTTGCTACTCTTGCAAGCTGCAGCAAGTGGGATTCTAGATATGCAGAGATCTAGCTTGTTTTGGGAGCCTCTTATCATGGAGTGTGTCTTTTAACCTCCTGGAAGAGTGCCTCTCCTATTCATACTTCAGATTTGTAACTTCGCAGTGGCAATCCATGTCATTTTGAGCTACAACGTTGTTTCTATTGATGGACTGCACTATTTTGATATGAGGTTCTTTATGGTGTTTTGTTTCTAGTTTTGATCAGAGATCTCTAGTGCTGGGCTTTGCCCCTCACTTTGGTGATCCATGGATTAGCTTGCTAATCCATGTTCTATTTAGAACTGATATTTTGTAATGTAATGTCATATTCAGAAATTACTGTAGCATTATACATATCTACAACTTGTATCTCAGATCTACTCTTATTTATGCATGATTTGGTCAAAACCCCAAAGGGATCTTGTAGAGAAAAATATCTAGTTTCCAGATCTGATATAGATCTGATGTTTTGTCCACAGATCTGTCCTAGATATGAGTTGTAATATGCAACTTCTACAGCTCCTAAAAATAACGTTTTTGAGCCCTTTCTGCTGATATATCTTGCTCTCTTGTCTCATGAAATCTACTATATATTGAAAGAGATGCACTTTACTTATGATTTGTTGTTGTACATTCATTTATTAATCATATTTGATGGCCTCCTACTCATATGATCCAAGACTACATTATTCTTGAAGCATTTTGGTGTGCATAGCTGCATCCCCTCTTGCAGGGTGTTTTCCAGCTAGACTAGGTTGTGGGAGACCTATTTACCACACCTAGTTTGATTTGTTTTTGCTCCCCTTTTGGATTTAGACTCTAGATCTACTGATCTAAGGGATCCAAGGGCTCAAAAATCATTTCTATACATCAATATCCCAAGGAGTGCATTATTTTCCCAAGCCTACTGTGCAATCACAATTTGGGAACATTACAGTGGTATCAGAGCTCCTTTCTTGGCACAACCCGTGCTTGCATTGGAGCACCAGCCATGTTTCATTCAGAAGAAGATGATCCTCTTAATGAGAGGGAGAATATTTATCATAATATAAGTCATTAGAAGTATGAATACACTACTGATGATCCTGACAAGGGTCAAGACAAGGGTAAAGCCCCTGAAACTATGAATGATAAATAAGTAGAAGAGTTTGCAAAAATTATTTTGGAGACCATGCAAGATATTTCCAAGGAGATAAAAGAGATGAGGGTGGATATAATAAGGGAATATCCTGGGAGATTTGACTTGGGAGAGAGCTCAGATATGTATCATCATGGGACTGGTCAACCAGTGAATCTACCACAAGCCCCACAAGCTTCACAATGCTCCACTATGCCTACCTTATTAGCTGTGGAGAATGAAGGACCATAAGAGCAAGATTCCCTTGAAGATTACTTTATGGAGTATGATTCTCAGAGTCATAGATTCAAGGATCACTTGAGTTTCCAAGATTTTTGTCACCTCAACGATAGAAGAAGACCAGGCAGCAATATAGAGATGGTGGTTTCTTTCATGGTAGACACCACACTATGGGCAGATTCTTTTTTCCCTAGTTTGATGTATCATCCTATAGTTCTGCCAACACATGGGTAGAGAAGCTGGATATCTACTTCCAATTGAACAAGGCCCCTGAAACTAAAGCCATCAAGATTGCAGCGCTGAACTTTGAGGGAGAAGCACACAATTGGTGGTTCCATGGGCTATCTACATTGGGACATATCAATGTGACTACCTACTTTGAATTTACTAGAATACTAGTGGAGAGGTTTGACAGGAAGGATCCTGAGCACCCTTCATAAGCCTTGCAAATCTGAAGTAGTGAGGAGATGCAGAGACTTATATCTCTATGTTTTTAAGATTATCAGTCATGGTCCCTGATCTATCTGTAGCCAAGAGGGTCTACATGTTCATTGATAGCTTGGAGGAATCTTTTCATGGGTTGTTTAAATCTACCAAGCCCATCACTTTGCATCATGCCATCGATAGGGCTAGAGATCTCCAACATTCCTTGCAAAAGAAAAGGCAACTTTCCAAAGCAAGGCCCCTCACTTCTCTAAGGGGAAGGAAGGAAAATCTTCTCCTCCCATGGAGAGCTCTTTGAAGAAAACTCTTGATATTGATCTGAGGAGGGAATTGAGCAAGAAGAATCTATGCTTCACCTGCCAAGAGTCATAGGCACCAGGATATAGGTGTGCTGCTAGAAAGGCACACTACATAGAAGTCTTCTCAGATTTTGAGGAGGAAGATGAAGATGATGAACCCAGGAGGGGTCACAACGCTGATGATGATGAGGGAGATCAAACACCATCCAAATATGGGAAGGGAGCCTTTGCTCCAACAAGTGGGACTCTTGCCTCTTTGAGGGGAGTGCCTAAGTACTTGACCTTAAGAGTACAAGTTTCAGTCATGAATCAGAGAGTATCTGTCCTGATTGACAGTGGGGCAACCCACAACTTTATTGATGCTTATATTGTGAAAAGGAGAGGGATCCCCACTGATAATTTTGAGGTTTTTTCTATTTTGGTCCCAGGGGATAGGACCATGTAATGCATGGACTATGTTCCATCACTCTCTATCACTATGGGATCCTACACTTTGGTGGATCACTTATTTGTAGTTGACATACCAAACACCAACATCATCTTGGGTGTCCAATGGTTGATTACCTTGGGGAAGGTTACCACTGATTAGAACACTTTGAAAATGGAGTGGGTGGACTTGAAGAGTGGGAAACCACAAATGATTCAAGGCATGCACACTTATCCTTCACTTAATGTTCCCACAGAAACAACAGAGATGGATTTGCGGAGTGGAAGCAGTGATGTCACAATTCCTTCTCTCATGTTTATGAGGATGCTGCAAGGGACATTCTTATCTCATGGCAAGCCACCTGGAATGCCATCAGATTCAGATCTTGTAGGGAAGGCTCCACAAATTGCTGCTCCAAATCTAGATCCGAGCAATAAGAGACCAAGTTACAGCGTTGGGAGGCTTGGGACAGCCCAATAATGAGGAGGGTTTTCTTCCTGCATCACTATCCCCCACTCACTTTTCTGAGTCTGTGCTGTGGGAGGAGAAGAAGGGGAGGATCAGCCTTCCAACAAACCATTTTGGCATTTGTGATGTCAAAAGGGCAATCAGGAACAAGACAAGCACTTCCATGGATGTATCAACAGTGTTGTCATTGTTGAGCAGTGTGGATCTTTATTGGAATTCTCAACTTCTTGTAGAGTATTCCAAAGATCTCCACACAAGTATGATACTAGATGGCATGCATCAAGAATAGGGCTACTTAGTCCAAGGAGGAGTCATATATTATCATGGTAAGGTCTTTTTGGCTAGAGCCTCCAAGCGCAAGCAAAAGATCCTACAAGGAGCATATGAAGAATTCTTGCTCAGCCATATGTTTTCAATGAAGATCTATTCCCTGATCATGAAGAGTTTTGATTGGGAAGGCATGAGAGAGGACATACATCAGAACTTTCAAGAGTGCAATAGCTATGGAGGGTTGGGGAAGCCAATGGACTCTTTGCAAGATTCATCTCAGCCAGCTCTTCCTGGGCTTGAGAGGAGGGGAATTCTCATGCACAACTCCATGTGTGTGAAGGACTATGATGGTAAAGGATTTGATCATGATCAGCAAGTTGTATTTTCTGATCTATTACATTCCTTTGCCATGTTTTTTTAGGATGACTCCTAAAGGGAGTGAGAGATCATATGGATCTCATAATTTGCTGAGGGCCAATGGAAATTCTAAACTTGGCCACTCCCTTGATGTGTAAAGGGAGACTCCTTTTCATGATGGGTGCTTCCCAAAGGCATCAAACTTATGTAACACTTTCATCCATGTTAAGGTAACTCATGCAGAAAAAGTGTGGTGGGAATGCCACTTACCACACCTAGATCTACTAAAGACAAGAGGCGCACTGCGTTGGCATCACATGTGGGATTTTGACCCACCTCCTCTAGTGCAGATTTCAGTTTTCATATATGTATTCTTGCTTCCATACATTGATGATATAGTTGTGTTGTTTATGGTATTGTATGGATAGAGGATGGGCAGTGTGTACGTACCACATGGTTTGGAACTCCAACTTGTACTTCATGATACATGTTTTAGATGTATCATTTCTCCAACTATGTTTATTTCCGCTGAGTTTTTCACTCCTGAAGGGATGGACTATGCACATATTATGTTGGCCCTGGAGGAACAATTCATGATTCTTTGTCTTGTTGAGCACTTGGCTTATGATGAGGATTTTATCCTTGATGATGCCAACAAGGGAGGAGGAGAAGTACAATAGCTCTTACCCTATCAGCTTCTTGAGGACAAGAAACATTTTGGAGGGGAGGACTGTAATATTCCTACTTAGCCTAAGCTAAGAGGAATATTCATTTTTGTCATATTTTCTGTTGAATGAATAAATGAATAAAGGAGGACATATAAAACTCCTAAGAAGACTGAATAAATCAATGCCCATGTGAACACAGATAAATCAGGGCCATGTAAATAATCACTTACAGGTGTGAAAGGGATTTGAGCTGTGAGATCGGGTCAACCTTGACCAAATCTGCAGCGTTGTCTAGGTTCAATGTATCTCCTAAAGGGATAGCGCAGTTTTAGAAGGAGGCCCCTCATGTGAAAAGAGCTAAATCATTAATATGTTTTAGGGTTTGCAAAGGCTCTCATCTTATAAAATGAAAGGGAAGGCAGCAAAAGAATGTTGTTGATTGATTATATTTCTGAGTATTTTGTCTGCTTAGACAAATACTATTCTCTGTTATTTAGTGGAGGATTGTGCTTGGAGTTCCTATGCAAGGATTTCACCTCTTCCTTTGAGGATTCTTGGAGGAGTATTTGCTGAGTTGATCCACTATCAGGCTTAAGGCCAAGCTCTACTTAAAATTGCAGTTCTAATCCATTGAGGGTTTTTCTTCTCTTGCAAGCTGCAGCAAGTGGGATTCTAGATCTGCAGAGATCTAGCTTGTTTTGGGGGCCGCTTCTCATGGAGTGTGTCTTTTAACCTCCTGGAAGAGTGCCTCTCCTGTTCATACTTTAGATATGTAACTTGGTAGTGGCCATCCATGTCATTTTGAGCTGCAGTGTTGTTTCTATTGACGGATTGCGTTATTTTGATATGAGGTTCTTTATGGTGTTTTGTTTCCAGTTTTGATCAGAGATCTCTAGTGCTGGGCTTTGCCTCTCACTTTGGTGATCCATGGATTAGCTTGCTGATCCATGTTCTATTTAGATATGATATTTTGTAATTTAATTTCATATTTAGAAATTACTATAGCATTATACAAATCTGCAACTTGTATCTCATATCTACACTTATTTATGGATGATTTGGTCAAAACCCCAAGGGGATCTTGTAGAGAAAACTATCTAGTTTACATATATGATATAGATCTGATGTTTTGTCCACAGATCTATCCTAGATCTGAGTTGTAATATGCAATTGCTACATCTCCTAAAAATAATATTGTTGAGCCCTTTCTACTAATATATATATATATATATATCTATATATATATATATATATATATGTGTGTGTGTGTGTGTGTGTGTGTGTGTGTGTGTTGCAACTCTCTTTTCTGAAGATATCTTTCTCTCTTGTCTCATGTAATCTACTTTATATTGAAATAGCTTCACTTTACTTCTGATTTCCTACTATACATTCATTTATTAATCATATTTGATGGCCTCCTACTCATATTTTCCAAGACTGCGTTATTCTTGAATCATTTTTTTGTGCATAGCTGCAGCCCCTCTTGCAAGGTGTTTTCTAGCTAGACTAGGTTGTGGGGGGCATGTTTACCACACCTAGTTTGATTTTTTTTTGCTCCCCTTTTGGATTTAGACTCCAGATATACTGATATAATGGATCCAAGGGATGCATACTCATTTCTATACATCAATCCCCCAAGGAGTGCGTTATTTTTCCAAGCCTGTTGTGCAATCCCAATTTGGGAACATTACAATAACAAATCCCCATAATGTATGAGGTTAGAAGAGAAGTTGATGGATGGAACATAATAAAAATAGCTCAGAGGTAAAAATAGGAGTGAGGAGCCAAAATGGAGGACTCAAATTGGAAGACACTAGATCTGAAGTCTCATCTGTACTAAGAACATCCTTGAGGTGAGCATATCCATGCTCGGTCACAAGAATATACTGAACACAGCTGCCATAAAATACACTACAAATCCATGACATGAAATGATAGAATATGGCCATGAAAACATACATAGTGGATCTATGTGACTCAATATAAGATGTATCCACCAACAAATACAATGTGGATCTATGTCACAGTATACATTAGCAGGAATATGGAAACATGACATACATTGAAGTGCCTTAAATAGTCCTCATAGTACATATATGATACATAAATCCAATCTAGCATGGAAGGGATGCCATGTAAGAGTGAGATTCCCCTAAAATAGGGTCTTTGACATAATCTTGATGGTACGAATCTATGGTATGCCAATAGATGAGACGATGTCGAGAATGGTATAAATCACCTAATTACCAGATAATGACGTATATCAGAACAGATTAAACATAATAAACCAATGAGGAAAACGGACCCCAAACACCTTGTATATTCCACCAAGTGTGAATAGATGATCTAACATCAGACACTAGTGAACTCTATCAATTAGGATCCAATGATGTAAAATCACTATCGATCCCGAGGAAGCAGGCCATTGAGTTCTGCAAGCTCCAAGGTACTACTAGTTCCTAGATCAAGCTCCTAGATAATGAGATGAAGTTGAGAGGAGAATCTTTGTCAAAGGATGGCCTTGATGTATTCCCCATCAATCAACTCAGTACATACTAGGATGATGTGATGTATGGATGAAGTCATGAAGTGATGAAGTAAAACTAACACGTGGATGTCCAACTCAAAAAGTTCAACAAACTACTGTAGATGGTTGACACGTTGGGACTTCCCTTGAACACATATCATCATAACAAAAGAGTGACTTGGAAGCATGAGTAATGAGTGCCATGTGATATAATGTGATGATGCAAGAGGCACCAAAGCATGCACCATATGAATGGAAAAGTTACTAGCTAAAGGAGTAAACAAACTCATATATATGGTACGAATCCTAGGCAAGCTAATACCCAATTGTGAGACATTGAAACAGATATGTGTCATGTTCAAGGGTGACACAAAGGATGTTGTTTTTTGATGACTAATGGAAGTAAATGTTCTCACCCTTATCTTTTAATAAGTTCCTTTATTGTATGGTTTTCCGAAGCTTGAAAAAGAGATAAAAGTATACAAGGGTTAAACTCCTAGCCATAGTATACTAGGGTATTCATTTTTTGTAACTAGTTTATACTAGTCTGGAAAAGGGTTAATGTAATACAAGGTAGATGACCCTTGAAGTAATTTTTTGAGAATGAAGGAGACAAGTTTACTCAAAAATATTTTATAAATTAAGGAGTCTGAAAAGATATTAAAGGAAATTGAGTGATATATAGGATAGAAACTAGATCTCATAATGATGGAAAGACTCATGACATAATGAAGATAAGAGGTTGGCTAATGTCATATTCCTAAATTAGCATGCAGCTAATGGGAATATTAATTTTTCTCTTATCATCTAGTTGGATGAATAAATGGGTAAGGAGGCCCATAAGTATCTTAAGTAGGCATAAAATCCCTCTTGATGTGAAAAGGGATCATATTCATAGCTGGATCAATCACCCTCATGTGTGAACAGGGGCTAATGCATGTGGACAAGATCAAGTTTGACCAAGTCAACAACGCTAATATGGGAGTAGTGAATCATCAATAGAAACAACCCAGTGTGAATGTGGATTAGTTTAGATAGTTAGAATAAAGCCACCTTTGGTGTGAAAGGAGACATTGCATGAAGACTAAATCAAGTTTGACCAAATCAAAAAGTGTTGTAAATAGAAGAGTGGAACTAGTGGAGACAATGTAATTTTGGAGGAGGAGCGTTTGCATGGAAGTAACCTCATAAATGGGTGGGACCCATGGTGAGGAATCTCATTAATTATATAATGGAGGGAATGGCAGCCATATGGGGTATGATTGAGAATATGATTTTATTATTGAGTTTGTTTAGACTTATGGCATGCTTCAGTTGTTTAGCTAAGTTTGTTGTATTGTTTAGTACAAGGGTTTTCTCATGCGGGAATTCCCCACTCTTTCTTGGATGACTTCTTGAAGAAATATGAGAGGAGAATTTTGGGCATCATTTCCACTATCCTAAATTGGGCCAAGTAGTCACCTATAGCCACATTGCAATCCATTGTAGAAACTGCGTTATTTTATATCGTCTTGTAGTTGAAGGGTTAAAACCCTTGTTTTATGAGCTAGTTTCCCAGAGAGAGGATCATCCTTTCTTCCGAAAATCTAGTAGGAGGAGCTACAACCATTTATTTGTATTATCAGAAATATTTATACAATTCTTCATCCATACAACACGATTTATCTATAGATATACAACATATACTTCATGTATCTCATGTGTATCAAGAAACCCTTGTCGGGTTATCTTGGATTTGTGTAAGAGAGACTAGATCTCAGTTTTTAAGCTATTTTGAGTAATATATTAGTATATCCATTTGTATCTCTATTTTTGGAGTATAAACCCTCATTAAACTATGCTGTTACTTTCTACATAATTTTTATGTTGCAGTAGTCATGGGGTTGCAGTGTTTTTGGGTTGTTTTGGGCTTGGAAGGCCTATTTAACTAGGCAATAATGATTTGCTTCTAATATCCATTTATATTTTGTTGTAATAATGTATAATATAATGGATCCATGGGCTGTTATTATCTTTTATAGCCTAAATTTTTGAAAAATGCATTTTTGGTGCTTACATTGCTGATTTCCACATTTCGGAATATTACATTGGTATCAGAGCCTTAATATTGGCTCAGCATGTGTACTTTAGAAATTATTTCATCTAAGGAATATCCTCATGGGAAGGAGAATATTTGTAGAAGAGATCAAGGAAAACCCTTATTATCTGGAGGGAAGGAGTTCTCAAAACTTCTTCTTCAAACTCTGCAGTGCATTAGGAAAGACATCAAAGAAATGAGGAGGGAAGGACCTGGAGATCCTTCAACAATATTTGTACATGAAGAAAGCTCTGATTCCTCATATTATGGGTGTGATAATTCAGCCACATCATCATATTTACAACGTTCTACCAGGCCTATGGTCACAACAAGTGAGATAGAGGAAGGAGATGTTCCAAAGAAGGAGACTCTTGGTGATTATTTGCAAGAGTATGAATATCAATCTAAGAGATTCAAAGATCACCTAAACTTCCAAGTGTTTTGCAAGATCAAGGATGAAAGAAGCACAAGGGGTAAGCAACATGATGTGGGTATATTTTTTCTATCTACTTTTGATGGTTCACCTAAATGTCCAGCTAGTGTTTGGGCGGAGGAGCTAGACACCTATGTGCAGCAACACCAAGTTTCAGAAGATGAAGCCATTAAATTAATCGTGCTACATCTTGAAAGTAAGGCTTATGCTTGGTGTTTGTTTGAATCATTTTCATTAAAGAATGAAAATACTTCTACTTATGCAAGGTTCACTAGGAGAGTAGTGGAAAGTTTTGATGAAAAATATTCTGAAACACCTTTGGTGGAGCTAGTCAAACCAAAACAAACAAAACCTTTGCATCAGTTGGAAAGATATTTTATACCAACTCCATTTTAGGAAACTATTGAGGGGGATGAAAAATTTCATGATACTTTTCCAAGGGAAAGATTCCCATTGCATGGAGAGAGTTCTTCTCAAAAGAGAGACATGGAGATTCCTCCTTCAAGGGAAGACCAAGATCTAGGGTCTCTCATTGTTGATGAGGTATTCTCAAATATTTATGAGGAGAAAGAGAAGGAAGGAAGTAACAAAGTTGTCACTTCAGAAGAAGAACCATCACCATATGGGGCTGGGCATGAAGTTATTGCCTCAAGTGGAGGAGTTTTTGCATCTTTGCAAAAGGTTCCCAAGGAGCATCAGGTGACACTAGTGATGGGCAAGAACACCTTGATCAAAGGAGGAGAAGAAAAAGTGGATTAGCATCAAAATATGGGGAACATGCACCCTTGTTTTTTTCAAGGGATTTCTATTCAGAAGAAGGAGGTTGATTTATGCAGTGAAGGGAGGGATAAACCAATCCACTCATTTATACAGTCCACTTCAGATTTTTATTTCTCTTTGCATGGAGGCATTCCACCATGGAGACCCCCTAATTGGAAGATGAATAAATATTTCTCTCAACATAATGAAAAATTTATATATTTGGCTAAGGAAGGAGCCTTGGGAGAAGTTAACACATCGCAGAGGACCCTTGATGGATTCAAAGGTGAGGTGAGCAATTTTCTGATTGGGACATTACCATCTCCCACTCAACCTTTTGTGCTAAAAAAGGATGATTCAGAAATATATGATGACATGAGCATGGTGTAAAATGGCCACTCCATATCATTGGAGCAGCAAATGATACTCCTATGCATAAGAAAGATTCCTGAATATGACAAGAGGGTATTAAAACTCTTGCATTCATGGTCCAAACTATGGAATTTTTGGAGGAAAGAGACCTTTCAAGAGGAGGTTGACTTCCATACACTTCAATCTTTTCTAGAGCAAGATCAGCTATAGGAGGGACAGAAAATGTGGAATGACATTACTCCAACATGTGGCTTTGGCATTGAGCATGTCAAAGAGGAGAGTTATCATATGATAGGTACTTCATTCCAGATTTCTACAACGCTATCAATTTTGGAAAGCCTAGATTCATATTGGGAGTCCCAACTATTGGTGGAATATTCCAAGAACCTCTTCACATATAAGGTTCTTAATGGGAAAGTGATATATGGGAGCTATAAAATGATTGATGGAATCATTTATTTTCATGATCAAATCTATTTGACTAGGGACTCCAAGCTTAAGGATAAACTACTATATGTAGCCTATGAGATATTACTTTCCAATCCCACTAGTTTCATTAGAGCATACCTACTATCTTGGAAGGATTCATGTGGGAAGACTTCAAAGAGGAGATGCACTATCATATGAGGAAGTGCATAAATTGTTTGGATGGTAAGGAGAGACATAACTCTTGGGAAGAGTTATCATCAACACCTCCTTAATCATTGGGTGTGAGAGGGAGCTCATCCATGAGCTACTTCACTGAATTCAACCAAGTGTATGGTAAGGGTTGTATTTATGAGCATCATGATATATTTACTATATACTTGCAATTTCTTAACGCTCTTGTACAGGGCATTTCTCTAAGAGGGGCCACCTTTTGTTATTGGCTTCATGGGCTACTTGGGGTCATGAGCAATGTTGATGTTGACCATTCTCTAGAATATTTTGGGGAGATGATGTATTATTCATGGTGTGACTCCTTAACACCAATCATTATACACCTTCTCCAAGCATGCACGAAGAATGGGGAAACAAAAAAATGGTAGGAGAAATACTTATTCTACCATATTCTATGGCAGTTAGGAGAAAAATTGCACTGGTTTCACATGAGGGATAATTTTCCTTCTCCTTTACTAAACATGGCAGCTAGCATGACTTTGATTGTGATTCCATATGTTGATGATGTTCTTATCTTTGTTGGAAACATGGTTTGAGTGAAGGCACATTGGTTGGATATGTCCATGGGGAATGAAATTTCCCACACCTTTTTTTCATCAAGCTTCAAGAGGAGCATGGGAGATGATGTGGCCACTATAGTAGATAACTTGTTTCATTATGAGGTGGGCCATATTATTTTTTGGAGCACTTGGGACATGCCTCTCATAAGCATTGGCGAAGAGCTCTTTTATTAATTACCAATCTGGGAGGTAATTCATTTCATTTGGATGATAGCATTAAGGTGGGATTCTCTCATTGGGAATGAGGTCCCCTATGCTTGTCATCACTTCTACCTCAAAGAGGCTATTGAAAATCAAGAAGGTTTCCATATATACCTTCCATTCTTTCATGATGAGAGACATTTGGTTTATCCACCAAAGGCCAACTTACACATTTGGGAGGAACCAATGGGAAACAGAATTTTTGTAGAATATATAAAGCAATGGTGGAGACTATTGGATGTGGAGGCCACAAGAGGAGGAGTGGAGCTTTCGCAGTACACTTACAGTTGCTTGAGGATAAGAAAAATTTGGGAGGGGAAGATTGTAATATTCCTAAATTAGCATGTAGCTAATGGGAATATTAATTTTTCTCTTAACATCTAGTTGGATGAATAAATGGGTAAGGAGGCCCATAAATATCTTAAGTAGGCATAAAATCCTTCTTTATGTGAAAAGGGATCATATTCATAGCTGGACCAAGCACCCTCATGTGTGAATAGGGGCTAATGCATGTGAACAAGGTCAATTTTGACCAAGTCAACAACATTAATATGGGAGTAGTGAACCATCAATAGAAACAACCCAGTGTGAATGTGGATCAGTTTAGATAGTTAGAATAAAGCCACCTTGGGTGTGAAAGGAGAAAATGCATGGAGACTAAATCAAGGTTGACCAAATCAAACAACGATGTAAATAGAAGAGTGGAACTAGTGGAGACAACGTAATTTTTGAGGAGGAGCCTTTGCATGGAAGTAACCTCATAAATGGGTGGGACCCATGGTGAGGAAGCTCATCAAGTATATAATGGAGGGAATGACAGCCATATGGGGTATGATGGAGAATATGACTTTATGATTGAGTCTATTTATACTTATTGCATGCTTCAGCTATTTAGCTAAGTTTTTTGTATTGTTTAGTACAAGGGTTTTCTCATGCGGGAATTCCCCACTCTTTATTGGAAGACTTGTTGAAGAAATTCGAGAGGATCATTTTGGGCATCATTTTTACTATCTAGAATTCAGCCAAGTAGTCACCTATAGCCACAACACATTCCCTTGGAGAAACTACGTTATTTTATATGGTGTTGTAGTGGAAGGGTTAAAACCCTTGTTTTATAAGCTAGTTTCCCAGAGAGAGGATCATCCTTTTTTCTGAAAAGCTATTAGGAGGAGCTACAACAATTTATTTTTCTTATCGGCCATATTTATGAAGTGCTTCAGTCATACAGTGTGATTCAACTATAGATCTGCAACATATACTTCATGTATCTCATGTCTATCAAGAAACCCTTGCCAGGTTATCTTGGATTTGTGTAAAAGAGACTGGATCTCCGTTTTTAAGCTCTTTTGAGTAATATATCAGTAGATCCATTTGTCTCTCTATTTTCAGAGTATAAAACCTCATTAAAATGCACTGTTACTTTCTGCATAATTTCTGTGTTGCAGTAGTCATGGGGTTGCAGTGTTTTTGGGTTATTTTGGGCTTGGAAGGCCTGTTTAACTAGGCTATAATGATTTGCTTCAGATATAATTTTATATTAGGTTTCCATAATTTATAATATAATGGATCCATTTTCTTTTCTTATATTTTATGGCCTAACTTTTTAAAAAGTGCATTTTTGGTTCTTATATTGTTTATTTCCCCATTCTAGAATATTACAACTAATAAGACCTCTCATCACAACAATTCCTCTCAAAATGGTTAAAACACCAACTGAAATATAATGATATGCCAAGTATATGATGGCGATGGAATAAATAAACCAGGGCTCATCATGCAAAAATAATCAAATAAAAAGTGGAAATCAAAAGGGAGAAAAAGGGGTGGAATCCTCCTGGGGTAAGGCCAGAAATATGACAAAGAAGAGGACAATAGGCTCATATTATAGGTCATGGTGGGTTAGAAGGAGGGATTATGAAAATGAGAATAAAATTGACTACATGGATACGAATATGACAAAGAGGTGCTAGCTAGGGTATCCATGATCAGATAGGATTTACCGCTAAGCAACAATGTGCATAAAAGAGATTGGATAAAGTCGCAACTAGATGGGGTCAGACATAAGGCATAAATATGGTAGTGATGGTCATAATGAATTGGTGAATTTGATATATGACCAACCCTAAATTCTAGGTTCAAGAGAAACGAACATAAGGTCCAAAGGATGTCGTAATAAAAATGCCACCATGTCCTCTAAAAACAATCCAAAAATACTAGACCCATGGTTAAATCACATCATGAAAGAAATAACCCTGAATGAGGTAAATACATGGCCATATATATTTTTTATTATATATATATATATATATATATATATTCAATTTTTGGAAAAAAATAAGGCATGAAAAATACTCACATCACACACTAAACCAAAAAAGAGATAAATCATCACACTACTACATGCAATATGTCAAGCACAACTCAATGTAATATATCACGTCAATGTGTGCTGACAACCAATCATTGGAAAATGGTTCCTATACACGAACTCATAGAGGGTAAGGGAACCATATGGATTACCAATTTGGTTCCATTCCAAATGAAGTCAAACTGCCAAATATAAAAATATTGACCATGACAAGGACATTATAACATAGTCTTGCTCTTAGAATTAACTTGGGTACATAATGGAGGATCAAGACATAAAGGGGTTACAATATTCTTTTCAACAGGTGGTAATTAACTGGGAATTTCATTAGATAGTTTGGTAGTATAATCCTAAGACTTGACTCAGTCAAGGGATGGAACTTCCAAGGACGGATAAGAAGGTGCCCCCTAAATCATTCCAAGATTTATGTTTCCAATATCTTCTTGTTCCGAATCGGGGATACTAGAAGAAAAAGAGACTTAAAATCCAAAGGATTTTCAATAGGTGAATCCGTGACGTTCAAGTGGACTAGCCGGGGGGGTTTTGTCATCAAAAGTGCCACGTGAAACAAGTAAACTGATGGCTCATGTGGGAAGAGGATCATGGTCATATTCCATATAATTATGGAGTATCTAACCAATTTCAAGAGGTACTAACGAGACTACCGGAGAGGTAATATATTCCACAATAGGTGGTGGAGGATGCTCACTCTCTTGATAAACTTCCGTAAGATCGAGAGACACCACCCAAGGATTTGGAAGTCTATGGGGTCCATAGGGTCCAAAAGAGATCATATTCATAGGAGGTTTAGAAGAGGAAGAAGGAATGTAGGGTGGTGGTAATTTAAGAAATACCCTAATAAGAGATGATATTTTAAATAATCCCACACCAACACTATGATAATGACCAAGTTTATCTCCCACTAGTGGGAATGAATTCCTTGTAGTGTAAATTTGGGCCAATGGCACACAATAGTCAAGCTGGTCTATAGTGATAATATTCCTTCATGAGATAAGAAAACTAAAGAGAATATAAATGACACAAAAATGGTCATGGCATAGAAACAACTATAACCAATGAGCAGGTTGAAATACAATGTGACGTCATGAATTAAACATTGACATTAACTGTTTTTCCCCCTAACTCAATGGAAAAAATGGGAAGAACCCATTTTGGCACAAATTCATTTCCATGAAAGTCTTGGAGAGTAGTATTAGACTTAGCAAGCACCAAAGAGCCGAGAGGCTTCTAGCATGATGCTGACATGACGCAAGTAGAAGAAATTCATACGCCAAAGTGCAATGAATATTCTTATGGAAAATAGGAACAATAATCTCAAAGGAAATATGGTGGGAAATTTGAATGAAAATGTTGACAACGTTAAATTTAAGGAGGTTTGAGTCAGAGGGCTCTACTCCACCGATCCTAGACAACAAAGCCTTGTACTATTGAAGAAAAATTTGTAAAACCTCAAGCACAGACATGGCACAAGGAACCTAGAAAATATATTCAATGATAATATAATGCTGAGTGGTCTGGGCAAAGGGATTGTGTGTTGTCTTATGAATGAAACCCTTGGGAGGGTAATAAATAGGTTCCACAAGATCATCTAACATGACAGGTCCAATGGAAGTAGGTCGAGTGGGTGAGAAGAACTCGACTTAGGAACATCATACGATTTATCTCGTGTGGTCACATTAATATCTTATTTGAACATAATGATGGAAAAAGTGTTAGTACGATTAAAAAATGGCCCCTCGTTACCCCCTTGCGGAGGTGGACGAGGTTGTGCAGGAAATGGATGAGTTAAAAAAATAGACTGCTGAGTATATTTTGTTGCTGTGAGAAACCTATAAACTTCATACATCTGATGGAAATTGTGAGTTAAATGTTCACCTTGAAAAATATTAGAATGGAACTTAATTTTATGGCGATGTTTAGTCATGTCCCCTCCTCGGGTTTCCTAAGAGTGTTGAATTTTTTCTTTATTATTCTTTCTATTTTTACCACCAGTTTATTGGTTATTCATAGGTAATGTGGACTTGACCATAAAAATGACGGTGGACTACTCAGAAGGAGGTGTTTTTGTAAAGCCAGATGCACTTGTTGGGGCTTGTGATGTAACAATTAGTTTCCCAAGTTGAGCAACAAGTTGGCTCACAGAATCAAAAACATACCCAATCATACCATTATTGTATGGCCTAGGATCAGGTTTGGGTGGGTAAATGGAAGGCCTAGGAGCATTAGGAAATACTTCACAAAGCATACATGACTATGAATAGATCAAATCTAGTTTCTGAAAATCTAAGATTGCTTGCTTCTCCGTGACAACTCTAAACATAGGCACATCTTTGGAAATTTGAGGTCATAACGATCAAATGAACCATTTATACAATATCTCATTAGGAATATTGGTTCTTACCAAGTCATTGTGATGACACCACTCATGGATATGATAAAAAATCAGCATGGAATAATCTTGTTTAAATTTAGATAAGAGATGAAAATCGATATCATATCTCGTAGGTAGTTGAAAATGTATAAAAAAGGTTTGAGCGAAAGATGAAAAATCAATATCGGATGTTGTTTCCAATTCAATGTACCATTTGGCAACATCCCTAGTCAAATTCTATTGGAACAAGCATGGATTAATCAAATCATCCACTAAAGAGTTCGATGAACCCCATATGTGACATGTGGTGATATGAGTGGATGGATCTCTCCAGGTTTCCCTTTAAATTTTCATATATCAGAAGGAAATTTTGCAGGTATAGGTGACCAATAGGGGTCATGTATAATGGGTCATTAGTAAATTTAGCCAAATATGATAAATAAAGAGAACATATAAATGGTTTATGAAGTTGACTGAATGAGTCATAGGAACGATTCATTGGACCAATTGTGAGGACCCCCCATATGAGGATTATGATTTAATTTTTGTCAAATGTCATAAGGGTTCACCCAAACATATAAAGCATATGGGCCAGCATGACAGGTGAGAGGATTCCCCCCGTAGGGTAAATTCCCTTAGAGACTGTATGAACCTCGAGACCATGACTGCTAATAGGGTTGTACCCAACAAGGAAAAATGGACCAGCATGAGTGGTAGTATCGATGTAATGAGGATAAATCATACAAGTGATAGTACTAGTAGTATGGTATCCCTCAGGTAAAGTAGAAATTCTAGGAAAATTAATGGAGTTTAGCATCCCTCCAAACAATGAACTCTACCAGGATTGTGACATATTTGAAATAATTTTTCCCCCAAGCTGGCTAGGAGCAATTGATGACCCCCCCCCAGCATATTTCTAGGAGAAACCATAGCTAACCAAGGGATATGAATCATAGGTTGAGTGAATCTAGGAGAAACAACTCCCAATCTTACTAGCTAATGAGGATTAATGACCATGGTGAATGTAAATTAAGGAATGGGCATGGACTCATACCAGAAATTTGTAGGAGCCATAGATGAGACTAGTGGAATGCCCCAAGAAGATGTGAGAGGTGTAGATGAAGGATTAGGTGCAACCACACTGAGTGGTGCAAATGATGAGAAGTCAAATAAAAATGCCAATGCAGAAGGTAAATATGAATTAGATTCCATGATAAGATAAAATACTACCAAGGGAATTGAGTATAAGAAGGTATGGAACCATGAAGGTTTAGTTTCAATAAATAGTTTCCTAGAGGATCATTCAAAGGTGGATTAACAGGAGAAGCTGAGTCATCTATCAATTTTTTAATAGAACTCAAATCGCTACAAGAAGGACCATTTATAAACTCCACAACTATGGGTTGGTTAGGGTCTTGAACATCGACTGGAACTATCCATGAAGGAGTAGAAAGTCCACCTCATTTAGGAGGCAAACCTTGAATAAGACGTGACTTACAATGACTATATTCAGCGAGAGTGGAAAATTATCAATTAACACAATTATGTTAGTGCAAACACCATAATGCCAAGACTACTAATTCAAACCAAACAATACACACTATAAAAATCCTATATGTAGTCACATAAGGAAACTAAATAGAAATAATATGGGTGTGGGACAGTTATACTAGCGACCTGATTCCCAACCCTTTTAGTTATGAACTCAGTCCAAGTGCCCTTATTAGTCACAAGGAACCCCCGAGAGGACTGAGATAGTATGACTAATATTCATCCTAGGTTCAGAGAAGACGAGTCCGACCATGCACCTGTCTATGAGCCCTAAAACGATTGACCACTAAGGTTACGACCAAAAATAATACGTCCTGTGGTGAAAATATTAAGCCAAATTCACATGTAAGGGCAGGATATCTATGTCTGAAATCCCCTTTAATTTTTCGTCCTATGTGTCCCCCGAGTGCGACAGCAAAATGATAATAACACTATTTGTAATATGTGTAAATACTGCAATTCGCGCCACCTGAAACTAATTGGAATGGTTTATGTCACCTCGCCAAATGCACGTGTGACCTATTAACTGACCCTCATGTTAGAATGGATTCCCAGACCACACTAATGCAAGTGGATTTGTCTCCCTACCACAAGTTGCTGAGTTTGTTTTGTAGTCTTTGAGCGGTTGAATCACACACCTATGTCCAAGACTCTAACCTAAGCTAGTGTTGGTGTACTACCAGTAAAAAGAAAAGGACGAGTCTAGTTGATTTTATTATCGAGTTTATTTTAAGTGATTTTTTTTTACACAATTGGGATGCAATGTGAAACTTAGATGGTGTGAATGAATCTTGTTAGTAACCCTGATGCAACTATTGGAAATTATTCTTTTCACTTTGATGAGTTCCAACTATAAGAGTGTAAGAGTTTATCATAACACACATGATCAGATTTGGATCATGGACCTAAGTGATAGCTCAAAATTAAAAATGTTTGGAAGTGTTCCAAACCTGAACGACCAGATAGATCTCGTCTTCCTAATTCTGACCCCGTGAACAATTCGAAAAACCAACACCGTATGAAGAAGTTATCACGATTTGAAAAGTTCAGTAAACTAGAATTTCTGGATTTTGACCAAGTTTGACTGGGTATTTGAACATTAAAAAAATAATATTCCAGGGAATATTCCTATTCCTCGAAATATTCCTTTTGGGCCAGCCAGATCATGTCAAGTGACGGTTGTTCATTGCTCAAGGGGCTGTACATTGGGATTTTATCCAATCACAGGCTTCCATGTGGCAGTCCCTGAGGCCACCACATGGCCCATGAACAATGGTGTAATTTTTTTTGGAGCAAACCAGAGTTGATAGCACAACCTCCTACCCGCAAAGCCAATGACTTAATCTCTTGCCCTACCATGTGTCTTAACATGTATTGGTGACCGATACTATTTATTATTTAATGGTTTCTGGTTTGGGGGTCCGGAGGGGCCAACCTTGAGGGCCAGCCCCTCCCCACGTGGCCTTTAGCCCATGACCCTGACCCAAGAGCTTAGCCCTAACCATAACTACTTTCAACGCTGATCACATGCTGCGGTTTATTATAAACAGATAGTTCATCGACGTTTTCTCTGCAACAATTATTACACCTCTGTCTATTATGTTCACATGAAAACAACTAAGTTTATTTCCATCCCCGATAGTTACAGTTAAAATGGAAGAGAATTAGCAGTGTACCCCAAATCTACAAAAATTGCCGAATTTAATTGCAGTTAAGTGTAGTCCTCCACTTTTAGTGGAGTTGATTTAGGGGTTACTCGGAAAAAATTGAATAGGTTGTATCTTGAGCTAGATTCATCCATTCTGAGAGTGTGATTGGTCAATTTAGAATATCTCAAACATTCCACACTCATTAGTGAGGGTTTTAGAGCCATCAGGGGATGTTTGAGGAGTTTTTTTCTTCAGAGAAGTTCTAGGGGCCATTAGGGCCACCAAGGGCTAGTAGTAGTTTAAGGCCTAGCCAGGGCATCTAGAGGCCTTATTCAAGAATCCAGTAGTCAATTTTTTATGTTTAAAAAATTATGGAACTAATGGTGTGGTTTGCAGATCCTTTATAGGACTTTTTAAGGCTGAGATGCTTCAGAGAAGTTCCAAGGATCAGGAGGGCCACCAAGTGCCAGCAGGAGAATGAGGCCTATCTAGAGTAGCCAATATCCATTCTCAGCAAAAAAATAGTCTATTTAGAATATTTTTATAATTATGAATCCATTGATTGATGTTTTATAAGCTTTTAAGGATTTCTAAAAGTCTAGATGCTTCAGAGAAGTTTTTAGTGAACCTAGAGCCAAGGGGGTGCCACCAAGTGTTGGAGGCGAAACCAGAGTAACTGGAGGCCAATTTCTGCAATTGAATATTATATTATGACTATTTTGGACATTTTCGATCTAATGAAATGATTTCAGAGCCATTTGAATACTTCTGAAGGTCAAAGAGCCACAGGGAATTTTTGGGCAGCCTAGGGCCAACATCAGATGGAGGCCTAGATTGGGAAGCCAGTGCTCAATTTGAAAAATGATCAATCTATTTAGGAGGTATGATATATTCTAAAGAGAGTAGAAAAGTTTTCAAAGATAGAAAATGGATTTTGAGGGAGTTAGTGCCGAAGATAAGCTCAGGGAAGCTTAAGGGCACCGACCCAAGGAGTCAAGTCTAAGGGAGCCAAGGTTTATATTTAGGGATATTTGAGCCATGCCAGGGATATAAATGGTATTGTAAACCCATTGGTTCCATTTATATAACCATTGGAGTTGATTTTGTAAATTTTAAAAGAAATTTTCCATCCTAATCTGAAAGAGACACGTCAGTTGACAAAGGCTCAAGGAGGCGTAGCCCATGATATTAGGGTGAACTATTTTATTAAATTTGATTTTATGTGTTGATGCTTATTTATTGCATTCTATGGTTGTTTTACATGCTTAATATCAGCAAAAAAAAATGTTCTCAAACCACTTAAAGAGTTAAAAGAAACATACACCTATTTCAAGTACATTTCCACACAAGTCAAGAATAAGCTAGATATTTATTTTTTTAACTGAGTGGGAGGTTCTTGCGCAAAATCATTTCAATTTATCCACCCATGTTCAGAATAGGTTGGTATTAGAGTAGAGTTTCGTGCTAGACAGAGCACTAGGTTACTACTCTGACTTGAAAGGTGTTTAACAGTGCAAAGAATTTGACTGTTTGCAAATTGATTATTTCTTACAAGTTTGACTTTGCTATAGGTGAAGGGAAAATACTATTATCTATGTCCAAAAGAGGACAAGAAGGAAGAAGGTTTGAAGGCATATTCCTTATGCAAAGGACCTCAAGGAAACCCTTGAAGCACAAGAGGTTTTGTTTGCAAAAGGATGCTTGAAGAAGAGCTTGACTCTACAACCATTTTGTTCATAAGCTTTGTCAATTGTTTTTGAAATATTTTTTAATTTCTGATTGAAGTTATTTTTTTCATTTACATAAGATGAAAACTTCATCAAGTGAGGTTTCAAAATGCTCCTCCTTCACAAGATTCTTCGATGAATAGATGAAGCGAGACTTTTACATCCTGAAGGATATGGGTCAGATTCTATATGAAGATACAAGAGAAAGCACTAGACTTCATGAGAAATTGGTTGCTATGAAGGAAGAGAAAGAATAAATTATTCAAATAATGCATGAGATGGCGATACATCTCCATCAATCCCAAGAGGCCTTAACCAAGAACATTCTAGAAGAATATGTAATTCACTCAAATTTATCTTCAATTTCCTCTTCAGAAAGATGTGTAGGTTCATTTGAAAAGCACACTAGAGGTATAGAGTCCAAGTTGATGTTAAAAATGTGCTATGAAGGAAAGGGTTTAGGAAAACATGCACAAGGCATGATTGATCCTATTTTGTTTGAGGAAAGACCTAATAAGTTTGGTTTAGGCTATGTTCAATCTTATGGTGAAAACTCCAAAGCCATGAAGGCATTTGAGTCAACTACAAGAAGAAATTTTATTCCAAGTTCTAAACCACAAACATGTCAAGTTTGTTTTCAAGTTGATTTCCATTGTTTGAAGCCTATGTTGCAGCAAGATGATTGTAGACTTGCAGCTTATGGTGAGAAAGAGAGTTCTAACAGCTATCAAGACAAGAACACCAATGTTAGCCTTCAAAAGAAAGCTGGAACCTCTACAAGTTCATCTCCTTGTGAAGATAAAAAATATGTACATTCAAATCAGCATTTGAGGTATAATTGTTCCCATAGTCAATTTGACTATGTTTCCGATAAGCATGACAAATTTGCATGCTTGAATGGAAGAAAGATTTGGTGTTCCTATTGTGGTCTGTGTAACCATGATGTTTCAAAATGCTGGAAGAGGATGAAGGCATACAGGAAGTAGTTGAGGCAAAGCAAACTTGTAAAGAAAGTGGAAAAGAGTTGCACACATTGCTAGAAGAGGGGACATGTTATTTCCCAATGTTGGACATTGCATCCAACTAATCGTCCCAAGAATTTGAAGCAAGAGGACAGAAATACTTGTGAAAGTGGAACCAAAGATTCCATCATTGATGTGAGAACAGATGTTTCACATGAAGAATATTTTCAGCAGCAGAAGTTGTCGTGGAATCCTCTTGGTAAGAAGTGGTTTGGATTCTTAACTCAGTAAGACATACACTCATTTGTACATATGAAAATTTCAGTTATATATGTATTTCTATTGGAAACTTACATTTTTTTGAGCCACCTTGGATCGATGATCAAGGACATGATGTTCAACTACCTTCAATTGTAAACTTTTTTCGAGAAATATCTGAGTGAGTGCAAGGAAGACAATTCTTGAAAGGAGGACAAGAGCATCTAAGAATGGAAGTATTGACTACCTTCAAGTTGGGTTCAAAGGCACTAAGGCAAGCAAGGAAAAGTGTATGGAGGTTGTAAATGTGAGCGTGTTGTACTCTCATCTACTGAAAAAATCAGATAATCAGTCTTTTGGGGTCCAAAAGATTCCTAATGGGGAGGTGTGATCAGATTTGGGTCACAGACCAAAGTGATAGCTCAAATTTCAAAGTGTTTGGAAGTATGCCGAAATTGAGCGACTGGATATATATCTCTTCTTCTTGATTCCGGCGCCATGAACAGTTTGAAAAAATGACACCATATGAAGAATTTATTGCAATTTGAAAAGTCTAGTAAACTGCAATTTTTGGCTTTTGACCAAGCTTGGTTAGGTATTTGAAAATTCAAAAAAGAATATTCTAGGGAATATTCCTACAATATTCCACATAATATTCCCCGAAATATTCCTTTCGGGCTAGTCAAATCATGCCAAGTGGTAGTTGTTCATTGGTCAAGGGGTTGTATGTTCAGATTTTGGCCAATCAGAAGCTGCCATGTGGCAAGCCTGGATGCCGCCACGTGGCCCATGAACATTGGTGTAAATATTTTTGGAGTGAACCAAAGTTGATCGCACAATCTCCTACCCATAAAGCCAACGACTTAGCCGCTCGTCCTACTATGTGCCTTACCATGTATTGGTGACCAATATTATTTATTGTTTAATGGTTTCTGGTTTGGGGGTCCAGAGGTGCCAGCCTTGAGGGCCATCCCCTCCCCACATGGCCTTTGGCCCATGACCCTGACCCAAGGGCTTAGCGCTAACTATAACCGCTTTCAACAATGATCACATGCTGTGGTTTATTATAAACGGTCAGTTCACCGACGTTTTCTCTGCAATAGTTATTACACCCTTTTCTATTGCGTTCATATGCAAATGACTCAGTTTAATTCCATCCATGTCAGTTACGGTTATACTGGTAGAGAATTATTAGCATACCCCAAATCTACAGAAAATTCCAAATTTAACTGCATTTAAGTGGAGTCCTCCACTTTTAGTGGAGCTAATTTAGGGGTCATTGGGCAAAAATTGAATAGGCTCTATCTTGAGCTAGATTCGACCATTTTTGAGAGTGCGATTAGTCAATTTCGACTATCTTAGAAATTATCGACTCATTGGTGAGGGTTTCAGATCCATAAAAGGACTTTTGAGAGGGTTTTTTCTTTAGAGAAGTTCTAGGGGCCACAGGGGGCACTAGGGGCCAACAACAGTTTAAGGCCTAGCCAAGATAGCTAGAGGCCTTATTCAAGAATCCAATATTCCTTTTTGGATGTTTCAAAAATTTTGGAACTAATGGTGTGGTTTTCAGAGACTTTATAGGACTTTTGAAGGTTGAGATACTTCAGAGAAGTTCCAAGGGTCACTAGGGCCACGAAGTGCCAACAAGAGAATGAGGCCTATCTGGAGTAGCCAGTATCCATTCTCAGCAAAAAAATAGTCTATTTTCCCTATTTTGAAACTTATGAATCCATTTAAGGAGTTTAGATAATATTTTGAGGACTTCTGAAATTCAAGATGCTTCAGAGAGGTTTTCAGTGAACCTAGAGCCAAGGGGTGCCACTAGGTGTTGGAGGAAAAAATGGAGCAGCCAAAGGCCAATTTCTGTAAGTGAATAGTATATTCTGACTATTTTGGATATTTTGAATCCACTTAAGGATTTTTTGAGCCATTTGAAGACTTATAAAGGTCAAAGAGCCATAGGGAATTTTTGGGCAGCCTAGGGCCAATAGTGGATGGAGGCCTAGATTGGGAACCCAACGCTCAATTTGAGCAAATGATCAGTCTATTTTGGAGGTCTGATATATTCGGAAGATAGTAGAAAATTTTTCAAGGAAATAAAAGTTATTCTTAGGGAGTTAGTTCCAAATAGAAGCTCAGGGAAGCTTAAGGGCACCAACTCAAGGAGTTAAGTCTAAGGGAGACGAAGTTCATCTTCAAAGATATTTGAGCCATACAAGGGATATAAATGGTATTATAAACCTATTGGTTTAGTTTTGATAACCACTGGAGTTGATTTTTTAACTTGTAAAATAAATTTACCATCCTAATCCCAAAGATCCAAGTCAGTTGGCAAAGGCTCAAGGAGACGTAACCCACGATATTCGGGTGAAATCCTTTATTAAATATGTCGTTATGTTTTGATGCTTATTTTATTCATTTTATGGTTTCTTTACATGCTTAATATCACCAAAAACAAATTTTCTTAAAGCACTTAAATAGTTAAAATAAAGATACACCTGTTTCAATTATATTTCCGCACAAGTCAAGAATAAGCTAGATCTTTATTTGTTTAACTAAGTGGGATTTTCTTGCACAAAATCATTTCAAGTTATCCACCCATGTTCAGATCAAAACATGGCTATTATAATACATCTCCCATTAAATTATTGAACAAAATCCCCCCTAATTTATAAATATTTTTCCCCAAAAATAAACCAAAAATGAAACCAACTGAAAAGAGGCCAAAGAAAAGTCCCCAAGCTAGAATGAAAAGCACTTCAAAAAGAGTCAAATATAGGAAAATAAATCCAAAGAAACAATCACACTCAATAAAACTAAAATAAAACTAAAATTTAAAGAGGAAGGCAATGTAAACAAGCTACTATTGTAACACAATTATTCAAGAAGAACCAACATTCTACAAAGGTAAAGCTAAACTTGAGAGGTGGGGAGTCCTAAAAATATTAAATGAGGGTGATAAGAAGCAATGAAAACACACTCAATTAAAATTTTCTGGATGAGAGCTGCACATCCAATCACAAAACCCCTGATTGTGACAAAAATAAAAAATAGAGGGAAGAGATAACTTAGAAACAAGTGAAAAAACCAAAGAAATCCCCAAAGGATCCAAAAGTGGGATACCGAACAAATATAAATAGTCAATGAAACCATCCAAACACATATGAAAATGAGATCTATAGATAATAACACAAGCCTCAACCAAAGCACAAAAGGATATTAAAGAGATCCTTGCAATAAAAAATCGATGGAAGACCCTAAATGAACCAATCATAAAAAACCTCAGATCAAATATATATCAAAAACTAGAAACAACAAGAATCATAGATCTGAAAAATCTCCAATAGATTGAAAAGAGATAAGAGGATAAATTCTGAAACAAGTCAAAAACCTCTCTCAACAAAATGAATCCAATCCAAGGAATTAAGTCACCAGAAGAAATATTTGGACCAACTCTAGCCAGCAGACAAAAATCCAACATAGATCCAAAGTAGAGACATAAAATTTCAGAGAGGAAATTTTAATTTTCAAGCCTAGAAGGTTGATCGCACAAATAAGTTGTGCAACTACCGACGATTTTCTAGCTTGTAACAAAAAGATAGAAACCAAAAGGATAGATTAGTATGAATGAAGTTTTGTGCTAGTGACTAGAATAAATACCCAAAAAAATACAAAAAAATGGTGCTCAAATGCACATAAATGTTGAATATTCAGGTAATTAAACCCTAAAAACAACTGCAAAAAGTCGAAAAAATTCAAGGAAGCTCAAAAAAAAATAATAGGAGAGAAGTCAAAAAAGAACCAAGGTGAAATGGAAAATGAACATGAATGATCTCATTGAAATCAAAACTTTCGTTGTAATGAAATTTATGTGCAAGGATCTATTTCTCCGTGATCAATTTTTGGCTTCAGATCACTAGACAACAAGAGAAAAATGGCCAATGGATAGAACATTAAATCCCAACACAATTCTCATACATGTAGACAATAAATGGTAATAGATGCTATAAAGGAAAGAGTGTTCACATGGCCTTCTTCCAGGTCGGTGAAGGTTTTTGAATTCATATCAAAATCCTCGTGCTCCACACAAGAGATTTGCTTCATCTTCACTCAATCTCAACACCTACACATAACCTCAAACACTCAAGGATGATAAGTGATACTCCTCAGAATATTTTTATCTCAAAACATCATAGAATCAACATATGTAATTGTTGCAAAAATATATATATAGGGAAGGAATATAGATTTCTATTAATATAGAATCAAAATACAAGTATAAATTTTCCTAGGTCACCTATCCAATCCTGGTAGAGTCCCCCAATTATAGCAAGAAAATATCGATGAAGAAAAAAAACTACAGTAGCATATCACTCACAAACTTTTTCTCTCTCACTAAGAATCTAATGCCCAATCATAAACTTTAGATCTCTAGAAAACTCAAAACTAGCCTCACACTCTCAACTGGCTCAGTATAAATAGGGTGAAGAAAGATCCTAGGAGGATGAATGTAGATGCTCAAGAAGAGAAGAAGTTATGGAAGCTTCTCAATGATAAGTCTTAGTGTTGGATTTGGGGTTCCTGACCCAGGTTTGGAGGTTAAGGTTTTCCAACAAACCCCTATACTACTAGCCCTTTCATAAATGACCTACTTTCGCAGGCCAAGGTCTCACCCGAAGTAGTATGGGAGGGTGTTGGAACCAGGTTTCCGCACCCTGGGAGAGAGTAGGTAATTTGAGGCAGATCTGTGTTGCAAATTATTAGGTTCGCATAAAATGTAGCTCTTTAACAGTATAATCAACACATAGCCATAACAAAGCCACTATCACTAACATATCTAATCACTACATTCACATCCACATGCACATCAGCAAATACCATCACAGAACATTACAATTGCAGCTAATTATTAGATCACAGGTATATTCACAGCTCAAATAAATATCACAGATGCACTTCAGTAATAAAGACGGTCAATCTAGATACCATAAATATTCTTTAAATATATTCCACATTCATTAGTATCAAAAACACAAGTACAACACAAAACACAGCCCACACACACAGCCTAGTGGGGTTCGCACATAGCAAGACTGAGGATCTCCACGCACACAGCCAACAGGAGTCCTTACCCCAAAACAACCCTAACAGACATTAACAATTCACATGTCACATCAATCTTCTGTCTTACTTACCTACTAGACCCAACTATCTATCTATTTATAACATCATAGCCTTTGATATTTGATGGTCCACAAACTATGGTTTATGGACCCTAGAGCTACCCTTTAACCCGTTACAAAAAATTAGGGGCTTTGACCCACCCAAAAACCCCTATGCAGGACTAAATATCACAAAATTATATATAAAAAAAAGGTTAGGGAACCCCGTTCCAACAAGCCCCAAACACAATATTGTGACTCGTCCAGAGTCACAGTGACCATGGGGTTTGCATCTTCGCCTAAATCTACTTAATCACATCAACCAGAGGGGGCAGTACTCCTTAGCTCTGTGAAGCAGAGTTCTATGCAATATCCACCAAATCCTATGAAGCTGGGCCTTCTATAGCAGCAGTGACGCTTTCCAAGGTATGGTTCAGTTTCTTAACTGCGACATCCACTTCTTGAGAGAGCTTCAAGGCTTCATCGGCCCATGGCTTAAGGTGGTCACTCAGAACCTTATTTTTGTGGTGGAGCTCTTCGATATCATCCCTAATTTCGTGGTTGGTATGCAATCATGCCATGCGTTGAGTAGGGACCAGTGTGGGCATTGTAGCTTCCATTTTCTTGAACTCTTCTTCCTTTTGGCGTAGCTCTTGGGTGTTTTCATTAAGGAGAGGATCACACTACACGTTAGACCACAACAGAATAACTATCTCCAACAATTTTGTGCCCTGAGTGATCTAAGATGTAATGGCATTAGTGGCCTCTGTGACCAGCGCGACTGGTTCAGCTCGTACCTCAGGTGGAGTTTCTGGCTACAATCTGGCCTACAAGGCAGAAATCTGCTACCCAAACTCTATTTTTATAGTTTGAATCTCAGTCCTTGACACCTTTAGGGCTACAACAAGTCCTTGAATATTGATCTGGGGGGTAGTAGAGGCTGGTATATCCTCGTTCACATCTACGCAGAGCCTACTGATGAGACGTTCCAACTCAGTCTGCTACATGGTGACAAGGGTGATGTAGTCTGCGCCTAGGACACCTTGGTGATTTTCTCCATGATCATCTTCTTAGCTGTACTGAGCTACTAGTGCACTCATCAGTCTCTGTGTTGAATCTCCTGAAAAAGGGATGCGTGGAGGACCTACAATGGTTCATGGAGAATCCAAGCCAAATCCAGTTATACCTATTTGTAGGCTAGACTTGTGTTCCCAGGGTAGGTGAACTTAGAATGAATGCTACGCCTGGCAGGGGGTAGAGGCTGCTTTCAGTTGAGATGATTAATTCACTTATGGTTGCGAGGGGTAGCCTCGTCTAAATCATGCTGGTCTGCAGGGTGTCAGTTTTGAGCTGCAGAGCTGAGAGCTCAGACTAGAGCATAGCAACTGTGGCCTTCTGATGCTCTTCCAAAGCCAGCCACCTATCTTCTAAGCCAAGGGTGACTACATTTGTGATCTTCTCTAGGTCTTCCTCTATCAAAGTAACTTTAGTCTCCCAACTCGGCCTTGTAGCTCGTCGTTTCTTTCATTGGCCTTTAAGAGGGTTGGAAGTCCTCTTTGTACCACATAGGGAGTCAGCACCCTACGCGTCCAAACTCTCTGTGTCAATATCTTACTGTGATTCCTGCTCCTCACCCTTCTTAGCATCCTTGCCATGTTCTTCTATCTCTTTGGTGGTGTTCGGCGGGGTGGTGTTCTTGGCACTCGTACCTGCAGTGTTAGCTATACCTGATTTCAAGCCCATTTTCTAGTGTGGTGGCTAAGTGGCAATGAGGTTGTCGATTTCCTAGTCAATGACCATATATGGAAGTGGTACCGATATTGGATACTTATGGCCCCAAATCTACACATTGTGCATCATGAAGTGGAATGCTATGATGCTCTTATACTTGTCATATATCTTTGGTGACAAGCACGACCGTGAGTGGAATGTTGCTACGAGCCCACTCTGAAATAGGACCCATAAGACTCTATTATATTCAATGCACTACTCATCCTTTGAATCCCACAGATTCAAATATCACGCCCCTTCACACATATCTGACTCAAGCTCAAGGAAGACTGAGTCTTGCGGGGCTTCCCATATGACCAATGCGATGAGGAGCAGCAATCAGGAGTAGCAGAATGCCCTTCCATGATCCTGGGCCTTGAGCACGCTTTCCAGAAATTCATTTCATAGGAATTGGGACCAGTTGAAGCAGACCCATTTTTCGCAGTGGCTAGCCAACTGAATTAGATACGCGAGGATAGTGGCAACCTAGCATTTTTGCATCATTTTTCATGCTAGAAACAAGGTGCCCATGCACGCATCAGGGTCGCTAATAGTGTTAATCATGAACCCTCTAGTATTCCATTCAACGTGGTAGTCATCACGCACCTTATCAGCGATCTGTTGCTCATATTTCTTACCGACGCGCTTCATGGGATCCAACCCCTTCATGGGAAGACCAGTAATTCAGTGAATGAGCACAGCATCAATGGGAATGTGATCTTGGATCCACAAGCTACCGTCATGGACCAAGACTAGAAGCTGTCACACAATTTGTTTGATGATATTGTAGTGGCCAAAGTGAGGCATCCGCAACAGGTTTAATAACCCAAAACTAGCCAATCTTCTTGCCCATATCATGGGGACTACCTTTAGCACGTCATCCTCCAACACCCTTTGAAGATATAGTTCAGGTGCCAATTTTGTGAAGGCCTCTAGGTTGGCCAAGTTATGGTCGTCAAATTTTATCAAATGAAGTTGGCCAAAGGATTCTCCAATTATGGGGACCTCGCTCAGGATCAGTGGCATTTGCAGGTAGGTGCGCATACCATTGATATTCTTAGGCATGCGCACTGACTAGGGCTTCCGAGGCCGAACATATGGTGGTAGCTAGTTTATTCGTTTCGCAATTCGAGCTTCCTCCTGAGTAGACAGAGGTCTCTTCGATGGGTTAGGAAAACATGCTTGGGGCACCTTTTGGAGGGACTTCACATTCTGATGGGAGGTGCGTGGCTTTCCTCTAGCCCATTTCGCAATCCTCCCCTACCCTTGCTCCTGAGCTTTCCTCTTACCCTTCTTCTTTTCAACCTGCTTTCCCTTTTTTGGTGTGGAAACAAACTCTTATACTTCATTTGTGACCTCCAATACTTCATCAATGGAGGCCATGGTCTATGACGATTCATCTGGATTAGTTACAGTCATTCTCGCTGGGAAAATAAATTCATGGTTGCTACTATCAGAAGGGGTAGCCCACCCAGACATTAACAAAGCACAATGGTGATAGATTTTTTCAAAACACAAGATATTCAGAATGCACAGAACCCACTTATGATCTACCCTCTTAATTTTATAGCTCTGGATATTGGCCAACAGTTGGGTAAAGCTTATCTAAAACTTACCCTCAAGTAAACAATAAAAAACCTTCGGAAATCGCCTCATTAATTGCTGGCTTCCCACTCCTTTGAACAGTAAAATTTTATTTTTACCCAGTTTTACTATTCCAATTGCTATTTTTCATAGCTATGTGTTACCCCTGTGTGCCAAGTGCACCTCCCCGAGCTTCCAAACCTATGATTGAACCCTGCGCTCCCCACGCACCTCCCCAGGATTCTAGACATGGGATCGATTCCTGCCCTTGCAGTGTACCTCCTTGGGCTTCCAAACCTGGGAATGACCCCTACGCCTATAATATTCTTGCATGTGGTTTTCTTTTGGCTTATTTTTATGCCACCCAATACAGCTATGCTGGCCATATAGTCATTTGGTGAAGTACCGTTTGAGCCGGTTGCCGTTAACATACCCTGGGACAGTGTCGCCACACAGTGTGGCTAAATGGACAGCTCCTCCATTAGTGATTTCCTTTACCATATAGGGACCTAGACAATGTTTACAGAACTTCCCTGGGTGACTTGCAAACTTACTATCATATAGAAGGACCAATTCTCCCTCTGAAAAGATCTTTTGCCGAATATGTCGATCATGCCATGATTTTTCCTGGGCCTTCTAAACTTGCTGATGGAATTTGGCAATAAATCTATCTTCCTCCAAGGCAACGAGCTGCACTAAAATTTCATCCATCATGTTAGGCTCTGCCATGTTTGTAAATGTTGTGATGTGTAGGATAGGAACAATATACTCCATGGGCATAATTTCCTGCTTTCGATAAACCATCCGAAACGGTGTTTTCCCTGTCAATTTCTTGCAGGTTGTTTGATAGGCCCAAAGGACCGATGGGATGCACATGTCCCAATCACTTGAATCGACATTGTAGATCTTAGGTAGTTCCTATTCTAGAATCCTATTAAAAGCTTCTACGGTGCCATTCGCTTGTGGGTGATATGGGGTACTTTTTGCATGGTGGATCCAAAATTCCTCAGTCAAAGCCTGTATTGTTTCATTAACAAAGTACACTTATTAAGATCTTTGGATAGCCAAACCTGGTTAGAATATGTTCAAAAATAAAGTGTGCAGCGGTATTTGCAGTACAATCCTTTACAGCCCGTGCTTCAGCCCATTGGGTTACATAATCAGTTGCAGTGATAATGTAGCAGGCACCTTTCTTTTTCCCTAGTGGTTTATGGGCCCAACGAAGTCTATGGCCCATTTATCAAACACTTGCAGGGCCATGTGCAGTTGAAATGGAATTTTGTCTCTACATGATGGTCTTTGTTGTGAAACCAACTCTAAAAATAGAAGAAAATATATATCAACGCCTTAGAAATAAGCCACTTCTAGGGAATTATTACAAAGATATAAGCAATATTTGTACCATAATGAATCATTTTTCCAGCTAAATGTATCAGATGTACTAGGATTTTGCTGCAACTTTTGAATGAGTGTCCACACTTCTTCATCCTTCTTCCATTCATCTCTTGCTTCATTTATCCAATCTGGTTGGACAATAGAAATGGCACAAAGCAATGCTTCCAACTCTTCATTATTTTTGGAGAGTGCATTTGCAACAACATTTAGATTCCCTTTTTTGTAGATTATTTCAAAGTCATAACCCAACATCTTTGTGACCCATTTTTGCTGCTCTTCTAAAGATAGTATTTGTTCCAAAAAGTGTTTAAGACTATCATGATCAGTTTTTACATTGAAGTGTCTTCCCATTAGGTAAGTTCGCCATTTCTTTAGTGCATGCAGTATTGCTAACATTTCCTTCTCATAAATAGGTTTCTGTAAATACTTTCCTTTGATTGGACGACTTTCAAAAGAAATGGATCTTCCTTCTTGCATTAAAACAACACCAATTCCATTTCCCGAGGCATCACATTCCACAATAAAGGTTTTTGTGAAGTCTGGCGTAGCTAAGACCGGTGCTAGGCACATTGCCTCTTTAAGATGTTCAAATGCCTTAGTTGCTTCAAGAGTCCATGAAAATGCATCTTTCTTCAATAATGTTGTTAGAGGTGCTGCTATTCTCCCATAATTCTTAACAAACTTGCGATAATACCCTGTTAACCCGAGAAATCCTCGCAACTGCTTTATGGTTGTGGTGACTTTCCATTCCTTAATGGCTTTAATTTTGTTAGGGTCTACTTTAACACCCTCGTGAGATACAATATGACCCAGATATTCCACCTCTTGTACTCCAAAGAAACATTTGGATGTTTCTGCATATAATTGTTTCTCCTGCAATAGTTTGAGCACCCTGTCAACATGTTCAACATGATCCTTCCAAGACCTGCTGTAGATTAGTATATCATCAAAAAATACTAGCACAAATTTTCTAAGGAAGGGTTTGAAAATGGAATTAATCAACCCTTGAAATGTAGAAGGTGCATTGGTAAGGCCAAAAGGCATGACCCAAAATTCATAATGACCCTCATCAGTTCAAAATGTTGTTTTTAGAATATCTTCAGTCTTCATTCTAATTTGATGATATCCTGAAAGAAGATCCAACTTGGTAAATTAAATTGCTCCATGTAATTCATCCAATAATTCATAAATCACAGGAATGGGAAATTTATATTTAATGGTGAGCTTATTAAGCTCCCTATAATCTGGACACATGCGCCATGATCCATCCTTCTTGTGTACCAATACTACAGGAGAAGAGAAATAACTTTGACTAGGCTGAATTATACCCTCCTCTAACATTTCTACAATCATGCGTTCAATTTCACTCATTTGGACATAAGGATATCTATAAGGCCTGATGTTTGGAGGACCACTTCCTGGAATCAAATGAATAGCATGATCATGATCATGAATAGGTGGGAGTCCTTAGGGAGTTTCAAACACCTTGGAATGATTTTCCAAGACTTTTTGGAGATCTGCAGAAATAGATGATTTTGATGTTGGAACTTCTAGTGAGCATAATTGTGAAATTATGCCTCGTTTTTCTTTCTTTAGAAGATTTTTCATGACATTAGAGCTTATTATCTTTCCTGGATTCCCTGCAATACCTTGTAATTCGACTTCCTTTCCTTTTGAAAAAAATTTCAAGAAAAGTTCTTGAAAATTAAAAGCTACTGTCCCCAAAGATTGTAATCATTGTACTCCTAGTATAACATCAATATTTGCCCATAGGAATGGAAAGCATTGGACTATTCAATACATATTCCCCCTTGATTAGCTTGATATTATGGAATTTTTCAGAGAAATTTATAGTTCCTCCATTTGCAACCATCACTTGACATTCTGCTGCTCGGTGTAGGAAAAAATTCAATTCCTTGGCTACCTTACAATGAATAAAATTATGGGTACTACCTGAATCAATCAACACTATTACCTTTTTCTTCTTGATATTTCCTTCTATCTTGAGATTTTGAGGAGTGGTAATTCCTACCAATGCATTATACGATATGGTCGGACTCATTTCTTCCTCTTCTAGGGTTGGTTCCTGGTGTATATCCTCTTCTTGTTCATTTTCTTCTTCCTCTTCACAATCTATGTAAAATAATTTCTTCTCAACACACTTATGACCTTTAGTGTATTTTCTATCACAACTGTAGCAAAGCCCTTTTACTCTTTTTTCTTCCAATTTTTGTGGTGTCAACCTTGTAGATTGTGGAAATATAGGCGTAGCAACACTTCCTTCTTTATAGAAGTGAGTGGTAGGCTTCCTTGTCGCCATAATTTTACATTCAATTGTTCTTGCCAACCTGAATGCCTTTTGCAATGAATCAGGTTCCAAAATGTGAAATTCATGTTGGATGTTATCCTTTAAAGTACCTATGAAGAGATAAATCCTATGTTCCTCTGGAATATCAGTTACCCTTATATTCAATTTTTGGAATTCCTCAATGTGCTTCCCCATTAAACCCTTTTGTTTGAGATTTATCAATTGGCTAAAGAAGGTGTTGCTCTTTGTATCCTCATAATGTGCTATAATTTCCTCCATAAAAATTGACCAAGTGACAATTTTTTTACGAGAGCAAAGGCATTGATACCATACAAATGTATTTTGTTCTAAATGTAAAGTTGCAATGCATACCTTTTGTGTGTTTTTCACATTATGGTGATCGAAATATTGCTCCATCTGTAGTATCCATGTTACAGGATCCTTTCCATGAAACTTCGTCATATCCATTTTTGGAATATGATGGTTCTTCTTGCCAACATTAGAGTTTATGAAATCATGATTAACATTTATTTTTTTCTCATCATGAGTTTCCTCTACTATCTTTTCACCATTAGGAAACATTTCTTGTATCAACTTTGTCAAACCTTCCATGTCTTATTTTAGATCATTCTTCATGTTTTCCATTTTTTCATCGATCTTAGATTGCATGCCAGATTCCATGACATGTATCTTAGATTCCACATCATTCTTCAAACCATCCATCTTAGTTTCCACACCTTTATTCAAAACTTCCATGTCATTTTTTGTTGCTCTTTGCGAGAGCGAAATTTGTTGCACTTGCTCTTGTAATTTTGATATGTCATGTTGCCATTCTTCATCTTCATAAGTCATAGTAGAGCCTTCTAAAGGCTTAATGGGTGTTGAATTATTTTTAGGGGCAATTTTAGAAACCAATAATTATATCTATTCTACAATATGCCCTTGGAATCAATTCAACTTGATTCTTCAAAAAAGACACATTCAATTCTGGAAAAAAAATGCACACCTTTTACTTGCTTTTGCAGAGCTCTATATTGAAATTGAATTATCTCTATAATTGTAGATCCTAAATATCTGAAATTTGGCCCTGTAGTATTCCTCTGAAGCTTCTTTCAAATTCCATAGGTCTGACTTGATTTGGATTCTTCAAGACAAAGTTATATACAATGTCCCAAAATGACCTAATTATGAACTAGTTCAGTAGAGAGAACTTGTAGGACTTTCCACATGTCATTGTTTGGTCTTTTGGATTTGAAATTTATAGACAGGAAACCACAGTCTGTGTACTTCCAGTCATTTTTCACAGAATTCCAATCTGATGCTCAGAGAGAGAGTTATGAATATTTTGCCATGATCACCTCTTTGAGATGAAATTAGCGAGCTTGAAAATGACCTAACATCCATAGATCATATCTCCAAAAATATTGCGAACCAAGCTCTGAAATTTTATGAAGATCTTCCATAGGATCTCGGTTTTGTACCCTACAAATTTCAGCTTCTAAACCTTCGTAGAAAAAACGTTATAGCAAAAATTCCGCGATGACCTTTTTAAGTGAAATTTAGGAGCCTGCAAAAAGCCCTACCTTCCACAGATCATATCTCCGAAAATATTTTGAACTAAGCTATGAAATATTTTGAATATCTTCATAACGAATTCAGCTTCGCACCCTAAAAATTTCAGCTTTTGAACCTTTGTAGAAAAATATTTATAGTGACAATGCCACGATGATCTGTTTGGATCAGTGAAACCCTAGAATCCAAAGCGCTAATACCAAATGTTGTGAAACCAGCTCCAAAAATAGAAGAAAAGAGAGATCAACACCTTAGAAATAAGCCATTTCAAGGGGGAAACCTCCAATACATTACATAAATGAAAAATTCTCGGATGATTCAAATTACAAAACCTCCTTTCTATATATAGGAGTCCATGGGGCCACAATGTAATCCTAGCCGACCTAACAATAATAATTTAAGGGCACAATAATAACAATATGGGGGTTATAGGGGTACAATAATAACAATAAGGGGGTTACACTAACAACAATAAGGGACTATACTAGTAATACAGGGACCTAACAGTCTTCCTATCAATTGGCATGTGTTTCAGGCTTTACAATAGTCGTGAGAGTCACTATGCAATGTGGGCCACCATAGCCCAGCTCTCAAGATCTTCTACATCGTCACTTTCCCTACATAGTTACCTCCTACCATGCCACCGTGAAATGATGCCAAGATGGCCTGCCTTTCATGCTCCAGAACGTATCGCCACATGACCTCATTAGCTCCCAGCTTATATGATTGGCCTGCTATGACAATGAAGTCTACTGTGTGGGTCACCGACTCTTTTTTTTTTTTGCTGAGTACTCTGTAGGTGCCATCCTTGTAGTTAAGAAGTGAATGATGTCGGTGAAGTGTGCATCAACCACATTAATAGCAAAGAACTGCGCATTGGGCAATCCTTCTTCTAGGTTAGTCAGTTCTTCACCAATCTCAATTCGGGATAAGTGGTCTAGCCCAACATTTAGTTTCCCCAGCTTCACGATGATTTCAAAGTCATACTCTTGAAATAGCATCATCCATCAGTAAACCTTCCCCCCCAACATAGGCTTATTCACTAGCTACTTAAAAGCTGAGTGATATGTGAAAATATTGAAGTGCCCTCCTAACAAATGATGTTGGTATTTCTGCAGGGCATATACCATGGCCAAACCCATGTGCTCCATAGTGGAGTAGTTGTGTTCCACACTAAAGAGTTTTCTACTAGCAAATTCAACTGGATGGTCAATGTACCTTTTCCCGGGCTACGTAAGGTAAAATCCCAGGGCGATCCCTAAAGCATCTACATGAACATGGAAACCTTTGCCTAGTCAGGAAATATGAGGATAGGTGCAGAGGCCATCTTCTCCTTGAGTAACTCAAAGCTCTTCTGACACTCATCATCCAAAAAAAATGAAACGTCCTTCTTTAGCAACTTTTCTGTGGGTGTTGTGATCAGTGCGTACCCTTGAATGAACTTCATGTAGTAGCTTGTATGTCCGAGGATAGAGCACAACTGTTTCTCAGTTGTAGTGACTGCCATGTTGATGATAACTGCTACCTTGGCAGGGTCAACCATCAATCCCTGGTGATAAACTATGTGGCCTAAAAAGATCCCGAACAGTACGCCGAATATGCACTTTTTGATATTTAGGGAAATCTAGTGCTTCCTACAGGCATCTAGCATCATGCCCATGTTCAAGATGTGATTCTTTACCAACCCAAATATTGTCCAATCATCAGAATATACCTCCAAGAACTTGTGGATGAACTCCTTGAATACTGGAACCACCACCCGTGAAAAGATGGCAGGGCATTCTTGAGCCCAAATGGCAGACGGTGTATAGGAAGAATCCTCATTCAGTGGAGAACATAGTTTTGCTAAGATCTTTAGGTGTGATCCTGATCTGATGGTAGCCCAAGAACCCATCCATGAACGAATATGGTTCCTGCCCCCCCCCCACACTATCAAGGGTTTCATATGAGAATGGCGTAGGAAAGGGATCATTTACGTAGGCATCATTCAATTTGCATAGGTTGACATAGATCCATATTTCTCCTCTAGTATTTTTCTCCTGAACCACCATAGGGCTTACCCAATTTGACTTTTTGATTGGTTCAATGATACCTACGGCTATAATTTTTTCAATTTCTTCCTTGACTTTATGCTTATACTTGGGGTTCAATCGATAAGGTCACTACTTAATAGGGCACACATATGGTTTTAAGGTGATGCGCATGACCCCTAGGTCCCCTGTAATCCCCTTGAGTTCCAAGAATTTCATAGGAAACAGGTCCTCATACTCTGTGAGGAGTTCTGTGACTTTCCCCACATTATCATCATCCCAGTAGTCCCCAATTCTAGCTAGCTTACGTTACTCTTCAGTTCTAATGTTGAATTCTCATACCTTAAGAGGCTCAGTCACATCGACGGTCTACAGTGGGGGTCTAGCAATTGTGCACTCTCCCTTTGACCCTAGAATAGTGATATTTCGCGGGTCTTCATCACATTCCTCCATTGATAGATTACGGTAGTTGAAAATATCCTCCATCTGCATATCCCACGATGGTGCCCCATACACTGCATGGGGGCGTGATTCATGAAATACTAGGGCATCAATATCCTGCAAAGCTTCATCCAATGCCTCAGTTCCTCCTATCAACCTGAACATCCCCACAAAATCATCTCGCATGGTCTCCCATTGGCGGGTGTGCTGGTGTAGCTCTGCATCTAGATACCATGTCATGGGAATTGGCCCCAAGGCATGGATAAACAGGTGGACCCATTCTTCCATGGTCCTTTCACACCATGCCTGCATCCATGCAACCACATGCCTATGTGGATCTCCTTGGCCAAGGAAATCCTTTATGCATAAGTGAACCGGAGGCTCGAACCATAGAATCATCATTTCCCAGCATTCCTTCCAATCCTGGAGCATTTCCATATTGTTTTCCCACCACCACACAGGGGTTGCATGCATGGCTAGGTTAAGCACCCACATTCGTCATTCCCTTCAGACTTCAGCTTCAAATTTTCACAAAAAATCCCTAATACTACAAGAACCGTCAAAGTATGGCATCTCTCTTACCTCTGAGGAGATACACTTGAAGCTCTTCATGATCCTACGACATCGCAACGCAGATACATCATGTAAGAGATGCTGCCAATTTACTATCTCCCCGTTTAAGTTAGAGAGGCATTCACTATCTTTCTCCAAGCAAAGTACACCATCAGCTATAGGATTAATCCAAACCTTGTCCCGGGTTGTTAGTTTATAAATGTGATCCATGTCGTCTTCTTCATGCACTAGTTTTGTATACCATTCTCCTTCCACAGGGTCTAGATGGACTATCACTCTTGTAACCTCATTCTAAAAAACCATGCTCCTTTTATTGAAGATGATAATGCCTCCCATGTCTATTTCCCAATCCAGTCCCAAGAGTGCAGGATAAGGGTTTGCATCTTCCACAATCTAAATTACTTCAAAATCTGCGCGCGCCTTAACTCCTGCGATATCTACCATAATATTTGAAAACCTTCCCAATGGTATTATTTTATGTTGGTTAGCCATGTGCAACTATATAGTATACCATTCCAGCTTAGGTTCTCCCATCTGCTGCTATGTTTTCTTGGGAAGTACATTCGCATCTGATCCCAGATCCAAGATGACCTGATCCATTTCATAGTCATCGATTTGCGCTATTAGCCGCATCTCCCGTCCAGTACGCTTCTTGTGCTTATACAGTTTGTGAACATCTCTTGTTGGGTGTGGAGCCTGATTATCTTGTTTACTTTGTATCACATCATTGGACCCCTGTACGTTAAAAATCGGCGGAAACGCCGCCCGAAATTAATCGCTGCCATGGGGGGTCTAGGGGGGGGGGGCAACGCTTTTCGGAGCCCCCACCCTGGCGGGGGTTCGGGGGAAGCGCCCCCGAAGCTAAAAATAGATGTAAAATTTCCTTGTAAAAGTATAGTAATTTCTAGTAAATCTGGGCTGTTCATTAGGCAAATGATCTGACGGTAGAAGTTATGTTTAGATTAGGGTTTTTTTCCCTAGAAGGCAACCCCCTTGTATATATGAGGGCATTATATTGTGGCTGTGCATTATGTGTGTATTCTCAGAGCGAGAAACAGAGAGGGAGACTGTGAGAGAGAACAAAGGATATTACAATGGATCTGTTGTAGCTTTTGTCTCTTCATTTTTTGCTGGATAATATAAAGGAAGGACTGGCTATTTGAGGTGGACGTAGCCCAAACTGGGTGAACCACGTATATCTGTGTCTCTCTGGTTTTATGTGTTTTGTGTGCTTTTATTTTCCGCATATTTTATGTGTTTCATTGCTCTGTAATATTTAATTTTCTAACAACTGGTATCAGAGCCGAAGGTATATTTGGCTGATAAACTCGCAGGAAAAAAGGGTTCCTGGTTCGAGTGGGAGCAATGGCGGACGATGGTAAGTTTAGGGTCGAGAAATTTAACGGCCAAAACTTTGCACTGTGGAAGATGCAGATGGAAGATTATATGTATCAGAAAGATCTGTACCTACCATTGAGTGGAAAAACAAAGAAGCCGACGACCATGACAGACGCGGAATGGAACATTCTCGATAGAAAGGCACTTGGAACAGTACAGTTGTGTCTTGCGGCATCAGTCTCCTTCAATATTTCGAAGGAAACAACAACAGAGGGTTTGATGCAGATGTTGGCGAAACTGTATGAAAAGCCCTCGGCCTCAAACAAGGTATTTCTTATGAAACGACTATTTAATATGAAGATGTCAGAAGGTGGATCTATTGTAGACCATTTAAATGAATTTAATACAATTACCAGTCAGTTAAGTTCTGTAGGGGTAAACTTTGATGATGAAGTTAGAGCTCTGTTATTCTTGTACTCATCACCAGAAAGCTGGAATGGTTTAGTTATGGCCATTAGTAACTCTGTCTCTGGATCTAGTACTTTAAAGTTTGATGATGTTGTTGGTGCTATCCTTAGTGAGGAAATGCGACGGAAAAGCTCTGGTGAGACATCAGGTAATGCTTTGAGTGCAGAGTTTAGGGGAAGAAGAATGGAAAGAGGAAAGAGCTCAAGATATCGCAATAAATCAAGGAAAGGCAGATCAAAGTCTAGATCAGGGATAGTGTGCTGGAATTGCGGAAAGAAAGGACACCTAAAGAAAGACTGTAGATATCGGAAGGGAAAAGAAGGAGACACACAGCAAGAAAACAATCATGAAGCAAATGTGACAGGTGATGTGTTACAAGATGCTTTGATTCTTTCTTTCGAAAATGTTACTGATTCTTGGGTTGTACATTCAGGGGCTTCATTCCATGCCACACCTGATAAGAAATATTTTCATGACTATGTTCAAGGAGATTTTGGACAAGTTCGTTTGGGTGATGATAAACCCTGTAAAATTTTTGGAATGGGTAAAGTTCTTGTAAAAAAATAGAATGGAAACCAATGGCTACTAAAGGAGGTAAGGCATGTTCCAGATCTGAAGAAAAATCTGATTTCAACAGGGCAGTTAGGCGGTGAAGGTTGTGTGACAACTTTCGCAGATAAAACTTGGAAGGTCACCAAAGGAGCGCTGGTAATAGAAAAAGGTGAAAAGGTTGGTACATTGTATTTATGCAATGGTATTTCTAACTCTGTTAATGCTTTAACTTCCAAAGGAGCAGATGCAGCATTATGGCATCATAGGCTCGAACACATGAGTGAGAAGGGAATGAATATTCTTCACTCAAGAAATTTGTTGCCAGGTTTGAAGAATGTTGATTTGGATTTCTGTGAGAATTGCATTTATGGAAAACAAAAGAGAGTCAGATTTCTCAGAGTTGGGAAAGAAAAGAAGAGCGAAAAATTGGAGCTTGTGCATACAGATGTATGGGGACCTGCTCAGGTATCATCTCTCAGTGACTCTCGTTATTATGTTACTTTTATTGATGATGCAACTAGAAAAAACATGGATTTATTGTATTCAGAATAAATCTGATGTATTTTATACTTTCAAGAAATGGAAAGCTTTGGTTGAGATTGAGGCAGGAAAGAAGTTGAAGTGTCTCAGATCAGACAATGGAGGTGAGTATTGCAGCAAAGAGTTTGATAGGTACTGTTCAGAGCATGGAATTCGTAGAGAGAAGACAGTTCCAAGAACACCACAACAAAATGGTGTGTTAGAAAAGATGAACAGAACAATCATGGAGCGTGCAAGGTGCATGAGATTTCATGCAAGATTGCCTTTACAATTTTGGGCAGATGCTGTAGATAATATTGTTTATCTAATAAATAGAGGGCCTTCAAGTTCCTTGGATGGTGGTATTCTAGAGGAAGCATGGACAGGTAAAAAGGTAAACTACTCTTTTTTAAAGCCTTTTGGTTGTGAGGCCTTTGTCCATATTAATAAAGAAAACAAAACAAAGCTTGAGGCAAAATCAAAGAAATGTACCTTTATTGGATATGGTGCTAATGATTTTGGTTATTGCTTATATGATTATGAAAATCACAAAATCATTAGGAGTAGAGATGTAATATTCAATGAAAATGTCTTGTATAAGAATCAGCTGCAGGAAAAGAAGCAGGAAAAAGAAAGCAAGGAATACACGGTTCTTGATGAGATAATTGAAAAAGTAAAGGTGCCTGAAAATAATAATAATCAACAACCACAGCAACAACAACTACCACAACAGCAACAGGCACCTTAAACACCTGAAAGTGGTGTTAGAAGATCTACCAGGATAAGTAGACCCCTTGAACGATACTCTCCTTCATTATATTATTTATTGTTGACTGATTCTGGTGAACCTGAATGTTATGAAGAAGCAATGTAGGTTGAAAGCAGGAAGAAGTGGGAGCTAGCCATGGAAGAAGAGATGGACTCCTTAATGCATAACCAGACTTGGGACTTAGTCAAGTTTCCTATAGGTAAAACTGCATTGCAGAATAAATGGGTTTACAGGCTGAAGGAAGAAGATGGAGGAAAACAGAGGTACAAAGCTAGACTTGTGGTGAAGGGGTTTTCACAGAAGAAAGGTATTGATTTTGATGAAATATTTTCTCCTATTGTTAAGATGACTTCAATCAGAACTATCTTAAGTCTTGTAGCAGCGAAAGATTTACATCTTGAACAGTTAGATGTAAAGACAACATTTATCCATGGAGATTTGGAGGAAGAGATATACATGCAGCAACCAGAAGGATATGAGGTAAAAGGGAAAGAAAAATTGGTGTGCAGGTTAAAGAAGAGCTTGTATGGCTTAAAACAGGCTCCAAGGCAGTGGTATCTAAAATTTGACAAGTTTATGTCCGAACAAGGTTATACTAGATGTCACTCTGATCATTGTGTTTATCTAAAAAGGCAAAATGATGGCAGCTATATTATATTGTTATTGTATGTAGATGACATGCTTGTTGCAGGATCTAACATGCAGGAAATAAATGTGCTCAAAAGAAGGATTTCATTTGCAATGAAGGATTTGGGAGCTGCAAAACAAATCCTTGGTATGAGGATAACTAGAGACAGGAAAAATCGCAAATTAACATTGTCTCAGAATGAGTACATAGAGAAGGTGTTGAAAAGATTTAATATGTAGAATGCAAAACCAGTTAGTACACCTTTTGCTAGCCATTTCAAACTTAGTAAGGAGATGTGCCCAAATACCCAAGAAGACATGGATTATATGTCTAAAGTTACATATGCATCAACAGTTGGAAGCTTAATGTATGCAATGGTCTGCACAAGGCCTGATATTGCACATGCAGTGGGAGTTGTAAGCAGGTACATGAATAATCCAGGAAAAGAACATTGGATGGAAATAAAATGGATTCTCAGATATTTGAGAGGTACCACAAATCAAGCATTATGCTTTGGTGGTTCAAACATTGCTCTACAGGGATATGTTGATGCAGATATGGCAGGTGACTAACAGGAGGAGCACTACAGGATATGTATTTACTGTAGGTGGAACAACTTTCAATTGGGTTTCAAAAATCCAAAGTGTTGTTGCACTTTCAACAACAGAAGCCGAGTATGTTGCTGCTACAGAGGCTAGTAAAGAAATGATTTGGTTACAAAGGTTTATGGATGAATTGGGTAAGAAGCATGATATGGGCACACTATACAGTGATAGCCAAAGTGCTACTCATCTTGCAAAGAACTCAGCATTTCATTCCAGGACTAAACACATACATCTCAAGTACCATTTCATACGGTCAGTATTGGAAGATGGAGAGTTGAAGCTGAAAAAGATACACACTAGCCAGAATCCTGCAGATATGCTAACAAAAGTTGTAACCAGGGAGAAACTGAGAACATGCTCAGTTTCAATTGGTCTTCAAGGATGACGATGAAGATGAGAAACAGCCAGGTCCAAAGAGGAGTCATTGTCCAGCAAATAAAACAGCGGTGGAGTTGCTACAATCAGTCTCCAAGTGGGAGATTGTTGGGTGTGGAGCCTGATTATCTTGTTTACTTTGTATCACAGCATTGGACCCCTGTACCTTAAAAAGGGGTGGCAACGCCGCCCGAAATTAATCGCTACCGTGGGGGGTCCAGGGGGGCGGTAGCGATTTTCGGAGCCCCCCCCTGGCGGGGGTTCGGGGGCAGCACCCCCGAAGCTAAAAATAGATGTAAAATTTCCTTGTAAAAGTATAGTAATTTCTAGTAAATCTGGGTTTTTCATTAGGCAAATGATCTGACGGTAGAAGTTATGTTTAGATTAGGGTTTTTTTCCCTAGAAGGCAACCCCCTTGTATATATGAGGGCATTGTATTGTGGCTGTGCATTATGTGTGTATTCTCAAAGCGAGAAATAGAGAGGGAGACTGTGAGAGAGAACAAAGGATATTACAGCGGATCTGCTGTAGGTTTTGTCTCTTCATTTTTTGTTGGATAATAGAAAGGAAGGACTGGCTGTTTGAGGTGGACGTAGCCCAAACTGGGTGAACCACGTATATCTGTGTCTCTCTAGTTTTATGTGTTTTGTGTGCTTGTATTTTCCGCATATTTTATGTGTTTCATTGCTCTGTAATATTTAATTTTCTAACATCTCTAACCTATGTAGGAGGGTCAATTCTCTCTGTGTAGATATCTATCAGTGTTTGAATATTTTCTATTTCCTTCTGGTTGCATAGCAACTTAATACATTCTTGTAGGAATGGTTTAACTTCATCGTCCACTCGTAGGTTTGTGAGAGCCTTGGAAGTAGATGCCTCATCCTTGGTAAAGTATTTTCGAGCTTCAATAAAGGTTTCTTTATCCTTTTCTAGGTCCAAGCTTTCTTGTTTGATGGTAGCATCCCTGATAAGGGGTTCAGCCACAGCTTTTTCCTTAGCTCCTCTAGTAGCCATGCCACTGCATGTTATGACATTAATACTTGGTCCTTCATCACGGGGTTATGACTTAACCCTCTGCACATTCTGCATTGGTGTCTGCTATTTTTCTTGCATTTTTGCTGTCAGGACTAGAAAATCTTCTATCACATGGTCCAATTTTTGGAAATATCAGTAATATTATCGTGCAGGGTTCGAATAGTCCCTTGCAAAGTGCCCTATTTATCCACACTTGTAACAGATCAATTGCCCTATTCCCCGACCTGCGCCTCCACCCCTCCCCCCTCCCCTACCTCTTCCTTCGAAGCCTCCTCTGCCTAAGGTAGATAGTGGTGAAGAAGGGTCAGCCTATACCCTGTATATTTTCCCTTGGTCTATCATCAAGTCATAGGTCAAACAATTATGCTCGTCATGTCCCATAGAGGAGTAGAATCGACACCATTTTCGCTTCAATTCTGGAACATACGCACCAAGACGGAGATAGTGGTTGGTATCATGTAGTATAGAAATGCAACAATCAATGCACCATAATGTCGGTCCACTTGGCCCCACAGCCTCTTTAGGGTGTAATGGGCTGGGTCCCTGAGCCTACATGTAGTCTACTAGTAAAGGGCACTGATCCTTGGTGTGGTCAGACACCATGCATCGTATGCACCATACATCTGTGCTAGCTTCTTCCCGTCATTATTTTCATAGATTATGGATTTCAAGGTGCATTTCCTCTAGCTGTCCCTCGATATGCTGCACCCCAAACTGGGCATCCTCTCTTGGCGCAACTTATAGCTTCATAGCAATCTCCAAGGCTTTCTCTTGCGTCTCGATTGCTTGCTAACCCATAGGCCCGTGCAGGTGAGGTAGTAGCATGGTGATGAACCATTCCTTGTGTTACCTATTATCATACTAAAATTCCCCATCTCTGATGACCTTTTTTAACTGCTGATCAGCCTCCCAGACAAACTCAGTGGGTCCCTATTTAAAATCCTTTAAATCAGTTACTAGCTGAGAGTAGGACTTAGGCTTCTGAAACAGTTGTTTCAATGCATTCTTAATCTCTTGAATAGATGGATCTACATGCTAGCCTACATACCCCATATACTAGTCTAGGGCCCTACCCTCAAAGGTGAGAGATAGTTGTGCTCTCTTTATAGCATCGCTAGCCACATTTTGCGCTATCCATACTGATTCTGCTACAAACCAAAACTGGTTCATATCTTCATCTCCTACACCCTTGAAGGTGGGTAGCTTCATGTGTGTGGCCATATATTCTTCTGGTGGTGGTGGAGGTGTGGGGAGTTCTTACTCTTATGCTGGCTTGAAGGTGGCATAGCAGGGGGACTGTGATGGTGGACTTGATGCATGGGTGTATGAAATCGCACCAGTTTAAGGGTTTTGGTCTTCCCCTATAAACTATTGGTAACCAGAAGAAAGTGGTGGAGCTCAAAAGCATATAATATAGAGGAAAAAATATGCGAATGTATGCTCAATGTAAACTAAAAACTAAAACACAAATATACAAAAGCTATTGAAGAGAGTCAAAATGATAATAATACAAACGATGGCTCAAGGCCTCTTCTTATTAAACGTTTGATATGGAGAAGAAATTTTACCCACTTGCCAAAGGGCCACTAGACAATGGTTCTAGGTCCCGATGCAAGGATGTTGGTTTCCAAGCTCTGCCTCTGATGTAGTCTCCCTCTCTCTACGCTGTGATGGAATAGGATTGTTGGGTGCCCAACAATCGAGTCCCTTCTATCTCTAGCTCTGGGTCACACACTGTTGATATTGCTTGGGAAATTTTGGCCAACATAATAATTTTATCACCATTTCTTCATCTCTTGGTGGCTTTATATAGGGGATTTCAAATCCTCCTTCCCTCCCTTGGTACATGATGGATGGTGACCCAAGGGAGAGGTATGATTCCATTGTGTGCTCCAAATATTCCTTACTATGCTCACATAGTGTCTAAGGAGGTGTTGATGGCTCTCCTTAGGTGGCTTCATATAAGGAGTAACTGTCCCTTGCTTTGTGTGGTCCCAAAAAATGACGTTTTTCCATTTCTAGGAATGCATGCAAATTGAGCAAAAAGGTGCATAGAAGGCGCTCGTCTGGAAGGATTAAGTGTGCAATTTATCATTTAAGACTAGTTCAAATCTAATTTTCTCAAAACCTTAGAGATTTTAAATACTTATTGATTCCATAATGTGTTCCTGCCCTATAAATCCTTAGGCTTGACATTAATTAATGTCATATTATGCTGTACAATTTTCCAATGTTAACAGTTTCCCCCTAATGTGTAAGGTCTAGGAATGACTGCATAGCTGGAATACATTATAGTTTCTTTATGTATCATGCGTAGAGAGAGAGAGAGGCTTGCGTGAATCTTGGAATTGAAAATACCTTGCACCGTTTATGAGATGACCATGGCCTAAGGGACCCCTACAACCAAAAAAAATATAAAAAATATATACAAAACTTCAACAAGGTGGGTATGTCCAATACTCATGATGTTATGGCTAGTTAAACAAAATTGACAGATGCATGTGTTGTTTGCGTCACTACTATGGTAGTGATGCTGGTGGTTGTTGACGACAACTACTAACGCCCTCAGGGGCGTTTTTTCTTTGAGGATAGGTGGAATGTAGTACCCATATGCATAAAATTGGTATGGCATATAACTACACAATGTACGCATATGTACTAGTTGGGACCTTCCTGTGTAAGCATTGTTGACAGATACGCTTATGGAGGCACGGGTCTTCGACGAATCTAATCAAAGTGAAATGGTTGTAAGGTACGATACCATATTGACATGAAAGCTTCTGTTGTATTTGAATACCAGGAGGATTGATGAAATCTATGGACAATGATGTCTCCCACAGTGCCACTCGAGGGTACCCCTTTGCAAGGGGAGGGGTGATCCAAGGTACTGCTTCCTTTTTGGAAAAGAGGTGTCAAGGTCGACAAAAAGGAAGCCTTAACCAAACCATGGGTCGCCGACCTGAGGGGTTGGGGACCTAGATGTCATAGGTTTAACATAGGAATGTTGGTGAGAGATGATTGAAAACAGATGATGGGGATTCAGTGGCTCAAGGTCAGAGTATACTTTAGTAGCTTGGCGGAAGTCAGTTATTTTTTAAGGGAAAATCCCTGGAGTAGGTAGGACTTCCAAGGTGGGTGTGAACCGGCTATGAATATCATGATGGTGCGTGTGTGGGGGTGAAATACTCTGACCAAGGGGAATGAGGGACTATTGGCATGGGGGAAAATATAAAATATGAGGGTAAAGGGGTGAAGTGTATCATTTGCGGTATTTGTACAGTTACCAAAAGAATAAAATAATGAGGTTTGGTTTGTACAAAACACAGAGACGGGTACCCAAAAACATGAAAGGGTTCACTCACTGAAGGTTTGAGGACAGTGTTTTGCTAGGGGTGGGGGTCCCATTTGTTGGTCTCATGTGTGGAATTGATGAAGTGGATGAAGAAGTGTCGCAGATGGGATTATGTTGATGGTGCGGAGGTGCGTTCTCAATCTTCCTGTACAACCTGGTTGTCGGGGAAGGGGGTTTGAGTTTTAATGGTAAAATTGACCTTATGGATGATGAGTGGATGGGCACGAGCTGCTTCCTGGACTGAAATGGTATGGCCATGGTGTCACTTTTGCTGTGATATATGGTCTACTTTGGGTGACGAGCACCATGGAGGGGAGGCTCTATCGACCAACATGGACATTTATCATGTGAAAGGTGAGGTGATGCTACACGCGGTCGGATAAGAGGACCCTATGGTTTATTTCTGATGGAGAAATGGTGTCAGGATATGCCAAGTTTTCTGGGACTCTATCATGCTAGGGGTAGAATGATACCTGCTCCAGTACATTCAGTGGATGGTGTTGTAAATGGTTTGCAGGTTTTTCTTGTAAAACCAACTACCTCAAGTGAAAGAAACTTATTTTCATCAAATATTATTCAAATGCATGAGCTTTAAAAAATAAGATTAGAGAGGGCATACCTATCGGCGCTGAAAATTTTATTTTTTTGGGAGTGCAAGTGTGTGGCATCACCTCTATTCCCTTGGGAGCTATTACTTGGCTCCTACTTTTTATTTCAGTTATGATTTCCCCTAGACTAAGATCAGAGGGGGTGTTGCCGGTTACTGCCCCCTATCCAGGATCTCCATTTTGGTTTGTTCCTCAGCTTCTTGTTGCAACATTTGGAGGATTGTTATAATTCTCCTAGTTGTATGGTTGGTAATGAGCCTAGGAAGGGTTGGACTAGATTGACCAGTGCATTACATTCTACCACTGGTACATTCTGTGCGGGGAATGGGGAATATTGGTTCCCTTGTCCCTTGTTGGTACATGAGTTTAGGGGTGGCTTTCATGATAGGTAGGTTGTGATACGTTCTAAGTAGAATTGTATGAGTATCTAGGGTATTGATTACTACTATCTAGGTTTCCTTGGGCCAAAGACCCGATCAAACTAGATGAAAAATTGATGTGCATGGTGCTACTACTGCCTAGGTGATCTTGGGAAAAATACCCGATCAAGTTGTCTGCAGAATCAATGTGCATGGTACTACTGCTGCCTAGGTGATCTTGGGTCAAAGACCTGATCAAGCCATCTGTAGAATATACCTACCTGGTAACTCCCTGAGTACCATGGGTGTTACTGCTACCTAGGATATCATGGGTCAAAGACTTTATCAAACCATCTGCAGTAGACAACGTGCTTGGTAACTCCCCGAATACAGATTACTACTGCTTAGGTGACCTTGGGTTAAATACCCGATCAAACTGTCTATAGTAATCGATACGCCTCATAACTCAAGAGGATGAGGTAACCAGTTTCCCCTGTTCCTGGTTGGTGTATGGTGGTTTGGGGGGAGGAGGGACAAATGGTGGTATTTCCGATGACTATCATTCCTCCTATAGGTACAAGATGGTACGAGGTTCATTTATGGATGCCTGGGTGGAGGGATCCTCTTGATAGGATCACTCTATGGCATGTAGGGCATCCCTATATCGCGGGATCTCTATCCAATGGTGGGTATAGTGCCCATAGTTGCTACAAATAGCACATGCATGATTGGTATGCAACACTTTTCCTTTACCTTTGATGGTAGGTTCCTTTTTACGGGAACGTGGCGTTGATATGTCTGCTTCGGAGTCGAGGAGTGGTTTTAACTCATCCAACTCCAGAAATATGTGGGTAGGGTGGCCTATAACATCGCATATGGCACAGACTGGTGAATCCCTTTGAATGGAAGGGGTCACCATCTTCTTTCCTCTATTTGCGGTTTTCTTGGCTGTGATAACTAGTTTTGCAATGGGAACTTCCTTTGTGAGGGCGGTCTAGACGGTTTCTTGGGTAGGTTGGGGCTCCTCAGGAGTGAGGGCTTTAACCCTATGGCAGTAACATTGGTGGCTCCTATTCCAGAAGGGAAAATGAGGTACCAAACTAGGAATGCCAAAGATATGTTGGGTAATACCAGTGTTGCCAAAACCTGCTAGGAGACGAAGCCAGTGGGGGGGTAGAGGAAAGGGGTTTGGGAGGTGGCGTAGGCTAGAGAGGCTATTGTGGCTGATGCTTTAGTGTCATTATTACTTGACTCAGTGTCCTAACTAACCTCAGTGCTTGATGTGGAGATCATGCACACTGGGGCCCCTATGGCATCGAGTGATGCTTCAGGGATAATGGGAGGATCTCCTAAGAATGACCCTAGGATGGACGACGGTTTGAATTGGCCAGGGCCATATTCTTGGTGCCATTAAAAACCATCTGCGATTGTATCTACATAGGGTAGAATTACATCTGTGTTGGTTAGGGGATGCTTCTCGCTGTGTGTCAGCTGGTCTACAGTAATGATGCGATCCTCGTGGGGGAACATCATAATGCGGAAGACGGAGGAGGCTCTGGCAGACATGGCATACATATAACTCCACCCGAGGAGTATATTGTAATCCAAGTGGTCATCTAAGACTTCAATGTCTATGTGGAACTTCTTGTCGGATAAACAGACCGAGACATTTTGGTAGAGGCTGATGGGGGTCGAGGGACGACCGTCGTAGGCTCAAAGCATTATGACTGAGGGTTTTAGTTCGGGAGAACCCAACTTTTTCCAAACATTTTTTGACATGATGCATGTTGATGCACCCTCTTCAATGACACATCGGTGAATAGTGATATTATGGACTGATACCAGTATTTGGAAGGCAACCATTGAAGGAAGCCTAGGGGCAGCTTTGTCTAAGTCAAAAGCCATCATACACATATCGGCAAGGTTGATAGTGCCTAACGTGGAAAGTAGCACTTTCCGTTTCTTTGGGCATGACTGTAGTACTTCTAACGCAGACATAGCAGTGGGTGATTGAGCCAAATCATCCACGATGCTATAATTATGGGCCACTTTGGAGTAGTTACCTGCTCGCCTATTAGGTCCATTTTCCATATTTGGCAATGGTTCTATAAGCATCTTTGAAATGGTAAAAGGTGCAGTCGGTGCACTAGTACTGGCCCCTGACATAGTGGAATCTAGTGGGGTGTCATAACTGTGAGTTTGTGTTTGGAAAAACATATCTTCCCCAGTCATGTAGATTTCATGGCCACTTTTCCCAGAATCTTCTGGATTTTGTTGCTGAGTGTTGATCGTCCCTTGGTGGGGGAAAGGTTATTGCATAACATCGAGTTGTTGGGAAGACCCTCGTTGTCCTCGGTTACTCTGAAGCTTTTTTAGCTCGGGGAGATCGGGAAAGTGGTGAGTATAGTGCCTGTACTCACCACATATTGAACAAGAATGGTTTCTTCGCAGAGGTGGCATTTTGCCTTGCCGTTGGGCATTGCTTGGCTCCTAGTTCTAATTCTTGTTGGAGTTTTCTCCATCCTGGGATCGCAGTGGGCACTGTTGGTTGCTGCCCCCTATCCAAGGTTCCCTTCTGGATTTTTTTTTGTTTTTTTCTTAACCATGTTAGGAGGGTAGTTCTCCTAGTTATACTGGTGTGGTTGATTTTGGGATGACTGCACAAAGTTCACCTGTGAATTGGTTTGCATAGGTGTGTCATGTGCTTGGGACTGAGCATAACGTTGTCCCTTGTTTTCACCTAGTCATTGGAGGGGAGCTCTTCCATCAATGTTTCTTTCTGCATATTGGGTCCCCTCAGATGGAGGATAGGGTCCTCCCTGGTGATATGCTTGCACCCTACTAGTCAAATTTTGCTGACGCATATGATTACTTTGAAATATAGGTTGAGACATGTTCTGGGTAGAATTATGTGCATAGCCAGGATTTTGACTACTTCTACCTAGGTAACCTTGGGTCATTGACCCAATTAATCCTTCTACAGATTTCGACATGCCTGGAAATTCTTGATAAGTTTGCAGGCGAGAGGCGTTAGCAAGGATATTGTAAATGTATCCTCACTGCGTGTAAATCAGTTCAAGCTTCCAGGCTTTACTGATTACATCCTATTCGGATGTGGGGTATTGCTGCGCCAAATCCTTTGAAATCTCCACCGTCAGAGTTTTCAACAATAAATCTAAGAGAACCCGATCGTCGAGTTTAGCTTTACATAAACTGCGACGCTGCCTCCATTCATGAAGATGGTCAGAGATATGGATGGCGAAGGTTTGTCTAAAATGAGTTAGTAACTCCATTCTTGAATAATGGGCAATGGGTAACTAAAAATAAGTGATAAATGTGGTAGCGAGGGTTCTAAAGGTTCCATGTGAAGCAAGAGTTTGCTCCACATACCACTTCGCGACTACTCCTATAAGGGTGTGTTGAAATAGCCCCAATAAAATAGTGTTGTCGATGATACTACTCAATGAGCACCATAGGTGAAAGGTCATTACATGATTACTTGGGTCTTTCTCCTACTTGCCTTCAAACTTTGGTATATCCGAAGGGAGCTTCATGGGCATGGGAGGCCATGAAGGATCGTCTGCGATGGGATCATTTGTGAGCTTGGTTAAATTGGGTAAATTCAATGTAGATAAGAAGGATGACTGGGAGGTTGATGCCATGGCAACGTGTGATGACACGAAGTTCTGGTTAGAATGAGGGTTATTCTATGACTTACCCTGATCTGTGTTCAGCTAGCTTCCTGGATGGGATGCACTCCTCTGCCCCCTAGGGGTCGACAGGGGAGTGGCATGTGGTGTGGTGTTGGGAGACCAGCTAGGGTTCTCAACTATGATTTCTCCAATGAAGGATGAACCAATTATGGTGGCAGTGTTCCATATTTTACAATTTAATGGTTAAAGACCCGGAACCCCTCCCTGTAATGGAGGGAGGTCCAAAAGACGCCTGGATCGACAAGGTTCCGTTGGAACTGTTCGAGTGTCGACCAGGTTAGATTTTGGAAATATTTGAGGGGATAGAGTCTATGATTGTGACAAATTCATGCCCACATACATAAAACAAAGTGAAAATGAAATGAATTTTCCATTTAACTTAATCTATGTGATCAATCAAGCAAAAAAGATTGTTTTTTGTTTGTTTGCACGTGATACTCAAAATACTAGAAGACCTATGCGTCCTCACACACTTAAAATTAACTGGGCCTTTAGAATATTTCTCATGAGTGCTGGCACAATGTTCAATAAGATTTGGTGATGCCCCCAGTTAGCCAAAGAGAATCCACCAAGGTAAGGGTAGAGGGTTTGGTGCTTGCCTGCACTGTCACCTATAGGGTAAAGAATGCCCTAGTTTTTGGCCACTAAGAACCACCATCCCATGTGAGTGTTTGAGTCTTGGGATTCTTGGTATTTAGCTAACAGTACTGAGTATCAGCCGGGTTAGGTAGCCCCAATTGATACCGTACGCACTGCGCCTAAGCCTAACCCCCTCTAAATCGAGTCTCTCCCACTCTCGGGTTTTATTTTCCGTGGGCTAATAGGTGGATATGAAGCTCCCTAAATACGCAAATTATATGTTTCAATACGAAGTATGATCAAGGCAATTTATTGTATGGCTACCCCCTTGATCCTAACTTAAACTATAAATTCTTTTGTGGCCCCTATGGGGAGAATTTAGTGAGTTTGGTTAAGTTAGTTTTAGGTGTCTTCCTTTGCTTAGTGGGTGAGTGTGTGTGAGCATATGGTGAAAAATCTCATAGTTTGAACATATGTAGTTCGGTGATCCTTTACAAAAGTCCTCTAGTTAAACTACATTATATTGTTCCTGGCTCAAATAGAAAACATTTGCGGATAAAGGGCTGCTTTCAAAGTTTCCTAGTTAATCTATGTGACTAACTAAAGGGAGATGGTGAATTCTAAATATAGAGCATTTATATGCTTACCTAGGATCACCGAATGGTGCAAAGGTAGTAGAGATTACTTTCTCTAATTGGCAAGTCGATCCTAATCTCGCAATCCCTAATGCAAAAATTGAACTAAATTAAACAATTTCTACACTAGAAAATAAAACTAGCTTATGAATGTGTGGTCTTGGGCCACTTACTTGGACTAGTTTATCTAAGTGTGCATACTAGAATTTTCAAAACATAAGTCGTTTGGAATGCAATGGTTAATTTTCCCCCTACTTAAAATATGTGAATATTTTTTCAAAAAACCAACTTAAAGGAAAACTAACACTAAGCCTATAGAAGGTATCTAAAAGTAAGTTCTCAGAAGTTGTGGGGTATCAACACAAGTGCTGGCAGATAAATTAGGGGCTGCCCAACACACTTACAAGAAAAAAAATGCAGAATATAGGGAGAAAAATCTCATTTTGTAATTTTCGTGGAAAAGGCTCTGACATGTGCACTTTCCTGCACGTAGATCAGTCCTAAACGTGTGCACTACGCATCAACGAGAAAAAATTGTGCGAAAAAATCCTGAAAGTAAAAATATTAGGAGCTTCCTTCTTCAATCTATCACTCCAAGTGAATCTAGGGACTGTAAGATGGATCTGAGGACTATCAGCTCCACTCTCTAGTGTAGAAAAATGTCTCCTGCAAGAGATGGCACAACCACATAAACTTGTAAACGGTTAGTGGATTCGCCAATCCTATGGTGGTGGATTTGACGCATGGGTGTAGGAAATCGCAGTAGTTTAAGGGGTGTGGTCTACCCCTATAAACTGTTGGTAACAGGCAGAAAGTGGTGGAGCTAAAAAGCATATAATCTAGACGAAAGAATATCTGAATGTATACTCAAGGTAAAATAAAAACTAAAACACAAATATACAGAAGCTATTGAAGAGAGTCAAAACAATAATAATGCAAACAATGGCTCAAGGCCTCTTCTTATTAAACGTTTGATGTGGAGAAGAAATTTTACCCACTTGCCAAAGGGCCCCTAGACAATGGTTCTAGATCCCAATACAAGGATGTTGGTTTCCAAGCTCTGCCTCTGATGCAGTCTCCCTCTCTCTTCATTGTGATGGACTAGGATTTTTGGGTAGCCAACAATCGAGTCCCCTCTATCTCCAGCTCTAGGTCACACACTGCTGGTATTGCTTGGGAAATTGTGGCTGGCATAACAATGTGATCACCATTTCTTCATCTCTTTTTTGGCTTTATATAGGGGATTTCAAATCCTTCTTCCCTCCCTTGGTACATGATGGATGGTGACCCAAGGGAGAGGTGTGATTCCATTGTATGCTCCAAATATTCCTTTGTGTGCTCACATAGTGTCTAACGAGGCGTTGTCGTCTGTCCTTAGGTGACTTCATATAAGGATTAATTGTCCTTTGCTTTTTTTGGTCCTGGAAAGTGAAATTTTTCCATTTCCAGGAATGCACGCTTATCGGACAAAAAGGAACACAAAAGGTGCTCTTATCGAAGGATTAAGCGCCAATTTAGCATTTAAGACCAGTTCAAATCTAATTTTCTCGAAACCTTAGAGATTTTAAATACTTCTTCATTCCATAATGTCTTCTTGCCCTGTAAATCCTTAGGCTTGACATTAATTAATGTCATCTTTTGCTATACGATTTTCCTGTGTTAATAGGGACTATTTCCTGCATGTGCAGCCGATTCTCTTAATGAAATGTAGATGGATCTGTTCCCTTCTCGGTTGGTTCGGTAATACTTATTGCTTTGTGTTGTACTTTTGCCATGATAAGAGGTCATTCATTTGGTGTGGCTACACGGAATGACCTTTTCACACAGTAATATTTAATTAGAAATGGCAATGTTCACAAGAACTTACCTTGAAATCCTTTGAAAAACCTCTGCTCTTCCTCAGAATAGGATACGAACTAATCAATTGCAAATTTTGTTACAAACCCCCGTAGCACGTTTTCCACCCAATGATATACAATACGAGTGATTTTGTTATTAGCCTTATCCAACTGTTGAATCAATTCTAGAGTCCACTGCACAATCTGATCGTCTTTCCAACACGTCTGGAATTCTACTAGCCTTGCTAACCACTCCTAGAGCTCGTGCGCAAAAGTTACAAAGAAGATTTCATAAAAGTCTGTGAAAATATATTTGTTCTTCCACTTCTCAGTTTTCAACTTCGTGCTACAATTCTCCTTTAAATAAAATTCTTGAATTTGTCTCTTGAACCAGTCTTCACGTTTTGGTTTCTTAGGTCTCCAATGGCTTTGTGGCATTACCTAATCTCTCTATCAAAATTCTCCTGGTCCTAGAAACAGAACCATTTTTTGGCTTGGGGGGTCCTAACCCAGGTTCAGAGGTTAAGGTTTGCCAACAAACCCCTATACTACTTTCCCTTTCGGCAATGACCTACTTTCACAGGCCAAGGTCTCACCCGAGGTAGTATAGGAGGGTGTTGGAACCAGGTTTCTGCACCCTGGGAGAGAGTAGGTAATTTGAGGCAGATATGCGTTGCAACTTATTAGGTTCTCACATAATGTAGTTCTTTAACATTATAATCAGCACATAACCATAACAAAGCCACTATCACTAACAGATCTAATCACTACATTCTCATCCACGTGCACATCAACAAATACCATCACAAAACATTACAATATCAGCTAATTTTTAGATCACAGGTATATTCGTAGCTCAAATAAATATCACAGATGCACTTCAGTTATAAACAAGATCAATCTAGATACCATAAAGATACTTTAAATATATTCCGCATTCATTAGTATCAAAAACCAAAGCACAACACAAAACACACCCCGCGGACACAGCCTAGTAGGGTCCACACATAGCAGGACTAAGGATCTTCGCGCACACAGCCAGCAGGAGTCCTTACCCCGAAACAACCCTAACATATCTTAACGATTTTCACGTAGCATCAATATTTTGTCTTACTTATCTGCTAGACCCAACTATCTATCTATTTATAACATCGTAGCCTTTGCTATCCGATGGTCTACAAACCATGGTTTGCGGACCCTAGAGCTACCCTTTAACCCGTTACAAAAATTTAGGGGCTTCGAACCACCCAAGAATGCCTACACAAGACTGTCTATTACAAAATTATATAAAAAATGCAGGCTAGGGAACCTCGTTCCAACACTTGGCCAACTCGAATAAGTGATGAGTTGAACTGATCTCCTAGGAATCGCAAAACTCTAGAAACATTCACTTGTCGTAGGCATATAATAGGTAAAACTCAGTTATAATCGCTCACATAAGGAATTTTTAGAGTGATGAGAAGGCTCTAGTTACTAGCATAAGCCATCATCCATGCGGCCGAGTGTCATGACTGGAAAAAAGAATGTTTGAGGCCCAAAAAATAGACGAGAAGCATAATGTCTCAGGAATACTAATCATAGGGAGAAAAATAGGCTAATAACACTTCCTGTTCTATTCTTGTGGCATTACCATTAGAGTATAAAAGGAAAATACCTTGATCTAAGCCAATTAATTTCCCATAGTTTCCTCAAGTGGTTGACTCTATGCTATGATTATTTGGGCCACAACATATAATTGATCAAGTCTCCAGCAGAAAAGAATCGAACACTTTCAATGAACTGATGTGGTCAACTATCCATGATCTTAATGCATTGTTTTATTTGGTATTTCATGTATTATATTTGGTCTTGTTGGTCTAGTAGCATATTGACTTGATATGGCCACCAAATGTTATGCGATATCATTAATGCATTGATGATTTGATCATTGTGTAAGGGTCGATTGGTTTACAAAATTGAAGAGCATGTTGATCTCATCATCGAAAGGTTATGGAATGAATTTACTAAGTAGATATGGTCCACAAGGTTGACTTGATACAAACATTAGTTGATGTATGTTTTTGGTTTATTTGGTACAAACATTTTAATTCTAAAGTGCAGTTTCAAGGAATGAATAAGGTTGGACATAGTGTGACTTGTGCCATAGTGTGTTAGACAAATACGTGAGGTTGATTAGGAGTTTTGATGTAAAGATGAAGAATGTATTTTATTATCTAAAGGAGGCAAGTTCATGCCTATAGGTGACACAGATAAAGTAATTTAGAAAATAAAAGGCTTAATCCTACCATAGGTGTAATGAATATTTGAGTTTGGCTACAAAGATCAATGGTAGAGTAATGCATACATGTGTGCATAACTAACTTCCTTGGATCTAATATCAAGTGACATGGATGGAATCAAAGGATAGTATGATCCAATGTTTATATGACATGGTTTTTTTGTAGCAAAGAATTTATATGGATGCAAAATATATGTATGTCTAGTGTATGGCTGAATGCGACCAATGTATTATTGTAATTTCCATATGATCTACAGTCTTGTGTTGCTATAAACAAGAATGAATATGAGTATGGAGAGTGATTATGATATTTTTTAGTATTTCTTGATGTACTGATGTATTATTGTTAGTAGAGAGAGGTTTCATATGTATGTTTTCAGTTGTGTTGATATATTGAGGGTTATAGTATGCTCCTAAGCTATATGAAAAAAAAATGTATTACATAGAATGTTTGTTTTCTATTTAGTTAAGTGAAAATATCAAGTGGGTCCATTTTCATAATTGTTAAATGAAACTCATAGTTATTTTGTGCATAGGTTGGTGGGCTCTAGTTTGAAAACTGATGAAATTTGGCCCATGAGAGTTTGAGGGTTGGGCCTTTAGTGTAGTAGGTGGAGACTTTCTTAGGAAGTGGTGGCTTCTTTCGAGTGGTGACTAGAGAAATTACTGGAGGTGGTGGACTATAGTAGGACGAGGATTGTAATAGGTCGTGGCCTACATAGTTGATAAAGTGGTGGCTTCTGTGAGGTAGTGGGATGGAGTGATTCATTTCTCGCGTGCATCGTAAGTCGAGGCTTTCACACTAGTGGTGCCTAGTGCATGATGTAAATAATATTTTAATAATAATAATAATAATAAGGAAAATAAAATGGTGTTTTTTTCTCTGAGGAGGAAATACACGTATCATCTAATGTTCTCTATGTGTTTTATGATGAATTATGTGCCTTTATGTTTTAAATTTTGGTTCATGGTTCATTATTTATATGTTTCTCATGTGATATAATCAGATATATTCATGTTATGTGCCTAATCATTGTAAATATTAGTTAATTATAGATAATAGGTAAAAAAATGGTATTTGGTGATCCGTATTGAACAATATTGATTCAACCCTCCTCTTAATATTGTCAAGCTTCCAACAATTAGTATCAAAGCGGGTTCTTTCAGGTGCATATTGACTGTTGGGAAGTAGATCCAAATAAATTTCAGACTATTTTTCGGAGAGGATCATCGAATTGTGAGATTTATTAGTGTTCCAAAGTATCATGTATGGAATGAAAAAGTTAAATATACATCATTGGTTTATTGATATGAAATTTTAAGTTTAATACGTGAAGGGTGTGGAAAGGATCCTCCCTCGACAAAAATGACACAACATAATTCCAAAGAAAATTGTGTTATAAATGGAAATATTCATAATGAATATCTAGAAAAGATAGTGGATTTGACATCTGCAAAGATGATTTGGGATGAATTTTAGGTGTTATATGGAGGGGATAATGGAAGTAACAATGCAGAAAATAATAAGAATAAAAGGAATCAAAATAAGAATTTATCTCAAAATAAATATTATTATTCTGATGAGATTCATCACCCTAGTTCCAATGGAGCAGTAGATCACCATGAGGAGAAACCAAAAGATAAAGGATCAAGAGATCAAATTATGTTGCAACAACACAAATATAAAGGTATGACTAATGAATTAATTTGTAGTTATGAATTATAAAGTTATGATAGTAGCCATTCTGAGTTGCATGATCAAGATGAAATGGTTGTGATAGAATGATGCTTCTTTAAGCTGAATATGATTCAACATTGTGGTAATAGATAAGCTAATTTCTGAAGTAAGTAGGCTGACAGTTGTGTGTAGAGACTAATATTATTATAGATTTTTTATTCCAACTGGGTATATATTAAATAAGGAATTACCAGCTAGAAGACCCAATTGAAAGAGGTGAAAAGATTTGAGGATATCATAGGTAACCATATAAAAGAAAAGGAGTGTTGAATTAAAAAAGTTGAATTTGAATTTGTCTTCCTAAGGAATCAACTAGAAAAAAAGGAGAGTTGGCTAATGATGGATAAGAGATACTATTTTGGATAGCATGCTTAGCAGCTAAAGGTATCCCTTGATTAGATTTGGTCTCATATTTTAGGAGGCAGATTATGTATCATAGACATATGCAAAGAATAATATAGAACCAAAGAAGTATGTAGCAGAAAATCACACCAAGATGAGCAACAAGAAAATAAGGAGACATGAAATCTGGTAGAATTAGAGCCGAGAACCTTTAAGAGAACCTATGAATAGAATATAATTCCCTCCAAGACAATATTATGGAATATATAACATATTTCAAAGGAGAATTGATATTACCTTTTCTCCTTTGATGTACGATATCAAGTGCTACATTTATCATAATTATGGAAATTTTGCAGCGAATTGTAATAGAAGAATATACATATCTAATTAGAAGTTTAGGAAAAAAAATAAAGCAATATCCTTTAGGTATAAAAGTTAATTTAAAGGCTATTGTTTTTCTTGTAACCTATTTGGATGAAAGCTTGTTGATTGCATATTTCATGCACATAATGGATTATTAATTAGTGCAAGGCATAGATCTGATTTGAGAAGTAGGAAATATGACCATCTTCCCTCATATCTTGGTCATGTGATCAGGGTCTATAATTTTTAAAACCTTGGTAATATGTATAGATATTACCATTTGTTTAGTGTCTCAAGGCATATTAAGTAACAGAAGAAGAAAATCTATCCAAGGCCTAGTAGAAAGAAAGATCAGAATGCACATATCAAGAAGAATCCTACCACAGTGTGGGTGGAGAAGGAGGAGAAACATAGTAGAGTGTGGAATTTCTCTATGCACATTTGATGAAGATGACAAATTATACATTGACAATGGTTTATCCCATCATATGTCAAGGGGCAATGGTATATTCCTCTATATGAAGAAGACAAAAGAATGCCATATTATTCTTGGATATAATACACCTTATAAGGTGTTGGGGAAAGGAAAGGCTAATTCTGGTGACAAGAAAACTCATGGTACTGATGTTTTTATGGTTGAGGTACTGATTCATAATATCTTGAGTATGAGGTAGATGGTAGATGGAGGGAAGGAAACTATTTTCAAATACAATTTTTTTAGAATTCATAAAGAAGGATAAAAGAGAGTAATTTTCAAAGTAATTGGGACACTGGCAAATGTGTACGTATTTAAGGGAATACTAATCATAAAAACGAGATCGAGGACAATCTATTCATCTTCATTTTTCGAGTAGGAGAATCTAGTCTCCACAATACTGCATTGCTACTTGGTGGTTATTCAGAAAATATTTTTGAATGGTAATGAAAAGCTTACATGTTCTAATCGGAAGCACATGGGAGCATGATAATACTTGATTATGAGTTGTAGTAGCAGTAGAATGATGTGATTCAGAGGCTAAATGCAAGACCAGGGTTGCACGATAAACATTTATATTGGAAGGAATATTAATTTTAGGGGGAGGTATGCATGGTATTAGGGTTTCAGGAGTTGCATGTTATTTCCTTATTCTTTCACTCATTTTTATATTATATGCATATATTATAATTATGGGTGAAAATTATTGTAAATCAGTATTGTATGTACTTGTTCATGATTATCATTGGATGGTTGGTTGAGCATCCCTCGTTTTGGCGAGAATCATTTGTCTCTAACATTCATAGAAGAAGTATTTTTTAATCCATATGTATGTATTCATTTATCTTTTGGCATGGTGCTTAATAGGCCATGTACCATCTAAGTATACAAGAGCATTATTTGTTTTAGTTATGTATAATCATGTGAGTAATTTGTTTCAGGACCGCATTGAAGAGAGCACACTATTTTAGCCATGCATGGATCCTAAAGTGCAAGATTTATCTCTATATCATTTTAACTTAACCATTGGGTTTGTTGGTTGTGTAATCATAATGATAATCATGCATAGAAGAGTCATACTTTAGCCTTGCATGGGATATTGGGTATCTTTGTTATACCCTCATATTTCATTTATTAAGCTCAGTAATGTCATGTTCATCATTTGGTACTAGTATTTCATTGAGTCATTGGTCTACCGGTGTAGCCTCTTGCAAGTAGCAAAGAGCCTTATCGAAGAGCAACAAAATATTGTTTCTAAAACATCTTGGAGGACTTAACGACAACCATAATACATGTTTAGCAAAGAGGACTATCATGGTGTTGGTATAGTTATTGATGTCCCTTGGTTGCATATATCTTTAAGTATGAAAACAAAATTGCATTGGTTCCTAATGATTAACTTGTAAGTGTTGTATCTGATTAGATTTCATGAAAAAATAATTGGTATAAAAAAAATTTCGTTAGTTCCAACATGATGTTTGCAGTTATTTGGTTACCCTACTCTATTTATTTCAAAGGGGAAGAGTGAGACAACCACTACTGGAGAATGAAGACCGACCAGTCAGAGAATATTGTAAATCAATGAAGAAGATGAAAATGGTGTTTGTGGATGTAGGTTTCCATCAATGTCAACGAGGGAGATTATTGGTAGCATGGTGTTGGCATTGATGTCAACCATGGATTCAACTAACTTGGAATCAATGTTAATATATAAATTAGCTTTTGATGGACATAGATCCTAGTATTGATATATTTAGATATTTACAGGTTTTTAATTAAGTGGTGTTGCAAGTGGAAGAAATTACGGGTTGAAGAAGTTTAAGTTTACCAAGTTATATAATATTTTCAGTGGATTTCCACAATATCCCTTCAGAACTTCCAAACTACCACTGTTTTGCCTTTGTATTCTCACAAAAATATTTGCATGTTTCTTATTTATTCCCATGAAACTATGTATAGGGTGCAAAAGGAAAATACCTTGGGCTAATCTAGTGAATTTCCCATGGTTTCCTCAAGAGATTAACTACATCATATCATTATTTGGACCATAATGGATAATTTATCAAGTATCTAGTAGAAAAGAGTGGAACAACTTTAATGAAATTATGTGGTCAATCACTCAATCTCTTAATGTGTTGTTTGATTTAGTCCTCTTGATCTAGTCACATATTAACTTCATCTGGTCACCAAAAATTTTGGGGTGTCATGAACACATTGATGATTTGAAAATTTTGTTAGTCGTTGATCGCCCTATGACAATCGAGATAACATTGATATGGTCATTGAAATGTTATGGACTGAATTTAGTAACTTGATATAGTCCAAATTATCATTGGTTGATGCATGTATATGGTTGATTTGGTCTAAAAAAATTTAGTTCTTAAGTCCATTATCATGGATTGCACAAGGTTGAATAGATTGTGGCCTATGCGAGAGTGTACTAGACAAAAATCTAAAGTAGATTAAGGAGTGTTGATGTAAATACAAAGAATCAATCATATGATATGAAGAAAGGGGCAAGTATGTACTTATAGGTGAAAGGATGAACGCGTCACCTATGCAATGGATGATTTGATTTTGGCTATAGGGATCAATTGAAAATTATGTTTGGAAAAGCAATGCATACCTATGCGCATAAATGCATGTGTTGTATCTAAGATCAAGTCACATGTCTTAGGTCAGAGGGAAGGTTGATCCAATGTTTATATGGTAGAGTTTTGTTATAAAAAAGGGTTTATGTGGTTATAACATTGATGTATGTCTAGTGTATGGATGAATGTAAGCCAACATATTTTTCTAATCTCCATGTCATGTATATTATTATGTATGGGGTGTGATTATGATATTGTTTAGAATTGTTTGATATATTGATGCATTTTTTTACCAGAGAGAGGATTTTTATATATACAAAAAGACCATGTGGGTCTAGTCAAAAAATTGGGAAAGAACACTCACAATTATTTTTTATAGAGGTTGGTGGGCCCTAGCTTGAGAATGAATGAAATGTGGTGCATGAGAGTTTGAGGTTCGGGTAATTCAATGTAGCAAGTGGTGGCTTCCTTATAGTGGTTCCTAGAGAAGCTATTGGAGGTAATGGCTTACAACAAGTTGGGGCCTACAATAGGTGGTGCCCTACATAGTTAAGAAAGTGGTTGCTTCCATTGTGTAGTGGCTTGGAGTGAGTGGTTTCTCATAGGAATTGCTAATCATGGATTACACACTAGTGGTGGCAAATGCAGGATGTAAAGAATATTTTAATAACAAGAAGAAGTAGAAGATAATGGAAATATTCATTTATTTTTTGGAAGGGTCTCCACCTAACGTCCATTTTTCTCTATGTGTTTAATGGTGAATAATGTGCCTTGATGCTTTATATTTTTTCTTCATCGTTGATGAATTATATGTTTATCATGTGATATACTCATAATATTTCATGTTATATTGCTAATAATTAAAGAGATAAGTTATAATCATAACATGAATAACTACTAGTATGTCAACTAAAACATGACACATATATGAAATGGATTTTACTAGACATGAGGAGATTCTTAATACCAAAATAATGGGATACTAGCTCTGTCAGCTCTATGAAAAGTGCATGGTTGCAAGGTATATATTCTTAAAACAAAAAAAATGTTATTACTAGTATCGAGGTTGAAAATGCATTGTCAGGGGACTAATACAAAGATGAAATGGTTTGATTAGTTAAAAATCATGTAGAAATGGTGTTCCTCTACTCATAAATATCTAAATAGATTTGAAAATTCATATACATAGAAAAGACATTGGCACATTTAGAATATGTGCAGTGCTTGGTATTAAAATTTAACTAGATAAGAAAATATTGTGTAAATTATATCAGATTATTTAAAAGTACGTACTTATTTCTCCCATTTGATGTCAATCCCTGACTGTATTTATTCCAAGTAATCTTCCTTCCTTTCCAAACCAACCGATTCTTCCATACCTATTTTGGATAAGCCTTGTCAGTTCCTAGGTCCAGAGGACTTCAAGATCGAATTATTATAGCCCCCATGCCAAAAAATCAAATAATAGTTGATCAATTTTACTAATTTTCTGAGTCCCATGTCAGTTCCTCATATTTCAATCTAACTTTAATTCCATTCCCATGCTTTATCCTCATTTCTCCCTTTTGTCCTTGATTACCCCCCACCTCCATTCATCTCTTTCTCTCTTCTTATAATAGGGAGGTTCCTCCCTCCAAGTATCCTCCCCATTGCCTCTCAACTGAATCGTCTACCACCTTAGTCTATCACCTCCCACGTTCCAAACATTAAATGGTGTAGCATGTAATACTTATTATGTTGGTTTTGGTATGATATATATCATATTTTATTTTATAAAATACACAATATGTTTACATTTTAGTTTATAGAATAGTTCATGATGCGTCAGTACATACACCCTTCCTTCATAAAAAATCATCCAAAGTTAGGGTTTATATAGTATATCAATAATTAATTTTAGTGATTAGTATAATCATATAAGTATTGAATTCCATGATTAAATTCTTCTTTATAATGTGAGGAAATTTAAAATTTAAGTTTATAACATTTATTGGGTTATAATTTTAGTAATCATGACCTACACCAATAGATTTTACAAATTATTCAAGAATCATCCTATCCGTCCTAATCTCTTCTGCTCCCATCCTATCCTCCCTCTATTGGACTATGCCATGGTGTGAACTATACTGACATAGCCATCCATAAAACCCCAAGGGTGGGAGCGTCGACTACATCGACCTAACTTCTCCAGTATGTATTTAGTAGTCATCATCACAAGTCTACTGGAGTTTGAATCACATAGTACTCCCATGAATCCATGCTTTGGAGGATAAACATTGGACACCACCTCCACCACTCCTACTAGGACCAATTTCAACAACCTATTATGAAATATCATTGATCCTCAAATGTCTGTGGATTTTTACCGTTACATGGTAATTTTGGATAATGATATCATATACAATATAAACACTTGTCTACACTGTTAGTATGAATCTTAATTCCAAGCATACAAAAAAATACCACTTTAGCTGCGCATAACAAACAGCCCTAACAGTAGAAATGACTGCTAATGTCTTCAAATATGCAGTTAGGTGATCAAGATAAATGCTGCAAAAATCTAGATCTATGCATTGGAAGACACTAAACATTAGAAAAAACAAGATTTACTCCATGCATCCAACAGACAAGACAATAATATATCAAATGAATTTTGTATTAATGGAACTTGGGAGGAAAACACAAGAGGGTGTTCCCGGTTCTCCTCAATGCAATGGGTTCTTGTAAGTCCTCAGCAATTCAGATTTAGAATTCCTCTCTCTTGATGGTGTAGAAAACCTAGATAAAAATGGAAAAATATGGCTATGATGGTGGATCAATAGTAAGACCAAGAGTTGAGATCCAGAGTGATCTTTAGGCAACAAAAGCTGACAAATGAATGGGAAAACCCTTCTATTTATAACAAAATATTGAGTTAATCTAGATATTGGTGCATAATTAAAATATTATTAACTAAATCAAGATCCAAATTTTATGGAATATTTTATTATATTTGTTGGAGGAAAAAGGAATTTGACTTGAGTTAAATCCCCTTATTTGTAAATAATAAATAAATAAATGATTTATTTATCATTTTAAAGATGTGATTAAGAAATAATAAATAAATAAATGATTTATTTATCATTTTAAGGATGTTGTTAAGTAATAATAAATAAATAAATGATTTATTTATCATTTTAAGGATATGGTTGAGTAATAATCAAATAAATAATGATTTATTTAATTATTTAAGGGAGATTTAGTCATATTTAACAAAGAATATTATTTAAGTAATGTTTAAATAATTATTCTTAGAAAATAATAAGATAAATAATGATTTATCTAATTAATTTCCGTGTTTTGGGTTAAATATAACTAGGAATATTAATTAAAATTTTGTTTAACTAATTATTCCTTGAGGAGAAACAAACAAATATGGATTTATTTAATGTTTCCCCATGGGGTTTCCTGTTTAGACCATAAAAAACCTAATAAAGGTGGTTTTACTAAGTTATTTTCATAGTGAATGCAATTATGCTTGGGGTAAAATTGGTCTTACATGGTGTACTCGGGTCCATATAATACCAATGGGTTAGATGACCAAAAAATGGTGTAACAGATTTCCCCCTAGCATGCAAGCGTTAGGAGCTAATCATATGACCGAAGTACGTTGTAAGAACTCAATCACTAGACATCGAAGGGGAAGTCAAAGAGAGAGGAGTATAAGGTAGACCAAAGTGTTGAAAGAACTAGACCCTAAGGAGGTGAGACTTATAGGTGCGACAAGTCACTTTGATGAGTGAGTACCTGCTATAGGTGGTGGGGGAGGCATATCTACTCCCACCAAGGAAATAGTACAAACAATAAGGCATACAGAAAATCCACGGGACGAAATAATAAAGGATATGCTGGCATAAACATGAGCCATATCAATAACATAACAATGAATCCCACATACATATTGTGCTTGGGATAATAGCCAGGAATTTGTACAATAATATCTAAGTACATGAGATATGAATACAACCGGGATGCCCCTGTAAATAGGAAAGGGCTCTGAAAATCTGACTGATATCTGCAATCAAGAAGGTGTTGCAAGCGACTGAGGTCAATATCATCAAATCTATGGAGCTACATCGAAGGCTGAAGTGAAGAAGTCATCCAAGTATGTGGGGGGCTACCTGTAGGGCCACCCCCTCATGAAGGTTGAGACATCTCACACACACCTGGGAATCATCGATATTAGCTGTTGCATCACTGAACCATCAAGTATACATATCTCAATCATGTTGAAGGGAGCTGGAGCTAAGAACCAATCAAGTCAAAGGGAAATAAGGAGTCCCTTTTCCTGATCTGGGGCACCGAACAAGAGTGGAAGCTGGAACCAAGGTACACTACCCTCTAGACCTGTATTTTGGAATAAATGAGTTGATGTCTACATAAGGAGGTCTGCCACAGGTGAGGCAAGAAGGGATCCTCAACTAAGGCATGAGATACAATAGTAGAGCGACTGATAGACTGACACCAATGAGGATGATGAAATGGGGAATACTGAGTAGTGAACAGACGACTTCCCTTGTTATAGCATAAAGGGCATGAATGACCTAGCAGCGACTAAAACATCATCATGATGGACAGGGGAGAGTGGGACTGAAGGCCATAATGTGCGACATGAGAGAGGGACCAAGCAATGAAGGGTGGAGGACTATAGTAGAATGCAAAGGAACTCGGGATAAACTCATGAAAGCAATGATGGCTCAACTCGGATGCTCTAAACAAGGGTGACTCAATGGTGTTGCCACAGATGTAAAGGGTCCAATGGGGACCATAAAAGCATGAGTATAGGATGGTAACTCACGAACAAAGTTGACACAAGCATGGAAAATTATGGAGGCAATGTGGTGCCCCCAGTACGAGTGTTGCAAATGAAGAAATTTGATTTTGAGGAAGGGTGAAGTGGCGCTTCTTGGGAAAATGTGTCCCGAAGAAGTATCAAATAACTAAAAACTAACAGATACCCATTTTAGGGCTTTCTAATGCTACATACGGTTCATCAAACTGAGCTACAGTTTGGCCACAGAAGGCAAAAGAAAAATCATGGGTTTTCTTTTAATAAGGTGTTTTCCCTCCTAATTCATTCATTCGCAGGTGGAGCTATGGTGAATGTAGTGAGGAGAGAAGGCCCTAAATCTTGTGGTGATGGTAGCAGACAAACCGACTATTGGAATTGAGAGCAGTCAGTTGTAGGTAAGAGGCCTAATCCTACTCTTTCATTTCGGTGGATTGAAAGTTCAGTTTAGGTACCCAAAGCTCAGGAACAGGCCAGGCGCACTTCTTGGGGTCTGCTCTTCGACCTAGGTAACAGGTCTTGGCCAGAAAACTGTGACCTATCCCAGGGAATGACCTAAACAATGCAACCTGTCAGAGAAAGGGGTTTTCAATGCTATTTTTTGCTGAGATCTGGGATTTTTATGGTTGAGGGGCATAGGTTCCCCCAAGCATGTTTTGGACATTCCAAAATGTATTTAGAAAAAGGGAAATCTAAACACATTTTAATGATGTGGTGAACCATTTGTTTTCAGTATGGTTATGCAGTTTTAGAAGGGAAAAATACGATTACCAACCTCTTTTGGTACTGCATATATGAATCAAATGGACTTTAAGTTTCTGGGTTGGCATACATGGTGTTACTATCCCAAAGAGAGGATTTTGAGATAATGAACTGATGTTCTCCCATAAAACCCATAGGTTGGTCAACCATAATGTCTATGAGACTGGGTTACCGATGTAATATGAAGGAATGATGAGGGTATCATCCCTAGAGTGATCTGAAGTGATATGGGACTCTAGAGGTTCTTCTAAATGTGGAAGAATAATGGGACTAGAGTCGTCATGACTAGATTCCCTAGGAGAGTTGTGGAGAATTGCTTCTCCTGGTCTCTCAAATATGGGTGCCCCCTTGCCCAAACATTGGGTGTTAATGTAATGGGCACAAGGTGCATGCGGTTTTAATGCATGAGTTTGATGTAAGGGGGGATAGATAAAGTTAGGTGTGGTGGCTACTTCCATAATGTTGTTATTGTAAATAGAATATGGGGTGACTGATGGAAGAAATACCACCTGACGTGGCGAAGCTACCTTACTCATCATCATGAGAAGAGAGTTTCACATGCGCATCATCACAAGGGGTGATAGAAAAGTGAGAAAATAGAGGATCTACTGATGTTGAACTCATGGTGGTCGCTGAAGGGAGGTCAGGAAAAACATCATGGGGAGTCTCGAAGGGGACTTCCATCAAGGGTCTCATGGATGATGATACATATTAGATGGAGGACCAAGGCCCCGTTATCTTGACATCATAAGGGGGAATGTCAATGGGATTATTTGTTTCGTCGAGTGTTACCGAAGAAAGATTCACCGATAAGGGAGTGGTGGACTCATTGCGTTTGGCCTCGAATTGGTGCAAGGTTTCTAAAGAGGAACAATACTATTTGAGGTGAGGATAGAGGTGAGTGTAGTGGCCATGGAAATTACACAACGCACAAGGGTTATTTATATGAAATGGTTTGAGTTTCAGGATTGAATCAGGTAGTGACATATACCTCTGGGATATCAGATTCCGGAAATGTCTCATTGAACATGGACTTGAGGTGAGGAAACTCCGGACAAGTATGAGTTGCATGGCCAACAACATCACACAAATCACACTATATGGTATGCTTTGGAGGCTGAGAAGGGGTAGGGTTTGTCGGGGTAGCCTTGTCCTTTGATGCCCCCTTGCAAGCTTTGCCCTTCTTACCCGAAGCAGTCACAACGGGAGATCGTTCTTGTTGAGGTGAATGAGGCACTGTTGCAGCAGGAGAAATCATAAGGACCGGTTGAACCAGGGTCAAAGCAAGATAAGGTTTGGGGTGACAAGGTAGGGTAGCAGCAGGAGGATCAAGGTACTAGATGGGAATCCCAAGGGTCAGGTTAGGAAGAGAGAGGGTGGCCATAACAGGTACTATGTACACTCTTGGTGGGGGAGCTAAGAACATTATCTGACCAGAGTTCCAATTTAAGGTGGAAGGCTAGGAGAAGAAGGTTTAGAAGGCTGATCAGAAGAAATCATTAGAATCTAGTAAACAAGGGAACCAGATGGAAGAGGTTGTGTGGTCACCTGACCTTCAGGTGGTTGGGTAGCCACAAATCCTTGTTGAGGGAAAGGATCAGTAAACACAGCCAGTTGACTAGGTGTGGGACTGGGAGGAATGGAAGGGACGACTTGCTGTCCTCTCAATGTTTCTTGAGACTCCCATAGTTGTTGCATCTATGGCAGAATAGGAAAATCATGTGTATAATGACCATAAACACCACAACAAGAACAGGTCTTGTTCATACGAAGAGGCCTATCCTGCTTGGGCTAAGTGCCTTGTTGCTAGTTTGTAGTGTTAGGAGCATTACCTTGATTAGGTCCAGGATTACGAGGGTAGCTTGATTTTGAGTGCCTTTCCTCTTCCTTTTTGAGGGAGGAGGATTATTTGTGCCCTGCTATGCATACACCTGCCCCAAAGGGGGTGGTGGTTGCTATTCTGGGGGTTGATAAGGCAAGGGAGGAGGAGGTACTAATGTTGTAGGTGCTGGAGCACCCGACTGTGGATACAGATAATAAGGAGGTTGGGTAGAAGTTTGGTAAATACGAGGTTGGGAAAAAAGAGGAGGCATGCCATATCCTGGATACGTGCTACCAGGAGGGGGAAGAGTGCAGGAGGTGTTGGCCCCTCCCTGAGGAAAACCATATCCCATCGGAGGTTGAGCATACGGATTGAAGAGAGCTCCAAAAATACCGTCGGCGGCGTGAGATGCCCCCGATGCGTTGGCACCACCAGGTCTAGGAAGATCAGGTAGAACGGGATAAACATAACCCGACTGAGTGTAGATCAAGTCATGTTTTAACGCAATTTGGAGAGTGGCTTCTTCAGTTTTAGGAAAGTGCGATGCGACATCTTTCCGGATAGGTGGCAAGAGAGATCTAAGGAACCAGTCCATGTAGACATGGTCTGTTAGCCACCTATAAAATTTGTCATATCAAATGGTGGCTAAATATTTTTTGAAGCCTTCAAGAAACAAGTTTCATTGAAAAATTGTTCATTCTTGAAGTCTTGTGAAGATATCATGTCTTTTGATTAATCTTCACTGTTGTTTCCCTTTTAAACTCATAAATTCGTCTATTTTCATGAAGAAAATATTGTTGCAAAAATCCCCAATTTTCCCTCATTTTACTCCTTTTTTCCCTTCATCATTAACCTTCATTTTTTTCTCTTTTTCCCATAAACTTCCTCTGTTTTTCATTTATTCCCTTCTTCCCTTCATAAAATCCATTTTACAAGGTTTAAAACTCATTTTAAACCTTACTGAAACCCCTAAATCCATTGAAAACTTTGAAAAAATCATAAAAAATAGTATTTTTTAGCCACAGGCCTAAGCCCCTTTAGGCTAAGTCCTAAACCACTTCCCCACATATACCCACGCCCTACAAGCAGGCGCTAGACCCATCGGGCACTTATCGCATCGAAAATAATCGGAGAGCGCAAGTCTTTTGGCTTTTATGAAACCTCCGATGTGATTGGCCCTTTTTATATAAGCCCCGATCCTTTGCTTTATTTGCATAACCTTGAGTTTTTTTATCGAGTGCTTAAAACATTGTATAAACCTTCCCCAATCATATTTTCCCTCTGTAAATTCATAAAACCCACTTTTTCCTATGTTTGTATTAAACGTGCCTGTTCAATGTTTTTAATGGAAAGGACCATTGATATTTTCCCCGTTCGACGGTCAAAACAGTCTCGCATTGGAAATTTTTCCTCGGGCACATTTGAACAGGCCTCTCCATCATTCTGATTTTAATTGGCCATTTGTATGTATAACCCTCGATCCTTTCATTGTTTCATATATCTAAAGGCCCCGTAATCGGGCGCCAAGCCTTTTATAATAAACCCTCCCTGAACGCATTTTCCTTTGTATTTCGCTTAAAAATTCATTTTTCATAAATATAAAGGGGCCCGCCATTCATTGGTCAAACCCATTCTCGACTATTGATATTGAACCAGATCAACGGCTTGTGCAATATCGCATTAGATATTTTCCATCGGGCGCATTAATATGTTATTCCCCCCCCCCCCCCCCCCCGATTGGAAAAATCCTGATGAATCCTCAGTCGTTGGATCTACCTGCCAGATCCACATCCGAAAACCCTTATCACTCCTTCCCAAAGCCCCTTTCCTCCGCTCAGAACTCCTCTGATTCATCCTCCACCGTCGATTTGATCTGCAGATCGACGGTTCACAGCTAATCGCATCGGCGCTCATTCTGTTTTGCTCCCGCTGATCGCAGACCTCCGGTTGCATCTGGGTCATCCACGTGTCAAGATCCGACAGTCCAAATATTTCCTCGCCACCTTGGGTAAATTTCATGCACCCTGATTTATAATGTTTTTCGACCAAATCTCAGCCGTTGATCTCTGCAGATCAACGGCCCATATTAAACCTTTCTCTGCCTTGTATATTTTTCCATTTAACCCCAGATCAAATCTCCACCGTTGATCTGTTTCATCCAACGACTCATAATAGGTGCGATAGGCCTGACTCCTTTGGGTCCTACCCGCCTCAGATTTGATCTCCGCTATTCATTTTTTGATCCAACGGCTTAAATTAAAACCACCCAACCTACTTCCACCCATGCATCTTATCCATATCGCGTTCTCTCTCAGCCGTCCAATCTGATGCCTTAGATCCAACGGTCAGCGTGCAGTTTCACGCATATTTAAGCCCAAAAAATAATTCTCAGAGACCTACGAGATATAAGTGGTTTTTAAAAGCCATGTGGCGGCCTTTGACGCATATCGCATTCAAAAAGTTGAAACCACCTTCCTCCCATTTTGCTACGCGATATTGTTGGTTTTTCCACCCGAAACCGTTTTCCCTTGTTTCCACAGTATTTCATCACGTTCGCTCCCCGCAGTTGATCTCTGCAAATCAATGGCTCAGATTTAATTTGGCCATTACATTATCACCCTCCACCTTCTCCAAGGGATTTCTTAGATCAATCTTAACCGTTGATCTCGTTGGGCTAATCTAATCCAACGGTCTACCATTATTCAGGAAACCCCAAATTTAATTTCAACACATTTCCTCTGCCAAAGGGTTTTGCACCTATTTTCCTTCATTTTTTTTCCATTTTCCGATAATGTGACCCCTTCGCATTATTTGTTCACAACTTATCTTGACCGTTGATCAAATATGGATCAACAGATCTAACTTAATTCTCCACCACTTGTTCATCAACCTCTCTCCTTGTGACCTCTACGCACAATCCCCACCATTAGATTCTCTCATCCAATGGCCACGCTCTTAAGCAAAACCTCTGAAGCAGTTTTACCTAGCCATGCAGGATTTTATAATGTTTTTGTGTATTTTGCAAGTTTTAATGGTTTTTTCCATTATATTAAAGGAAAACAAAAGGCCGGGGATGACGATCCCCATGCCTTTTTGGATAAATAGAAATCATTCTACAGGGTTCCATATCACATTTCATCAGTGCATCATGAGCGTTGATTCCATAAGAACCCTCTGCGCACCTGCACCTCAACAAGACACAACAAAGTTTTCAAAAATCAAAGAGTATAAGTGATGAAGATCAAATCATAGCAGAAATGAAGAATTGAACATTGATTATACAGTTTGGGGTGGATTACGGCTAAGATAGACCATCAAAAGCCTCATCCACGAAATTAAACATAGTTCAAGAACAGAAGACAGGAGTTAGTCCCAATTATGCCTAACACAGAGATCAAAAGAAAATTAATCATGGTTTTAGGTCAAAGAAAAATATCTACCAGACAGAAAAAGCCTCCATTGCCACATCAGAGGCTAATTGATTCCTCTCAGCTACCAGAAGCCACTTGTAGCCTCAAATTATTCAACATAAGCCGAGTTATTACAAGAATAGAGGATATTTTGCGTCAATATAGTCAAAAAGTTAATTCAGCCAAATAAATTATTGCAAAATATCAGCAGAGTTATTACAAAGATGACACAGAGCCTTAAAGTCAACAAAATCATCCCACCGAGCTTAATTCTTAATGTAAAACAATTAATACAGAGGAAATATTTGTAATCTTCTCCATCGAGCCCCTCAAAGGTCGAGAAGCATTTATCTGTATTAATTCAACCTTGAAGATATTTTATCCCATCCCACCTCCTCATTTCTTCTATAAATACTTCTCTAGAGGATGAAACAATGTTGGTTGCAGAAATTTGAAATATACTTGTGCTAAAAAATTCTACATGTAAATAGTGTTAAAAGGCTCTTGAAGCTCTGTTTATGATCAAATAAGTTAGGCTAAGAAGTGAAGATGATTGTTGAACTGAAACATCAGACCTGGAGAATGTAACTGGTTTGACATCAATAAACAAGCTGTTTCTTGGGATCCTGGTCTATATCACTGGTGAAGTGCTTCTTTCTGTGTTATTTCTTTTCCTTTCATGTATGAAATTTTTTCCATTATTCTCTGATAAAGAACAAAAATCATAGAGTTAGGATTTACTGTTTACAGTACCCTTCTCTGAATGACAATATTTATCTCAATGTTTTCCTCCAAATCGTGTATTTAAGAATGATTCAATACAGTCAAGCAGTTAGGAATGCTGGCGTTCCCTCATCCTACTATTTACTTTAAACATTGTTATTAAATGTTATTTTCATTATTTTCTTAGTAAATTTATACTAGAAGAGTGATGGTGTGCCCTGTTTTCTAGCTTCTTTCTCCAAAGCTAAATTCTGAAAGTTTCCCTAAGTGTATGCTGAAAGCAGACTAGATTTAAAAGTATCTTATATGATCTTAAGTTGCACTTTGTTTCTCTTATTTGTTTTCATCCTTTCTGAAAGTAATTATGTGGATTACTAGATTGTTTGTCTATTGAGTTAGCTTTGATACGAACTTGCCCAGAGAAGTCTATGGTTAGCCCTATCCTTTGGCCAGTTTTAAATAGTTACCTTAAAATGCTTTTCTTGTTTGGATAGACTGTAAATCCTAATTGAAATTATTATTTGTTTCCACCCCTCCAACATTTTTATTGTTCCATTCCATCATTTTATCTCGGAGATCTTGTGATATAGATGACTTTCCCCTTGGACCACTCCTGAATTGTTGCACAATTAAAGCCCTATTATGACTCCATAGCCCAATGGACTAAAAACCAGCGTTATATCTATCTAATCAACCAAATCTTGTTCTGATTACTTGGAACTTCACACCTTTGAAACTTTTTCTTTTAGGACTTTCCACTCAACTAATAATCATGCTCAACCATCCAAAACAAACCAAAACCCTCAGTCTTCATAACTAGCCTAATATCATTACCCAAAAGCCTTAAAGATAAATCAAATATTTACACTTATTAGAGAGATCCATCTCCAGATTCAGGAGGGCTAGATCCTAGAATCCCAAAGTGGTTCAAGTGTCCTCTCCGCAGTTCTAGTCTCACTAATCTGCTGGAATTACAAGGAGCTAACATTTCTGGCAACTCCGCTGGGGATTTGAGTATTTTTTATCCTTTACTCCTTTGAAACCTCAGATTACCTCTTGTTTTAATGACATTTGTTATGTTATCTAGTTAACCCACTAGGCATTAATTTTCTGGCCAAAAATTCAATGTTCAGTGAGTACAAGTGGCCTCTTCAAGCACTACTAAACAAATGGTAATCATTATAAAACTTGTTTGAATCAGTGACAAACTAAGGAAACCTTAGGATTATCATAGGAGCTTATCAAACCTTGAAGGATCAGCTAGCTCAGCCATAAGAGTAGACTGTCTTTGTCTCATAACCATAGCTAAGTTTTGAAACAGATTTAGGACACTCTTAGAACCCATAGGAATGAAATAAATCAGAAAAACCCAAAAATATTTCAGATTGGTATTCTATAAACATGGTGGTGGACCATAAAACCTTTTACCTCCAAAAGAGCTAAAAAATTCCACTTGGTGACTCCATAATCCTAAACAGACCTTAAGACTCCACTGAGAAGACCCATTATCATCATAACATCATTCAAACCTAGTAAGAGGATTTTAGGATTAAAATTTTCTTGTTTAAAAGATCAATTTACCTCTTAAAGACAGTTATATCTGGTTAAACTTTTCTTGTTTAGTTGGGTCCAAAAAACACATCATAGTGGCTACTATAAAGATTCATACTAGAGCCTATCCTGACCCAGACCCTCTTGAGATAGTTGATAACCCTAAAATTATCCTTAGGAAGTCTCCTAAGATTAAATATTCAACTGTTTTCAGATCACCCTTGGGAGCTAATTCAGTTCCTGAAAACCTTGCAGCTCTACAACAATCACAAGTTGACTTAAGAAATCCATTTAGAACTAGGTCGCTTGATGATCTAGATCAGCTAGATTCAAAGTGTTCACTTTCATCCCTAGAAACAGTTGAACATCCTGGTAGTAGAGAAACAACACCAGCTGATTTACATTTCATTCATAATTTAGGTGTCTCTCATCCAAGATCATCTCAGCAATCTATTCCTGGTCCATCCACTTCTACTACCCATACATCCATTTTTCAAACCACTCCATTCCAACACACTTTCCCTCTTGTTAATCCACCTCTTGTAAATCCACCCCCACCACATATCATGGCAACATGGTATGCTCCCTTAGTCCTTCCTTTACCCTTAGTCAATCTTCCATAGGACTATCAGTCCAAAATACCATTGTATGATGCCATTAATGCTACTACTGCTTCACAACATGTGGATAAGATGAACGACTACTTTGACAGAAATTAAATTGATGATGAAATTGTCAAAGTTAGATTATTTGCTCAGATTTTAGGGTGAGAAGTAAGAAAATTGTTCAAAGGCTTAGCCCCTCACAGTATAAATGATCTCCAAGCCTTCCATCAGTCATTCTTAAACAATTGGGAAGTGAGGAAAAACCCTCTTCAAATACTTTATGATTACAAGAATTTACACAGAAACACTGGGGAAAGTGTACAAGCCTATTGCACTAGGTTTAATAGTGTGTATAATGCACTTAACCCAAACCTAAAACCTCCACAAGCCTCAGCTTTAAACAATTTTCCTGAAGGATTTGATCCTAAGATGGCTTATCAGCTAAGAGAGAGAGATCCTTTAACTTGTGAAGATATGCAAAAACGAGCTCTTGTTGTGGAATTTAACTTAATGGAGAAAAGAGCAATAATGAGAAATGAGAAGAAAGTGTCCTTTAAAGAGGAATCTACACCTTCCACATCTAGCTCAAAGATGGAGAGAATGATGGAGGAGATGATGAAGAAAATGAGCATTCTTGAGAGAGATCAAGAAAATCAAAACCAAACAGCTCCTCAAAACAGAAATCAGAACCAAAAATAGAATTTCAGAAGAAACCAAATTCAAACTAGACCAAGGGAGGTTGATCAACAGATCACTTCTCCTTTCATCAAAACTATGTAAGTGAGGTTGAAGAAACAAATGAAAAAACAGAGGAAGATGATATCAACATGTTGGGAGTAGATAATGAGGACTTTGAAGTCCATTTATGATAGAAAATAGGGTCTATACACACCCTATGATGACAAAAGAGATGAGGATGAAACTTATTATCAATACATGGAAAATTTTATCATAGAGTCTCAAAAGGAATATGACCTTAGAAGTAAAAGAAATCAGGAAACTCCCAAAACTAAAACCTCTGAAAAATATGTACAAAACAGCACTATAAATAAACCCAAAATTGTAAAATAGAAAGATAAAATAGTGGCTGGAAATTCTGATAAAGATAAAGAGAAAGGCACTCAAAACAATGCAAAATAGAGTGCAGACCTTAGTAGTGTTAGCACCTCAACTAATACTCCTGTTAAAACAATTTTTTCAAATGTAAAGAGAGCAAATCAACAAACTGACTTTGCTGATAGGGTGGCAGTTAACAAGGCTGAAGCAAGCACTTCAAAGAATCAGATGCCTTTTAGTTTAGAGCAAGAAATTTCCAGAATTAAAATCTATTTTCCTCTTACTGAATTAGCTACCCAAAATTTATATAGATCTCAAATTTTGAAGGCTTTTAACATAGAAGAGAGTAATGACACTGTCAATCTTAACGATGACTAGCCAGAGCTCATTTTCAGTCCTAAGATTGAAGGTAGGTAGCAAGAGGGATCTTTTCCTCCTTTTTATGTTAATTTAAATGTTCATGACAAGATTTTACATAACATTGTGCATGATTCAGGGGCCTCTCACAATTTAATGCCCAAAACTGTAATGGAGAGCCTAGGCCTTGAGATCACTCAACCTTACAAAGACCTTTACTCCTTTGACTCAAGCAGAGTAAAATGTTTAGGTTTAATTAAAGACCTTTGTGTTAACTTAGCAGAAATTCTAGCCAAATGTTTAGTCATGGATATTTTTGTGGCTGATGTACCCCCAAAGTATGGCATGTTGTTATCAAGGTCTTGGGGGGCTAAGTTACAAGCAAGTATGCAAATGGACATGACATATGCGACTATCCCTATTTTCAATCAAACAAGAAGACTTTACAGGGAGTCCCATATGTAGTATATGGTTACTAGCCAAGACAGACCGCAAAATTCTCCCCTTTATTCTGTAAACACAGGCCTTGACTCATTTATCCTGTTCAACAATGAAACTTTCAGTGAACAAGTGACTTTAACTAATTTAATGGCCAATAGACAGGAGGAGGAAGATGTAACCGAAGTGTCAAAACTGTTTGCTGAGCCCAAAAACTACAACAAACAACACATAGGTCTTGAGCTACAAATCATGTGTCCTTTGCTTTTAAACCTTAATAGTCAAGAAAACAGTCCTCAACGCAGTGAAAAATCTAAGGAATTAAAAAAAGTTCAACAGAGTGCTGACCTTCAAGAACAAACCGATAGCACAATTGTTGAAGAGGATAGTAAACAAACTATTGAACCTGAAACTAGTCCTCTTTGGAGTATGAAATTTGATGGATCTTGCACTAGGAGCAATGCTAGTGCAGGAGTTTGGATACACAACAATGAGAACAACCACATGGAAGGACATTCCTATAGATTAAACTTTCAATGTTCGAATAACATAGCGGAGTATGAATCCCTTCTTTTAGGCTTACATTTGTTGAAGAAGTTAGGAGCCAAGAGAATTAAAGTGCACGGGGATTCAGAATTAATCATTAGGCAAGTAAATGGGGAATACAATGCTAATCACCCCAAACTTAGGGCCTATCGAAACTATGTGGTGGATTTTCTGAAAACTTTTGAGGAATCCCAATTGATTTTTGTCCCAAGAAAAAGGAATATCATGGCCTACAGTTTGGCTTTCGCTGCTAGGACATGTTTAACGCCATATGAAACCAATCAATGCACAACTTAGATTAAATTCAGACTAGCTGTCCCTGATAACGAGAAGTATTGGCAAGTATTTGACAGAGAAAAACAAATAGAAGACTTCATACAGTTCAGAAATGAATTTGAACTACCAAGTTCGGATTCAGACTATGAAACAGACTGCCCTAGTGAAGAAAATTTTCTTGATGAAGAAGAAAAGTCTCCTAAGCTTTCTAATGTAAATATGTTGTTCAGCAAACTTGAAAACACAACAGAAATGATTGCAGATTTAGAAACATAACACTTAGAAACTCTGTTGTCTAACAATCAGAGTTTTCCAAAGGGTCTAGCCCCTTTAGAAGAGTTGTTTTTTTTCAACAATGTGGCCAAGAAGCCGAAATTAGAGCCTGTAGAAAATTAAGTTGAAGAGTGTAATATAGGCAGTGAAAAAAGACCAATGATGATCAAAATATCTAAGACTTTACTAGCTCACATTAAACTCAAATACATAGAGCTGTTCGAAGAATGTTCTGATGTTTTCACATGGAGTTATGAGGATCTGAAATCCTATGACACTAAAATAATTCAACGCAAAATTCCTCTCAAGGAAAACCAAAAGCCATTTAAACAAAAGCTGTGCAGAATTAACCCTGTTCAGTTACCTTTGGTTGAGAAGTAAATAAAGAAAATGTATGAAGCTGGTATTATTGTCCCTATTAGATATTCTGATTGGGTGTCTAATCTGGTGTCAGTTAGGAAGAAAACATGAGAGATTAGGCTTTGTATAGACTTTAGAGACTTAAACAAAGCTTCATTAAAGGATAACTACCCTTTACCCAAGATGGATCATATTTTACAAAAGGTAGTTGGTTCTAAAAGAATTTCTTTGCTTGATGGCTACTCAGGATACAATCAGATTTTAGTTCATCCTGATGATCAATTAAAGACAGCATTTACTACACCTTGGGGAACTTTCATGTATGTGAAAATTCCCTTTGTTCTAATGAATGCTGGTGCTACTTTTCAGAGAGACATGGACATTGCATTCTCGGAGGAATTAGGCTACTTCATCATTATTTACCTTGATGATGTCACTGTTTTTTCAAAGACAGATGAATAGCACTTAGAACATTTGAGAAAAGTTTTCGAAAAATGCAGAAAGTTTGGAATATATTTAAACCCAAATAAAACATTTTTGGTCTCCAACAAGGTAAAATTCTTGGGCGCATTATTTCAAAAGAGGGTATTAAGATTGATCCAAGGAGGATTGAGGCCATATTGCAAATCTCTCATCCTCGAAATATCAAGGAAATACAATCTTTCATTGGAAAGATTAATTTATTAAGAAGTTTCATACCCAGCATGGCTGAGCTCCTTAGAAACATTACAAACATGCTGAAAAAGGAGCAAGGGGTTAAATGGACCTTGGAAGCGAAGAAGTCCTTTGAGCTGGTGAAACAAGCATTAACCAAAACACTAGTCCTAATAAGTCTTGATTTTTCAAAATATTTTTATATTTTTTCATTTGCATCAGAACATACAATAGCTGTTATCATTTTGCAGAAAAACCCACAGGAACAAGAGAAGCCTATTGTGTTCTTTAGCAAGGCATTGAGAGATGCTCCTATGAAGTATAACATTATGGAAAAGTAAGTTTTTGCTTTGTTCAAGGCTTTAAAAGACTTCAGAGTTTACATCCTTCACTCACACATCATTGCCTTTGTCCCAAATTCAGTTTTCAAAGACATTCTAACATAGGACCTAGATGGTAAGAGAGGTAAGTGGATAGCTGTTATACTTGAATATGATTTAGAGATCAAGCCCACTAAACTCATTAAAGGCCAAGGTCTAGCTAGATTAATGGCTGAATCAAATTTTGAAGTTCTTGATATTAATATGATTAATGCTTTAGATGAACAATAGGAACTCTCAACCCCCATTGTTGAAGATCATTTTATGAATTCCTTTTGGTATGTTGATATTCTATATGTTTTTCTTAATTTGAATACACTTCCTGGTTTATCAAAAACAAAGGCAAGGTTTTTAAAGTTAAAAGTTGTAAACTAATTCATTATAGATAAATGTCTTTATTAGAAAAATGCAAGTGGGATATTGCTTAAATGTTTTCCTGAGTATGATGCATAGAAGGTTAAGCATGAGTTCCATGAAGGAGAATGTGGAGGCCACCTCTACTGGAAGACAACAGCCAAAAATATCCTTAGGGATGGTTACTATTGGCCCACACTCTTTCTACATGTACACAAGATGATCATTGCTTGTCATAAATGCCAACTTTTTGAAGGCAAAAGAAAGTTGTTACCCTTACCTCTGCATCCAATCACTGTTGAAGCTCATTTTCAACAGTGGGGACTTGAATTCATAGGAGAAATCCATCCACCATCCTCTGCCCAACATAGATGAATTCTCACTACAACAGATTACTTCACCAAATGGATAGAAGCCATCCCTTCTAGGCAAGCCAATGACTCAGTCATCATAAAATTCATTGAGACACATATCCTCTCTAGATTTGGTTGTCCTAGGAAGATCATCACTGATAATGCAGCTGCATTTGGATCAAAGAAGATGGTTGAATTCTGTCACAAATATCATATTACATTGGGCCATTCTACTGCTTATTACCCTCAAGGTAATGGATTAGCAGAATCCTCAAACAAGAGTTTGGTGAACATAATCAAGAATTTTTTGGAAGGCAACAAGAAGACTTGGCACATAAAGCTAGTTCATGCACTATGGGCTGACAGATTGACTTTAAAGAAATATATTGGGATGTCACCCTACTAGCTTGTGTATAGTAGTGATGCAATTTTTCCAACCAATCTTGGTGTGACAGTTATGAAGTTGATCCAAGAAGTGCAGTCTGAAGACAATGACATGATCAGAAGGATAAATCAGACTATTCATCTTCAGCAAACTAGAGAGGAGGTTTATAACAAAGCATTACAGAAGCAAGAGAGCATCAAAAATATTTTTGACAGAAGAACAAAGGCCAACAATTTCAATATTGGGGACAAGGTGTTAAAGTGGGATTCAAGGAGAGAAGACAAGGCCAGGCATGGGAAATTTGATAACTTATGGCTTGGCCCTTATCTCATTCATTCTGCTGCTGGTAACAATGCATTTTTCTTGCAGGAGTTGAATGGAGCTGAACTGTTTGGGGGTCTTGTCAATGGCAGGATGCTTAAACATTAACTCTCTTGATCCTATCATGTTTTGAAAGCCTTTTTATCTTTTTTCCCATTATAATTATTTCACCCATCATTGCATTCAAAGTTAGAAAAATCAAAAATACAAAAATAGTAAAAGAAAGAAAAGAGGGCAGATTTAAAAAAAAATAAAGGTACAACCCCATACCAAAAAAGAGAAACAAAATCTAGAAAACTTCGATGCGATTGGCCCTTTTTATATAAGCCTCGATCCTTTGCTTTATTTGCATAACCTTGAGTTCTTTATCGAGCACTTAAAACATTGTATAAACCTTCCTCGATCATATTTTCCCTTTGTAAATTCATAAAACCCACTTTTTCCTATGTTTGTATTAAACACACCGGTTCAATGTTTTTAATGGAAAGGACCGTTGATCTTTTCCCCGATCGATGGTCAAAACAGTCTTGCATTGGAATTTTTGTGTCGGGCGCATTTGAATAGGCCTCTCCATCATTTTGATTCTGATTGGACCTTTGTATGTATAACCCTCGATCCTTTCATTGTTTCATATATCCAAAGGCCCTGCAATCGGGCGCCAAGCCTTTTATAATAAACCCTCCCCGAATGCATTTTCCTTTGTATTTCATTTCAAAATTCATTTTTCATAATTATAAAGGGGCCCACCGTTCATTGCTCAAAGCTTTTCTCAACCATTTATCTTGAACCAGATCAATGGCCCGCACAATCTCCCATAAGAGATTTTCCATCGGGCGCGTTAATATGTTATTTCCCCCCCCTGATCGGAAAATTCCCGATGAATCCTCAACCATTGGATCTACCTGCCAGATCCACATCCGATGACCCTTATCACTCCTTCCCAAAGCCCTTTTCCCCCACTGAGAACTCCTCCGATTCATCCTCCATCGTCAATCTGATCTGCAGATCGACGGTCCATGGCTAATCACATCGGCGCTCATTCTGTTTTTCCCTTGTCGATCGCAGACCTCCGATTGCATCTGGGCCGTCCACGTGTCAAGATCCGGCGGTCCAGATATTTCCTCGCCATCTTGGTTAAATTTCATGCAGCCTGCTTTATAATGTTTTTCAACCAAATCTCAGTCGTTGATATCTGCAGATCAACAACCCATATTTAACCTTTCTCCACCTCATATATTTTTCCATTTAACCCCAGATCAAATCTCCACCATTGATCCATTTCATCCAACAACTCATAATAGGCACGATAGGCCCAACTCCTTTGGGTCCTACCCACCCCAGAATTGGGTCTAATGGCTCAGATTAAAACCACCCAACCTGCTTATGCACGTGCATATTATCCATATCGCGTTCTCCCTCAACCGTCTGGCCTAACACCTCAGATCCAACGGTCGACGTGCAGTTTCGCACAGGTTTAAGCCCGAACAATAGTTCACAGAGACCTGTGCGATATAAGTGGTTTTTAAAAGCGACATGGCGCCCTCTGATGCATATCGCATTCAAAAAGGTGAAACCACCTTTCTCCCATTTTGCTACGCGATACTGCCGGTTTTTCCACCCGAAACCGTTTTCCCTTGTTTCCATAGCATTTCATTGTATTCACTCCCTGCCATTGATCTTTGCAGATCAATGGCTCAGATTTACTCTGGCCATTAAATTGTTGCCCTCCACCTTCTCCGAGGGATTTCTTAGATCAATCTTAACCATTGATCTCATTGGGCTAATATAATCCAACGACCTACCATTATCCAGGAAACCCCAAATTTCATTTCAATATATTTCCTCCGCCAAAGGGTTTTACACCTATTTTCCTTCATTTTTTTCCATTTTCCAATAATGTGACCCCTTCGCATTATTTTTTCACAACTTATCTTGACCATTGATCAAACATATATCAACGGATCTAAATTAATTCTCCATCGATTGTTCATCAACTGCTCTCCTTTTGACCTCTATGCACAATCCCCACCGTTGGATGCTCTCATCCAATGGCCACGCTCTTAACCACAACCTCTGAAGAAGTTTTACCCAGCCACGCAAGATTTTATAATGTTTTTGTGTATTTTTCAGGTTTCAATGTTTTTTTCCATTATATTAAAGGAAAACAAAAGGTCGGGGACGACGATCCCCATGCCTTTGTGTTTAAAGAGAAATCATTCTACAGGGTTCCATATCATGTTTCATCAGTGCATCATGAGCATTGATGCCATAAGAACCCTCTGCGCACCTGCACCTCAACAAGACATAGCAAATTTTTAAAAAATCAAAGAGTATCAGTGTTGAAGATCAAATCACAGCAGAAATGAAGAATTGAACATTGATTATATAGTTTGAGGTGGATTACGGCTAATATTTACCATCAAAAGCCTAATCCACTAAATTAAACATAGTTCAAGAACAAAAGACAAGATTTAGGCCCAATTATGCCTAACACATAGATCAGAAGAAAATTAATCTTGTTTTTAGGTCAAAACAAAATATCTACCAGACAGAAAAAGCCTGCACTGCCACATCAGAGGCTAATTGATTCCTCTCAGCTACCAGAAGCCACCTATAGCCTCAAAGTATTCAACAGAAGCTGAGTTATTACTATAACAGAGGATATTTTTCCTTAATACAGTCGAAAAGTTAATTCAACCAAAGAAATTATTGCAAAATATCAACAAAGTTATTACAAAGATGACACAAAGCCTTAAAGTCAACAAAATCATCCCACCGATCTTAATTCTTACTTTAAAAAAATTAATATAGAGGAAATATCTGTAATATTCTCCATCGAGCCCCTCAAAGGCCGAGAAGCATTTATTTGTATTAATTGAACCTTGAAGATCTTTTATCCCATCCCACCTCCTCATTTCTCCTATAAATACTTCTGTAGAAGATGAAACAATGTTGGTTGCAGAACTTTGAAATATACTTGTGCTTGAAACCTCTACATGTAAATAGTGTTCAAAGGCTCTTGAAGCTTTGTTTGTGATCAAATAAGTTAGGCTGAGAAGTGAAGATGATTGCTGAACTGAAACATCGAACTTGGAGAATGTAACTAGTTTGACATCAATAAACAAGTTGTTTCTTGGGATCCCGGTCTATATCACTGGTGAAGTGCTTCTTTCTGTGTTATTGTTTTTCCTTTCATGTATGCCATTTTGTGCATTATTCTCTGATAAAGAAAAAAAATAATAGAGTTAGGATTTACTGTTTACAGTACCCTTCTCTGACTGATAAGCTTTATCTCAATGTTTTCCTCCAAATCGTGTATTTAAGAATGATTCAATACAGTCAAGCAGTTAGGAATGCTGGCGTTCCCTCATCCTATTGTTTAATTTAAACATTGTTCTTAAATGTTATTTTCATTATTTTCTTAGTAAAGCTAGACTAGAAAAGTGATGGTGTGCCTTGTTTTCTAGCTTCTTTCTCCAAAGGTAAATTCTGAAAGTTTCCCTAAGTGTATGCTAAAATAAGACTAGATTTAAAAGTATCTTATCTGATCTTAAGTTTCACTTTGTTTCTCTTATTTTTTTTCATCCTTTCTGAAATTAATTATGTGGATTACTAGATTGTTTTTCTATTCAGTTAGCTTTAATACGAACTTTCCCAAAGAAGTATATGGTTAGCCCTGTCCTTTGGCCAGTTTTAAACAGTTACCTTAAAAGGCTTTTCTTGTTTGGACAGACTATAAATCCTAATTCAAATTATTATCTGTTTCCACCCCTCCAACATTTTTTTATTCGATTCCATCATTTTATCTCAGAGATATTTTGATATAGATGATTTTCCCCTTGGACCACTATTGAATTGTTGCACAATTAAAGCCCTATTATGACTCCATAGCCCAATGGACTAAAAACCAACGTTATATCTATCTAATCAGCCAAATCTTGTTTTCATTGCTTGCAAATTCACACCTTTGAAACTTTTTCTTTTAGGACTTTCCATTCAACTAATAATCATGCTCAGCCATCCAAAACAAACCAAAACTCTCGGTCTTCATAACTAGCCTAATATCATTACCCAAAAACCTTAAAGATAAATCAAATATTTACACTTATTGGAGAGATCCCTCTCCGGATTCAGGAGGGCTAGTTCATAGAATCCCAAAGTGGTTCAAGTGTCCTCTCCACAGTTTTGGTCTCACCAATCTACTAAATTACGGGGAGTTAAAACGATCTTCGAATGTGGGGGCTCAAAATAAGCTCTTTCTTCTCTACCATTCCTGAACATGGTCAGATAGGTGGGTCACAGATGATTGACGGAAAGAGGTCAAGAGTTCGGTACCAGTGTCGTAATGAAGGGGAAGTTGGAAATAATACAAAAATTTCTGGGCAAGAGTCGCAAAGGTGGTATGGGAGGAAGGGGCCTGATCAACATAACACTTAGAAGTTTCACCTATAAGCATTCGTTGGAACAACCAAAGATGGATAGAGTCATTGGTGATGGAGTTAGATGAACACCACCTGTGGAAAGATCGAATATGATTTGAATGATCTTCTCCAGCAATGCCTTCAAACTTTGGGATGTCTGAAGGGAGCTTTGTTGGCATGGAAAGCCAATTAGCATCATGGTGTATAGGTTCATTTATCAACTGGTCAAAATCGAGGAGGCTGAGGCCTGCCATGAAAGGGAGTAAGGGTGAAACTAGGGTAGTGTTTATCACTATCCCAATAGTGGTATTCCCAGCCTGAGGGCCGGGGATGCCATTGGTAGCAGGTCCTGTACTAGACATGGTGAAGGTGTCAGGAGGAGAACCAAAGATGGAATGAGAAGGAGAACCCAAAGGACAGGAAGAAGAGTCGATGTGCGGACTCGGTGGGGGACTTCGAACTCTACGCAGAGGAGTAAGTCTTCCGACCGGAAACTGAGGATGAAGTCCAGGAAGTCTCCAGGATAAACACCTTGGTGGTGCACTGGTGAAGACACAAACACGGCACAAAGGAAAAAGAGACCGACAAGGGCAAGGAGGTGCAACATCAACCGATTACAATGTCGAAATAAGGGTAGAGAGATGCAGGATCAATTGATTTCAATGTTTTAGAGTCTTTTCTTGGTGGTGTTCACCAAGCCCTTTTTCGTTTAGGGTGTATTAGTGTCCTATGATTTGGCTGATTGGTAAGCCAAATGACAGTTTAACATCAAACCAATCTTTGGAGCCCAAGGACCTAGCCTTCCTGGACTCAGAGAGGGCTCTCTCTATTTTTGTAAGGGATATCTGTGTGTTTTCTTATTGTGTTTTGATTTTAGGCTAGTTATGAAGTAAGTTTTTGGTTTTGGTTTTTAGGTTGTGAGGGATGAACTGATCAAAGATATAATATAGGTAAAAATATGTCAGATCAACTAGGCTATGGGGTCAAAAATGTCAAGAAAGCTTTCAAATGGTGATACAAGGTTGTTGAAGGGACGATTTGATTCGAGGTAAAATGGATCTTTGGGCAAAATGGGGTAAGATGGACATAAAGTTTGTGAATAACAAAGGATTTCAAGCACAAATAGTTTAATAGCTGACATAAACATGGTAGGGAAAACCATTAATCATGAGAAATGTAACTTTAAGCTGATCAATGCATAGAAATAAACATTCAAGCCATGCATAGAGATATATAACTCTCTAACTTTGGGAAATGGCTATCAAAATTTGGGGAAATACATTTAAGAAAGACAAACAACTCAAATCACTATGTCGAAATGCCTAAACATAGTACTTCAAGCTATTGGGCACTTTGAAAACAAGATTGCATAGTCTTAGGCAAGGGCAAGATCAGAACAAGACCTCCTTGGTTCAACAAATGACAATCTAATTGGTCAAAGAAAAGTTTCATAGATGGAGCTATGGCTAGCCATGAGTAAGCAGGGCATACCGTAAATCATACTTAGCATACATAAAACCATGAATGAAACAAGCAAACAATATTCTTAAGTTATTTAAGAGCAATCAAGAATTCTTTAATGTGACTAAGAATGAAGAAAACATGGAAGTTATGAATAAACAGGAAATTTGAGGTGCCTCCAAGGGCATGTATCAAATTTTTTCTCTACTGTCCTATAGCAAGAAAGAACATGGATTTATGAATGAAAACTAGGAAACAAAACAAAAAGAGAGACACTATACCATTCTACCAAGTCATGGAATCCAACAACAATCCTCTTTCATCATCCAAGAACACCCAAGAGACTATCCAAAAACATGAGACAAGTATTTCTTCCAAAGCTTATATGACCATATATTTCTTCTATTCATCAATTTTAGCCTTGTTTACAATGAAAGCCTTTGAAATAAATAGGCCAAAGTGAGGAAAACCTCTTGTTTCAACTTGCAATCTCATTGGTCTATCCAAAATATCTAGACTTGTCCTTGAGGCTTTGCAAAGCCCAAGGCAAAAAATATCTAATAAATATCTCAAAAATTGCTAAAAAAGGGAAATATATTGACTTTTCACAACTTATCATGTACAAAAATAGTTAAACACACATGAAGAAAAGTCACTTTTGAAAGGTTCAATTTTTACAAAAATACTCAAAAAATACATCAGCAAAATGTCCCCTGACTTGCCGGCAACCTTTGGAGGCCTTCCCGATGTCAAAATGAGGCTCATGATAGCTCGTTGGAAATCTATAAGTGTATAATTTCTAAAAATGTTTATTTTAATCCAAAATGACCACTATAAGTCCTCCAAAAATAGGCCTGTGTGTAAAAAACCAAAAAATAAGCCTTGCTGATAAATGGGGCAGAGTGTAGAAAAAGCGAGTGTTTTTTGCCACTTTGGGGGAGAAAAAGATCTTCAATTGTTTTGAAAATCGCTGAGTATGTTCCCTTGAAATTATGGCATCCAATGATACCATTTTCATCCTTTGATGATGTCCCAAATTGAAAAGGCGATGCCCATGAGTTTTGGCCAAAAACCCAAAAATGACAAAAAACCAAAATATGTCGAATTTCGCCCAAAATTGGTGAGCATGCCCCTCAAGGGTTTTCAACAACATGTTGTGAAGTAGAAGCCAAAATTTGGAGCCTTGAGGTGTCTTTCCTCAATTTTTGTGTCGGGCACTTCCCTTTAACCTCCTTGAGTTTCTCTTTAGCAGCCTTCAACTTCCATCGGGCAAACTGATTGAGCTTTTTATAATGCCCGGTCATCCTCCGTTGAAGGCCCAAGTCCTTGTTTTCCTTCTCCAAATTCTTCTCCAAGTGGTCATTAACTCTCTCAAGCCATGTTTCCCGATTTTTCTCTATCTCTTGTTCAAACAATCCAATGAAAGGGGTATATTGGAGAAGGGCATCTTCTTCTTCTTTTTGTTTCTCAAGGGCCTTTTTTAGCCCCATGGTTCTTGGCCTCTTTTTCCTAGGCTGATCTTCACCTTCACTTTCCTCGAACTCACCCATGAGTTCTTCCAATCTCACCTGTGCTTTGGAGGCCTCCTTTTTGTATCGGATGGCTCGTGTCTCATATACAGCCATATGGACACTCATTTTCTTGTTTTGGACTTGCAAAAAGTGATTGAAGTTCCTAGCTCTATGAAGATCAACCCTCAAGGCATCAATTTGGCTTTCTCTATGGATCAAGATATTTTCTAGGATTCGGGCTTCATTATCACTATCATCACTTTGGATTTGGATGGTGTATAATTCCATTTCTTGTTCATGACTGCTTTCTTCCTTGTCCTTCCCTTTGCTTTGGGTGGCTCTTCTAGTACTCTTCCTCTTGGGAAATTCGACCATGGGTTTCTTCAGAAATTTTCCCTTGCTTCGGAGGGCCCTAGTCACATTTGGAGTTACAAATCTAGGCACCCTTTTCTTTTCTGTTTAGGGATTGGTGACTTTCGAAGAACAGAGCATGGCCCCTTGCCTAGGAGAGGCAACTAGCACATGCTCCATGGGCTCTTTACCCTTGTCACTTTGCCCCTCATTTTTTCCACTGTCTTGGAGTTCTTTATGGATGCCTTGGCTGTCCTTTTGCACTTCCTTTTGAGGGGTGTCCTCCTCACTGGGCTGCAACTTTTTATCCTGCTGCCCCTCCTCTTCTTGAGGTTGTTGTTCCTTTTTAGGAGGCTGTTGTGTATCATGTTGTGGCTGCCCCTGTTCAGCATCTTTTTGCTGCCCCTGTTCATCACCTTCATGCTTCTCCTGTTCAGCATCTTTTGGCTGCCCCTGTTCATCACCTTCATGTTGCTCCTATTCAGCACCTTCATGCCCTTGTTGTTTTGTCTCACTATGATGCTTCTCATTAGCACTTTCTTCTTCATTGCCTTGCTGCCCTGTTTCATCCTGTTGCTTCTCATCATCACTTTCCTCTTCTTTCTCATGTTCTTCTTCCTCATCATGGTCATGCTCTTCTCCTTCTTCAGGCTCCTTTGTTTGTTCTGTGCTAAACTTGAGCTTTTCGAGAATAGGTCTGCTAGAAGAAGGTGAAGGATGGTGAGTAGGAGGTGTAGGGGATGTATGAACTGGAGGGACAGTGGAAAAATCCAGATGGGTGATGAAAGTATCCTAAGGGACCTCCCTCTTTTCAAGATGATGAAGAATGATGACTTTAATGAGAGAGTGATGGAAGAGGAAGGCTGTTTGCTATGAAGGAGGCTTCTTCTGAACAGTGGAGGCCATTTTCTCAATGCTCCTGTGTAAGAAGAAAGGAATATTTAGCAACTTGGCCTTTGTGAAATGCATGAGCATTCGAATGTGATCGGCATAGACTCGGGATAATCTTCCCTCACAAGTGAATTATTTCATGATGATCTTCATGAGGGGGGCATAGCTAGTTAAAAGATATGAGAAAGGAAAAATGGAAGGACATGAATCTCTATGCTCAGGATTTAGAAAATTCTTGTATTATTCTGAGTCCAGGTGGCTTTTTTTAAACCACTTTTCCCCAATACAAGGGATTTTAGTGGCCTTGGAGATGGACCTTGGAGAAAATTTGAAGTCTAGGCCTACTAGCTAGAAATGCTTGTCTTGAAACCTTAAAGCGCAAAGATGTGTCAAAGGGGAAAATCTCTTCACCTCTTGCACTCTTTGAAAAAAATCTAAACACCCAACCTCATGGAAATTGAACAAGACTGATGGGTGGGCATTCACTTCTTCAATGGAAACAGGCTCAAATCTCTTATGCAAGCCACTCCTACTATCATGCCTAGGAGGAATCTTGTTTTTAATGCTATCTACAACACCAAGTTGCCTCAAATGGCTTTTGAAATTCTTTCTCAAACACAACTCTGTCCTCTTTGTTAGTCATTGTTTGACCAATTCAAATTTGTCCCAAAGGCTGTGTGAAATGTTTCTTTAATATCAGCTCTTCACTCCTTCCAAATCACTACTTGTCTTCCTTTATATGCCAATCAAAAAATATTTATAATAACAAGCACACACAAAAACAAAAAGGTACACACAGTCAAAATATCACTGTGTTGGATAAGGTCACAAAGATTTTCTATGTTCTTGGTATAATCAAGACATCCCTGTAGAAAACAAAACACCCCTCCCAATCAAAAACACTCCTCTTGTTCTTCACTGTTTCACATACATAGTTAAACAAAACACCTTCAAATTGAATTAACAAATTCACTCACCATATTTTGTTTCATAGATCAAAGGAGGCATTGGTTTTTCTTTTTTCCACACAGAGAGGACTTTTGAAAGTGACAAAGTCATTCATGCATGATCACTGTTTTAAATTAGGCTCACTGTTTCAACTTAGGAACACTGTGTTTTCTTTTCAAAAACTGCTTCACCTTCTAACACTGTCTTGAGGGAATTTTTTAGTCCTTTTGACACCAATAAAAAACACCATTATCACTATGTCAACCTTGGGCAATCATAGCCACAAAAATCTCAGATTTCAAACAGAACACTCAACCCTCCTTACCACTGTTTTCTCCACTACATATAGCTGACAGAGTTTATGGTTTATCACTATCTTGAGGGTAGTTTTATGTCTGTTGAGATTAATATGAATACTCTACTAGCCTCCCACCATAGCAAACTCTGTGAAACTGTTTATCCAAAAACACACCTTGATTTATACCAAGATTTTCATTTTTTTCCATCACCATTTAGCAGCTCGAATATATCAAGGGGGTAAATGAAAATACCTTAAAGACAGATGAAAACCTTTGTTGAAGATCTAGAGCAGATTTCAGAGCTTGTTGGAGGCGTTTTGATTGTTTAAAACATGCGCGACACGTTCAGAAGAGTAAGCGTTGCACAACAAACAAGGTGTCGGTTCGAAGGTGGGCGGTCGTGACCAGTGCCTACAGGCACGCCGTGGAACAATACAACCTCTTCGTAAAATTTCTCCTGAATGTGTCACGCGCTTTTCTAGGCACGCTGCGCAGTCTCCAAGATTTAAATTCTATAAATTTTCACTCAAGAACTCCTTGTTTCAGTCAGATAGCAGCGTAGGGGAGTGTTGCTCGCGTTTGAAATGTAAATAGACCTTGCAACGGTCCTTTAAACTTGTTTTGAAAGTGAAAAAGGTCAGAGTCCTTTTCACATTTTCTTGGTGAGGGTTTTTTAAAATGTTTTGAAAAGGGCTTTGCTTTAAACAAAACTTGAAACCCTATAACCGAAACTATTTTTGTTCGAATAAATGACATAGTGGTAAGAACCACTTCTTTATAGGCCTGACCCTTTTTTGAAGTAAAGCAACCCTTTTAAGAACTAAAAAATTTCCATTGTTTCTCACTAAGGAGTGAAACATTGTTTCCTTTTATATCTGTATTGTAGAAATAAATTCTGCTCCGAGCTATGTGAATGACTGTAGATGTGCCCTTTGAATGATACTGCCCTTTTTACTGGGGGAACAAAAACTTAGCTGCAATTTCCATATCCTCTTTCCACCTCTTGTCTTTGTGTTGTTCATTTGCTATCACTTTTGACAGGTTTGAAAAAGATCTTTATGAATAGGAAAAGAACACTTTTTTGAATATCAACATCACTTAGTGTTTTTCTCATTGAAAAAGGACACCTATAGAAAGACACATTGTGTTATGTGAGGTTTTCTTTGACATTTTGTAAGGAGGTAGCTCACCCTTTTGAAACTTAAACTTACAGTGTCTGCTCCTAATGCTTTGGAGGTGGTCATGTCCATTGTGGGATGATTGAACTGGTAGGCACTGCCATGAGTCTCTCTTGACTGTGAGTGAAGAACCTCACCTATATTTGTAAATGAAAAACTCTTCTATAAATACCTTCCATCATCAAGGCAACTGACCAACCCTCGATTGATAAAGTAATGATTTTTCAACTTTTATGGAGATAAAATACGGGATGATGAACCGAAGTTTGAAATGTGAACATGGGAAGGCTATCCCTTTGTTCTTTTATGAAGGAGGTCTGCAAGAGAAATGAATTTTCATTCATTCCATCCTTTTTGAGAGCAGTCTCTTTTGGAATCTTTGCCACATGCAATAATTGCTTTTCATCCTCAAACAATGGTGAGCCTTTACTTTTTTTATGAAGGAGGCCTATTTTTGACAGATTCCTGGTTTCTTTTCAACCTCTGTCTCAAACAAATGAAGAATGTTTGATGAACATACTGATATTGGTTTCCTTTATACATGATGGCAGAAGTTAGTTTGAGACCAAGAATATTTGACTCCTTTGGCCATCTGCTTAATAATATTTCTTCATTGATAATGAACCCATTAGCTTCACATTGTAATTCAATAACAGTGAAACTCATGCAAACAATTTTTAAAAGCATTACTACTTTTCCTTTTCCTTTAACATCATTTTTATTAAGAAACCTTCAATTTTCTTCCACTGTACCTAAAATTTGCCTTTACAGTTTAGTGAAAAACTTAAAATCAAACTTTATACCTGGCCCTCTGCTTATAGATGAAGGAGGCCATTCTTAGTCTTCAACCCTTTGCTTATAAAATGAAGGAGGTTTTCTCAGTCCTCAACCCTCTGCTTATAAAATGAAGGAGTTTTTTCTTAGTGATGCCATTTCATCATCTTTTAACAGTGTTATTTTTCATTTCACTGCCTTTTCATGCTTTGACTGTGATTGCAGGAGCTTTTTGAAACAACTCTCTGCCCTGTAGCTGCATCCTAGGCTCAAAATCACATAAGAAGCAATTGTCTTCTCATGTTGAGCCAAATACTGTCTTTTGGAATGCTGGTACACTTATGCTCTTGAAAGATCCATTGAAACACTGTAAAACCACCTAGTATCAGTTTGACCTAGGGCATGTGCATTGCTAAGAATTTAGGGCTTGTTAGTGACGTGACTTAAGGTTGTAACCAAATTTATTTGCAGAATAGGAAGGTCTATTATGACTGGTCTGTAGTATATAGAGGTTCTTTGGCTTTAGGATATTTTTCCAAGGGAGAAATGCCTAAATCACCACTACCTAACTTAGGCGAGACTTCTTTGGACAGATTTGGATTGTTTTATTTGGAGCTAATGGACAAGCTAGTATGGCTGAGGCTAGATAGGGCTTGATAATGAGGTTTCATCTTGTCATGGGCGGATTGAAAAGGTAGGAGGGAAAAAAATGTCTATGGGTGTTTTCCAGCCGGCAAATTTGACAATTTTTTAGATCAGCTACTAGAAAACTTGACTGTTATAACTAGTCATCACCAACAAGTGAAAAATACTGATGACTAATAGGGTGTATGTGTGAAGTGTGTAAATTTTAATTTTTAAACCCAAATGTTTGTAGAGAAAAATAAAAAGTGTGTTGTATAGCTATAAACAACCTGCAAATGACAGTATATAAGCATGCAAAATAGAAATTAAAGAGCTAATAATGTGAAAATATAACCCAAGGAGGCAGGCCTCTCAAAAACTAGTCTATAGGTGAGTGAAAAAACTAATCAAAACACACTCAAACAGCCAATAGATCTAATTTCAGAAGGGACAGGGATCTAAAGGACAAAATATACTTGAAAGTGGTGCAAAAACAACAATAGATCAGAGGAAATTTTTTGTAAAAATAGGTGGCGAAAGGATATCTCTAGGAGCGAAGCGGAGTGCACCCTAAAGGAAAACCCAAACAAAGCTAAATGAGGAGATTTGGATGGAAAACAAGCTGATCTGAAGAAGATCTGAAGGTGAGGTATCAGATCTGAAAAAATGCCTGAAGACTCTGAAATTTCAGACAACCCGCTGTTGGTGTCCCGTGTTTTGACAGTTTGGCAAATAAAAAGACAAGGCAACATCAGAACCAATCTTTAGAGTTCCAGGATCTAGTCCTCCTATTCTCAGAGAGGGATCTATCAAATATTTGGTTGCAAAGGTTTATCTTGAATGCTTTGATTATGGATTTTAGACTAGTTATTAGGTGCAGATGTTTGTTTTGTTGGATTGAGTTGATAGAGCCGAACATGAAAGGTCTAAGAAAGATAGACAGAAAGAGAAAATATCTGGTTCATTAGGCAATGGAGTCAAAATAAGGTCATGACAAACTCTTCAAGGGATATGGGATATCAAAGGGAAAATCTAACTTGGCCACAGGATCCTTTTGTTTTTGGAATGAGATGGAAATTAATGATTTGGAAAGAGAAGTTTAATTCTCAACAAAGGGAAATTGAAAACATAATTTAACAATAAAGAGATATTTCATAGACAGGGCTAACCATAAATTCTACAAACATTCTTTAAGAAAATAATGACTTCAATGACAACTTTTAAAATGAAATCTAAGATTCGGGGAACACCCTATTTCCTCAAAGATTTTATTTTAAAGGACTTAGAAAACATATAAGATTCATTGATAATTGCAGTCATAGAAGAGGGAACACCTAAATAACATCTATGCTTACAACTATAAAGACCTTCAAAACAACTGTTCAAGCAATAGCAAAGGGCAATATCAAAACTGACCTCTTTGATTTAACTTAAAACAATGGTACTTCAAAGGGAGACTTCAATAACAGCTTTCAAGTGATAGCAGACAAGCAGGGAGAACCATAAATCATGCTGAAACCAACTATTTGAGCTATTAAGGAAATAAAAAAGCATGAAGACTAAAGAGAGAGATTAAACACTCTAAAATAATTCAGCAGAAGAAAACATAAAACAGTGAAGGATGAACAGGTCTAAGGTGCTTCCAAGAGTCATTTCTTAGCCTAAAACTTTCAGCCTACTGTAGTAACAAATTATGGAACATAATGAAAATGGGAGAAAACATTAGAAAAGTTCAGAATACTTCACCAACAGCCAAGCTCATGGATCAAATGATAGATCCTTCTCAGGAATAAGCATGCAACAACATCATCAAGACATCCAAGACTTCAATTTATTTTTCAACTTCAACAGACTCGTATATTTATTCGGAGAGTTTCAGTGTTACAACTTGTAATCAAACAACAACCAACAACCACTCATCTTCTGCTGCAGTATATATAGAAGGATGAGGAGGTGAGATCTGATAAAAGATCTCATTTACAATTAATACAGAATTAAATGGCTCATTGGCTCTTGAGGGGCTCAAATGAGGAGACTTACATACATATCCTCTGTATTAAATGATTTACATAATGATTTCAAGCTTGGTAGGAGTTTTGTTGACCTTTGACGCATTGTGTGGCATTGAAGTAACTCTACAGATATTCTTTGCATTAATGTTCTTGGCAGAAATAACTTCTTCGGCTGTGTCAAGGCAAAATATCTGATCCTGATCAATAAATTCAGCTCCTGATTGAATACTTTGAGGCACAGGTGGCGCCGTGGTAGCTAGACGGATCAATTTGCCTCAATTTGTGGTGGTGGAGGGTTTCCTGTCGGTGAAACCCTTTAGATTTGTTTTGAACTCTGTTTTAACCCAGGGATTAGGTTTATAATGATCATTTTGGGCCATAATCCTTGTAAAAATTCCATTAATCCTCTTCTCTGATAATTTCCTGGTCTTCAGCGCTGATACTCTTTTTTTTCTCGCTTTAATCCATGTTTTCTTACTGTTGCGCAGGGCTGTACCAAGTCTGTAATGCATCAATGGTTCGTGAAACATTGATAAACATGAAATTTTAAACCCAGTGGTCAATTTCCTTTGATAAAACGAGAGCAAGAGAGTCGTCACCCTCTTCTTTCGGATTTTCTTCGTTCATGGTGAAAACCTTCGAAACCTTGCAAAATACAAACAAAACATTATAAAATCCATGCATTTATTGGTTAACTGCTGCGGAGGCATATGGAGGGAGCATGGCCATTGGATGGCATCATCCAACGGTCCAGATTTATCGGGAGTGATCGTGGAATGAGGCGGAAGAAGGATTAAATCCGAGCCGTCGATCTGCAGAGATCGACGGTCGAGATTGAAAGGGGCAGTTAGAGGAGAAGGATGAATCTGAGCTGTCGATCGTGTGGAGATCGACGGTTGGGATTGGGCGATGGAAAGTTAGCGGAGGGAAAACGTTGACTGGGCAATAGAATCGGGCGATGAAATATGGGTCGTCGATCTGCAGATCAGATCGACGGTGGAGATTGATTTTCCGCTGCAGGATGGCTTGTTTATCGCGTGGGTACTTTGGTTATACATCGGACACTTTCGAAGAGTGATGGTCGTTGGATGAGTGGGCCCAGATCAGACGGTGGAGATCCATTTCGCTGGGCATCCTAGTCCAGACTTTAACACGTGATGGATGATGGTCGCACGGCGGTTTTCAAATCATACAAGGGACACCCATCAACCATCATATGGAGTCGCTGGACATCGGCGAAAAATCACCTTCCGTTGAAAAGCGGTGTGATGGAAACCATGTGGTTTTGGAAAACAACGCATGGGTAGGGGGGGGTCCACAGGAAAGCTCGCTCCGCACCGTCCGATCTGTGGAGAAAATTAACGGTGGAGATTGCTCTATAATTTACACGGGCGGGTTTTTAATAAAAAATAATAAAACGATGGGTTTTTTATAAAAAATCAAAGGTTTTATATGTTCCGGTGGGGAAATATAATTTTAAAATGGATAAGCTCCCGAGGGTCTTGCAGTTGGTTCTGGCGCTCGGGTCGATGGATGGAAAAGGGTCAAAAACTTAAGCCTGAGGGGGCTTAAGCATAATACATAAAAATATGCATTTTTCATGATTTTTTAATGGTTTTTTGAGGGAAATTAAGGGTTCCGATAAGGCTAAGAAGGGTTCTTAGACCTTATGAAATGGATTTTATGAAATGGAAAGGGAAGAAAACATGAAATTATAGGATTTTCATGGGAGATGGAGGGATAGAAAAAGAGGTTAGTTTTGGAAGAAAGGGAAAGGGAAAAGAGGTTTGCAAGAGTATTTTTGACTTTGGAAATCAGCAGGATTTTAAGTTCTGAAGGGAAACAGTAGTGAATATTATCCAAGGATAGGATATTTATCAAAATCCTTCAAGTAACAGCAATTTTAGTCATGAAATTGTTTCTCAAAGGCTATCCAACATCATTTAGCCACCATTTGATATGACATAATTTTATGGGTGGCTAACAGTGGCTCCACTTGGGGATTGTGCCTTTTTGAAGGCATCAAGAACTGCAGACTTGTATTCTCTGGGAGGCTGATCAGTTGCTTCATCCATTGGGTTGTTTTCTCCTGCTTTAATGATCTTCTTTTGCTCTAGAAACAATTTATCAGTCATTGAAAAACAATGGAACTTTTATCAACAAACTGTCCTACCTACCCAATCCTACTGATCTAACATTTTTTTCTTCATCAGAGTGCACTTGGATTGGAAAACTCTCTTATGACATTTTATTCTTTTTGAAAACAAAAATCTAATCTAGTTCTACTTCTTATCTCTTCATGGATCCAGATTAAACAGTTGGATCCATATTATTCTCTACCTAATCTACTGTCTATTGGGTTTAAACTGTCCAACAGACTTTCATTCTCTACACTCTATAACATAAATTTAAAAATAGTCAAGTCAAGATTAAGTTGTTTTAATTGCTGTGATCTATGGCATAAAAACAAGCTACACATAGATTATTTTTTGTAGAAAAAATAAAACAAAATGGAAGGCTTAAGATCCAAAAGTTTCTCATCATGGCCTTCTCCTTTTTTTACAGCTCTGTTTTTTGCTTTGTTTTGAGCTGTCTTTGCTTTTCTTCTGGTTCAGGTTTTAAGATGATTAGAACCAGATGTTTTACATTTATTTGACTCAGAATTTAACATATATTTGAGTCATCTCCTTTGGGAAACTTTGGTTCAGATTAGAGTTTGTTTGAACCTTCAATTTCTACCCTAATCTATATACTGATAAGCCAAGATTGAATAGTTTGGAAAATCAAATTCACTATCCTATCAGCAGAAAATTTAAAAATAATTAGTCAAGATTAAACTGTTTGACTAACTAGAAGTGTGTTTTGTAGGAGTGGCATTTAAGCTTGCACACTTTCTAATTTATTTCTCTTTTTTGGCATGGGGCTTTGCCTTTCTTGTTTTCACAATCTGCCCTCTTTTCTTTCTTTTCTTTCTTTTTGTATTTTGATTTTTCATAAATTTTGAATGCAATGGTTAGATTGTGATATTTACAATGGTAAAACAAAAATGCTTTGAAACTTAAGATTCTTGGCAGAAGTAATGCTTGAGCATCCTGCCATTGACAGGACCTCGATATAGGTCTTCTCCATTCAATTCTTTCAAGAAAAATGTATTATGACCCCTCTCAGCATGAATAATATATGGCCCTTTCCACAAGTTCTCAAACTTGCCATGTTTCCCCTTCTCTTCTCTTCTTGAATCCCATTTAAGAACAACACTTCCAACCTAGAAATTGTTTGCCTTAGTCCTCTTATCAAATAGTTTCTTCATTTTTTCTTGGACTAACTGTTTTCTTTCATAAACTTCTTCTCTGGTCTGCTGTAAATGGATTGTTTGGTTGATCCTCCTCTACATATCATTTTCTTCAACCTGCACTTCTTGAAGGAGCTTCATGACTGGAACTCCCAATGAGGTAGGAAAAATTGCATCCATGCCATAAACTAACTGATAGGGGGACATATTTATTGATTTCTTTGTAGTCACTCTATCAGCCCATAAGGCATGAACCAACTTACTATGCCATGATTTTTGATTCTGTTCCAACAGCTTTTTGATGATATTGATGAGACTCTTGTTGGAGGATTCAGCTAATCCATTTCCTTGGGGATAGTAAGCAGTGGAATGGCCCAAGGTTATATGGTATTTGTGACAGAAATCAACCATTTTCTTGGATTTTAAAGCAGCAGCATTGTCTATTATGATTTTTCTAGGACAACCAAATCTGGATAGGATATGGGTTTCAAGAAACTTGATAATGACAGAGTCATTAGCATTCCTGATAAGTATATCTTCTATCCATTTGGTGAAGAAGTCAGTGGATGTGAGGATCCACTTATGTTGTGCCGAGGAGGATGGATGGATTTCCCCAATGAAGTCTAGCCCCCATTGTTGAAAAGGTGCCTCAACTCTGATAGGATGTAAAGGTAAGGGAAGGAGTTTTCTCTTGCCATCAAATATTTGACACTTATGGCAAGACATGACCAACTTCTAAGTGTCTGGGAAAAGGGTAGGCCAATAATAACCTGATCTAAGAATCTTGTTTGATATGGCCTTCCAGTAGAGGTGTCCCCCACATTCACCATCGTGCAATTCATGCATGATTTTTCCTGCATCATCTTCAAGTAAACATTTAAGCAAAATTCCAACAGCATTTTTCCAATATAATACTCCATCTAATATGCAAAAACTCAAAGCTTTCTGTTTCAAGAATCTAGCTTTATTTTTAGAAAAATAAGGAGGGACATTTAGATATAAAAGCACATAAATGATGTCAGCATACCAAGGATAATTTAGAAATGTTTCTTCAATGAAAGGAGCAGTAGCTTCTTCTACTTCTTCCAACACATCTACCATATTCATGTCTAATGCTTGGAAGTTAGACTCAGCCATAAGTTTTGCTAATCCTTGCCCCTTTACAAGTTTGGTGGGCCTGATTTCTAGGTCGTATTCAAGAATAGTTGCAATCCATTTTCCCCTTTTACCATTAGGGTCTTGACTTAGAATGTCCTTGACAACAGTATGTGGAACAAAAGAAATTATGTGAGAGTGTAAAATGTAGACCCTAAAGTCTTTTAAAGCTTTCACTAATGCTAAGGCTTGCTTCTCCATAATGTTATAATTGAGAGGAGCATCTCTTAAGGCCCTACCAAAGAAGGATATTGGTTGTTCTTGTCCTAAATCATTCTTCTGAAGAAAAACTGCAGCTATTGTATGTTCAGATGCAAAATAAAAAATGTAAAAGTCTTTGGTAAAATCAAGACTAATCAGGACTCGCGTTTGAGTAAGAGCTTGTTTGACCAGTTCGAATGATTGTTTAGCTGGTAAAGACCATTTTACACCCACGTTTTTCTTAAGCATGTTTGTAATTTTTTTTAATAGCTCAGCAAGGTTGGGAATAAACCTTCTCAAAAAATTAATCTTTCCAATGAAAGATTGCAATTCTTTGAGGCTTCTAGGATGGCTAATTTGCAATATGCCATCTATCCTTGTAGGGTCTATTTTGATTCCCTCTTCTGAAATTATATGACCAAGAAGTTTCCCTTCTTGGAGACCAAAGAGGGTATTCTTGGGATTGAGTGATAAGCTAAATCTCCTACACTTCTCAAAAACCTTTCTTAGGTGAATCAAATGCTCTTCATAAGTTTTTGAGAAAACAGTTATGTCATCAAGGTAAATAATTACAAAATAGCCAATATCTTCAGAGAAGGCTATGTCCATGGCCCTTTGGAAGGTGGCCCCTGCATTCATTAATCCGAAAGGCATTTTGACATACATAAAGGTGCCCCAAGGTGTGGTAAAAGTAGTTTTTATTTGATCACTTGGGAACACTAACACTTGATTGTAACCCAAGAACTCATCTAATAGGGATATTCTTCTTGACCCAACTACCCTTTGAAGTATATGGTCCATCTTGGGTAAGGGGTAGTTTTATTTTAAAGAGGCTCTGTTTAAATTTCTGAAGTCAATACAGAGCCTGATTTCCCCTGTTTTCTTTCTAACGAAAACTAAGTTTGATACCCATTCTGAAAATCTAATGGGTACTATGATCCCAGCATTGTACATTTTCTCAATTTCTGCCTTAACTAAAGGTAGTAAAAGGGGATTTATTCTCCTTAGTTTTTTCTTAAAAGGCTTTTGATTTTCCTTCAAGGGGATCTTATGCTGGATGATGTTGGTATCATATGATTTTAAGTCTTTGTATTCCCAAGCAAACACATCTCTGAATTCTTTGAAAAGCTCTATGTATTGCAATTTTATGTGAGATGGGAGGGTGCTGGATAGCTTGATCATCTTGGGTTCTACTAGACTGCCTATGTTATGCTCTTCTACATTTGTTTCCACAGGCTCCATTCTTGGGTCTTTGGCTACATCGTTGGGATCAAACAGGTGTTCTAAAGGTGTGAGACCTCTCAGGATTTTATCATTTTTGCATTGTAAGACTTCCAAGTCTTCTTGGTCTTCATTGCTCATTATCTCTACTTCAAAAGGATTCTCACAATGATTTATATTAGCAGGATATGTTATTTCAGCCTCTGGGATTTGTTCAATATACAAACAATTTTCTTTATGGCTAGTTTCTGGTATTGGTATGCTGAAATCGCTTTCTGATTTCAAGAAATCATCTATGTGTCTGTCAGATTCAAACACCTGCTAGTGATCTTCTTTATCAAGCATAGAAATTCTATGTTTCACCTTTATACTAAGTTGTTCATTTATCTCAAGTACTTGGCAATTGCTGGAAATGAAGGCAAGTTCATTTGCTAGATGATTCAGTGCTCTAGGGATGAAAATGAGTTCATATTTTTCGAAAGTTTTTAATATGTCAAGGGCAGCATTTCGATATTCCCTAAGCCTTGGATTCTTGGCTGAGTATTCTCCTTTGATTTTTTTAATGATAAGTTCAGAATCCCCTAAAATATATATCTTTTGGGCTTCTAATTCTTTAAGCAGTTGTAAGCCTAGGAGAAGTGCTTCATACTCAACAATATTGTTAGTGCATGGGAAGTCTAACTTGTATGAAAAACTCTGATTTGTGTTTTGAATCTAGACACCTGCCCCTGCACTGGTTTTATTACAGGATCCATCCAAATTTATTGTCCAAAGTATATTTGACTGATTTTCATTTTCTTGTTGTTGTTGATTGTCAATGTTTTGAAGTTGATTCGAGGTAAGATTGGATTTTTCTGGTGAACTGATTGGGTCCATGATTTCTTTACCTTGTTGAGTAATTTCATCTTCGTTACACAAGATAAAGGAGTCTAAACTTGATTGAATAGAATATATTGGAGTGTTGTTTGGTTTGTCCATGTTACTCACCATGTACTTCATGTGGGATTCTCTGTAAAGTCTTCTGTTTTGGTTAAAAACAGGGATGGTGGCATAAGACATGTCCATTTGAAGGCTTCCTTCAATTTTGGCTCCCCATGATCTTGATAAGAGCATGCCATACTTAGGGGGAATGTCAGCTACAACTATATCCATTACTAGATTCTTGGCATGGATCTGAGCTAAGTTAACACATAAATCTTTGATTAAACCCAAACATTTGACTCTGCTTGAGTCAAAAGAATACAAATATTTTTATGGTTTAGTAATCTCTAAGCCTAAGCTTTCCATTACTACCTTGGGCATTAGATTGTGTGAAGCTCTAGAATCTAACATGGCGTTGTGTAGAATTTTATCGTGTATGTTCAAACTAACATAGAAGGGAGGGACTAGTCCTTCTTGGTATTTTCCTTCAACCTCTGGGCCAAACAACAGCTCAGGTTTTTCATCTGTCAAGTTTAAGGTGTTAGTATCACTTCCTAAGTTTAAAGCTTTCAAAACTTGGTTTTTGTACACTTCTTGGGTTACTAGTTCAGCTAGGGGAATGGTGGATTTTATCTTAGCAATCTCTCCTTCAAGGCTGAAAGGAATAATTGACTTGTTAATATTTACATCTATTTTTTCAATTGAATTCCTTTCAGCAGCTTTGATTTGCTGAACCTTGTTTGGACTAGTGGTAGGAATAGTTTTATTAGGACCACTAGCTGAAGTGCTAGCGGTACTCTGTTCAACATTTGGCTGGATTCCCTTGTCTTTGTTTAAATCTGGTTTCTTGGCTGAAATGTTGGTTTTTTCTACTGTCTTTTTGGGCTGGCTTTCCGTGTTTTTCTTGATAGCAGTGCTAGTATTCTTATCTTTTGAATTCTCCATACTTCCCTTGCTCCTAACATCACACTGTTTGTGTATCTCCATGATTTCATTTTCAAAACCTAATCTATAGTCATCAGAATCTTCATAGGTGTTTGTATTTTGATCATTAGAGAAGAAACCTTATTCTTCCTCAGTGAGGAAAACATCATCCCCACTGTCTGATTCAATCAATTTTACATGTGATTCTTCCAACCTTTCCAACTCTCTGTCTTCCTGATATTGATCTACATAGTTATGTTGAAAGGGAGGTCTAATTTGTTGGTCACTTTATTTTTTCTTATCTTGATTGTTATCCCTTCTATAATTATGATTTCTATTTCTGTTTTGATTGTTTTGAAGTGCAGTCTGGTTTTGATTTACTTGTGCTTTCTTAATTATGCTCATCTCTTTCATCATTTCTTCCAACATTCTCTCCATTTTTGAGCTTGAAGTAGGAGGGGATTCCTCTTTAAAAGATACTCTCTTCTCAGTTTTCATTCTTGCTCTCTTTTCTATTAAGTTTATTTCTATAGAAAGAGCACCCCTTTGCATATCTTCGAGAGTTGCAAAATCTCTTTCTCTTAGTGAATAAGTCATGTCAGAGTCAAATCCTTCAGGAAACTTATTTAAGGCTGAGCCTTGTGGAGGTTTTAGTTCTGGGGAAAGTGCATTATATACACTGTTAAATCTAGTACAATAGGCTTGTACACTTTCCCCAGGGTTCCTACGGAGATTGTTGTAATCAGCAAGGACTTGGAGAGGATTCTTCTTTACTTCCCATTTGTTCAAGAATGTTTGATGGAAGCCTTGGAGATCAATAATAGTATGGGGGGCTAAACCTTTAAACCATTTTCTTACCTCTCCCCCCAGACTTTGAGCAAATATTCTAAGTTTGACAGAATCATCATCGATCTCATTTCTATCAAAGTAGTCATCCATCTTATCCACATGTTGTGATGAATTTACAACATTGTTAGCATCATATAATGGAATTTTGGACTAATGGTCCTATGGAAGATTGACTAATGGTACAGGAAGGACTAAGGGAGCATACCAGGCTACCATGATATATGGTGGGGGTGGGTTTACAAGGGGTGGATTAACAAGAGGAGGTGTGGGCTAAAGTGGAGTGGTTTGAACAGTGCATGAAGGATGAACAGGAGTGGATTGAACAGTAGTGGATTGCTGAGCCGATCTTGGGTGAGAGACACCTAGGTTATGAAGGAAGTGTAAATCAGGAGGTGTTGTTTCTCTGCTGCCAGGATGTTCACTTGTCTTAGGAGATTAAAGTGAAGACTCAGAATCTAGTTGATCTAAATCACCAAATGACCTAGTCCTAAAGGGATTAACTAAGTCAGCTTGTGATTGTTGTAGAGCTAAAATATTTTCAGGGACTGAATTAGCTCTTCGAGGTGAAATAAAAATAGTTGAAGATTCTATCTTAGGAGACTTCCTAAGGATTCTTTCTGGGTCATCAACTATCTCAGGTGGATCAGGGTCAAGATGGGTTCTAGTGTGGATCTTTCTAGGAGCCACTATGCTGTGTTTTTAGACCCAAATAACAAGAAAAGTTCAACCAAGTATGACAATCTTTGAGAGGTTAACTGATCTTTTTACACAAATTTTAATCATACAGTCCTCTAAATAGATTTAAATGATATTATAATGATAAGGGTTCTTCCCAGTGGAGTCTTAAGGTCTGTTCAGGATTGTGGAGTCGCCAGGTGGAAAGTTTAGAATGTTTTCTAAGAGGTACATTGTCCACCATAGTGTTTGTGAAATATCCTTTTGCAAGGATATTCTGAAACACAAAAAACTCTAACCAAAGATTGATTGGGAGGGCATTCACTAGATATTTCACCTCAAAAAGAGGATGAGATCCGAAGGCTACCTGGCCTTTTCCAGACTCTGTCTAAGAGTATAAGGTAAAACATGAGAAAAGGTAAGTGATATATAAGAATGAGTATTTTACTACAAAGTGGAATTTTTTAGCTCGTGAGGAGGTAAAAGGTTTTATGGTCCACTACCATGTTTATTATGAAGCCAAACTTGAAATGTTTTTTGGGTTTTTCTGAGTTATTTTGGTTTTACAGGTTAAGAGAGTGTTCCAAGTCTGATTTTGCACTTAGCTAAGGTGTTCAAACAAATAGAGTTGCTCTTATGGCTTGGTAACTGGTTCCTTCAAGGTTTGATAAGGGTTTAAAAGGAATCTTAAGGGTTACTTAGTTTTTCACTGATTCAATTAAGTCCTATCATAATTACCATTTCTTAGGTAGTGCTTGAAAAAAGTTTACTTATGTTATACTGGACCTAAAAAGTTTAAAGAAAGGTTTTGAAACCTCTAATTCTCAGTAGGTCCCACCGTGATCGCCATTATGTTGGTGGTGATGAGATGGCCAATAATCACTAGATATTCTTGAAAATAAGGGATTTTTGAAGTCCTAAGGGGTACTTATATTGTTACTGACTCAGAGGTCCCACCGTGATCGCCATTCTGTTGGTGTCCCGTGTTTTGACAGTTTGGCAAATCAAAAGACAAGGCAACATCAGAACCAATCTTTAGAGTTCTAGGATCTAGTCCTCCTATTCTCAAAGAGGGATCTCTCAAATATTTGATTGCAAAGGTTTATCTTGTATGCTTTGATTATGGATTTTAGACTAGTTATTAGGTGCAGATGTTTGTTTGGTTGGATTGAGTTGATACAGCCAAACATGAAAGGTCTAAGAAAGATAGACAAAAAGAGGAAATATCTGGTTCATTGGGCAATGGAGTCAAAATAAGGTCATGACAAACTCTTCAAGGGATATGGGATATCAAAGGGAAAATCTAACTTGGCCACAACATCCTTTTGTTTTTGGAATGAGATGGACATTAATGATTTGGAAATAGAAGTTTAATTCTCAACGAAGGGAAATTGAAAACATACCTTAAACAATAAAGAGATATTTGATAGACAGGGCTAACCATAAATTCTACAAACATTCTTTAAGCAAATAATGACTTCAATGACAACTTTTAAAATGAAATCTAAGATTCGGGGAACACCCTATTTCCTCAAAGATTTTATTTTAAAGGACTTAAAAAACATATGAGATTCAATGATAATTGCAGTCATAGAAGAGGGAACACCTAAATAACATCTATGCTTACAACTATAAATACCTTCAAAACAACTTTTCAAGCAATAGAAAAGGGCAAGATCAAAACCGACCTCTTTCATTTAACTTAAAACAATGGTACTTCAAAGGGAGACTTCAATAACAGCTTTCAAGTGATAGCAGACAAGCAGGGAGAACCATAAATCATGCTGAAACCAACTATTTGAGCTATTAAGGAAATAAACAAGCATGAAGACTAAAGAGAGAGATTAAAGAATCTAAAATACTTCAGCAGAAGAAAACATAAAACAGTCAAGGATAAATAGGTCTAAGGTGCTTCCAAGAGTCATTTCTTAGCCTAAAACTTTCAGCCTACTGTAGTAAGAAATTATGGACCATAATGAAAACGGGAGAAAACATTAGAATAGTTCAGAATACTTCACCAATAGCCAAGCTCATGGATCCAATGATAGAGCCTTATTAGGAATAAGCATGCAACAACATCATCAAGACATCCAAGACTTCAATTTATTTTTCAACTTCAACAGACTCGTATATTTATTAGGAGAGTTTCAGTTTTACAACTTGTAATCAAACAACAACCAACAACCACTCATCTTCTGCTGTAGTATATATAGAAGGATGAGGAGGTGAGACCTGATAAAAGATCTCATTTAAAATTAATATAGAATTAAATGTCTCATTGGCTCTCGAGGGGCTCAAATGAGGAGACTTACATACATATCCTCTATATTAAATGATTTACATAATGATTTCAAGCTTGGTAGGAGTTTTGTGGACCTTTGAGGCACTATGTGGCGTTGAAGTAACTCTGCAGATATTCTTTGCATTGATGTTCCTAGCAGAAATAACTTCTTCGGCTGTGTCGAGGCAAAATATCTGATCCTGATCAATAAATTCAGTTCCTGATTGAATACTTTGAGGCACAGGTGGCACCGTGGGAGCTAGAGGGATCAATTTGCTTCAATTTGTGGCGGTGGAGGGTTTCCTATCGGTCAAACCCTTTAGATTTGTTTTGAAATCTGTTTTAACCCAAGGATTAGGTTTATAATGATCATTTTGGGCCATAATCCTCGTAAACAGTCCATTAATCCTCTGCTCTGATAATTTCCTGGTCTTCAGCGCTGATACTCTTTTTTTTTTGTGCTTTAATCTAGGTTTTCCTGTTGTTGCGCAGGGCTGTACCGGGTCTGTAATGCATCAATGGTTCATGAAACATTGATAAACATGAAATTTTAAACCCAGTGGTTGATTTCCTTTGATAAATCGAGAGCAAGAGAGTCATCACCCTCTTCTTTCGGATTTTCTTCGTTCATGGTGAAAACCTTCGAAACCTTGCAAAATACAAACAAAACATTATAAAATCCATGCATTTATTGGTTAACTGCTGCAGAGGCATATGGAGGGAGCGTGGCCATTGGATGGCATCATCGAATGGTCCAGACTTATCGAGAGTGATCGTGGAATGAGGCGGAAGAAGGATTAAATCTGAGTCGTCGATTTGCAGAGATCGACGTTCGAGATTGAAAGGGGCGGTCAGAGGAGAAGGATGAATCTAAGCCGTTGATCGTGCAGAGATCGACGGTCGAGATTGGGCGATGGAAAATCAGTGGAGGGGAAATGTTGACTGGGCAACGGAATCGGGCGATGAAATATGGGTCGTCGATCTGCAGATTAGATCGACGGTGGAGATTGATTTTCCGCTGCAGGATGGCTTGTTTATTGCGCGGGTACTTTGGTTATACATCAGACACTTTCGAAGAGCGATGGCTGTTGGATGGGTGGGCCCAGATCGGACGGTGGAGATCCATTTTGATGGGCATCTTGGTCTGGAATTTAACGCGCGATGGACGATGGTTGCACGGCGATTTTCAAATCGTAGAAGGGACACGTGTCAACCATCGTATGGAATCGCTGGCCATCGGAGAAAAACTGCCTTCCGCTGAAAAGAGGTGCGATGGAAACCACACGGTTTTGGAAAATAGTGCATGGTTGGGGGGGGGTCCATAGGAAATCGCGCTCCGCACCGTTCGATCTATGGAGAAAATTAACAGTGGAGATTGCTGTATAATTTACACGGGCGGGTTTTTAATAAAAAATAATAAAATGACGGGTTTTTTATAAAAAATAAAAGGTTTTATATGTTCCGGTGGGGAAATATAATTTTAAAATGGATAAGCACCCGAGGTTATTGTAGTTGGTTCTGGCACTCAGGTCTATGGACGAAAAAGGGTCAAAAACTTAAGCCCGAGGGGGCTTAATCATAATACATAAAAAATTGCATTTTTCATGATTTTTTAATGGTTTTTTGAGGGAAATTGAGGGTTCCGATAAGGCTAAGAAGGGGTCTTAGACCTTATGAAATGGATTTTATGAAATGGAAAGGGAAGAAAACATGAAATTATAGGATTTTCATGGGAGATGGAGGGATAGAAAAAGAAGTTAGTTTTGGAAGAAAGGAAAAGGGAAAAGAGGTTTGCAGCAGTATTTTTGACTTTGGAAATGAGCAGGATTTTAAGTTCTGAAGGGAAACAGTAGTGAATATTATCCAAGGATAGGATATTTATCAAAATTCTTCAAGTAACAACAATTTTATTCATGAAACTATTTCTCGAAGGCTATCCAACATCATTTAGCCACCATATGATATGACAGAATTTTATGGGTGGCTAACACCCGCAACAACGAACACTCTTCCACAAAAAGTGGAGGGTACTGAAGTCCTAGGGTGCTAGGTTCCCACTTATTTGAGTGAAACAGAACAATTATAGGTCCAAAAAGGGTGGAGACGGAGGTCAGACAACCTTGAACAGAGGCTTAGACAAACCCAGAAAACTATCAGAAAAATCCCTGCAAAAGGTCCAGGTCACAGTTTTTGACCTGTTTTCAGCAGAGGTCACACTTTTTGGGCTGTAATGTACGCCCTAAGGGTCTAGGTCACAGTTTTTGTGTTGAAAAGTGCGACCTGCACCTTCGGCACTCTTGGCGGCATATTTCAGAAAAATTGTCATCTCAGCTGCGACCGATGTCTGTCACCTACGCAATGGGTCTGAAAACACGCTGAAGTTAGATTTTTTATCGTTTTTAGGTTTTATAGGTTAAAAACAACATCAAGAAAAGTAAAAACAAGGGGTTGAAGAGAAATCCTAGGGATTTAAGCAGTTATATATGCAAGGATCAAAGAAACTACAACGGTCGTAATTTTAAACCCGTGTGGAGTCACCATTTGTTAGTATGAATATTAATTTGAAGCATACGAAAAAATACCACTTTAGCTGCGCATAAAAAGTAGCCCTAACAGCAGAAATGACTTCTAATATCTTCAGATCTATAGTTAGGTGATCAAGATAAATGCTGCAAAAATCTATATCTATGCATTAGAAGACATTAAACAGTAGAAAAAAAAAATATTTACTCCATGCATCCAACAGACAAGACAAGAATATATCAAATGAATTTTGTATTAATGGCACCTGGGAGGAAAACACAACAGGGTGTTCCCGGTTCTCCTCAATGGGATGGGTTCTTGTAATTCCTCAGCACTTCAGTTTTATAATTCCTCTCTCTTGATGGTGTAGAAAACCCAGAAAAAAATGGAAAAATATGGCTATGATGGTGGATCAATAATCAAACCAAGAGTTGAGATCCAGAGTGATATTTAGGCAACAAAAGGTGACAAATGAATGGGAAAAACCTTGTATTTCTAACAAAATATTGAGTTAGTCTAGAGATTGGTGCATAGTTAAAATATTATTAACCAAATCAAGATCCAAATTTTATGGAATATTTTATTATATTTGTTGGAAGGAAAAGGAATTTGACTTGAGATAAATCCCCTTATTTGTAAATAATAAATAAATAAATGATTTATTTATCATTTTAAGGATATGGTTGAGTAATAATCGAATAAATAATGACTTATTTAATTATTTAAGGGAGATTTAGTCATATTTAACAAAGAATATTATTTAAGTAATGTTTAAATAATTATTCTTAGAAAATAATAAGATAAATAATGATTTATCTAATTAATTTCCTTGTTTTGCGTTAAATATAACCAAAAATATTAATTAAACTATTGTTTAACTAATTATTCCTTGAGGAAAATCAAGCAAATATGGATTTATTTAATGTTTCCCCATGGGGTTTCCTGTTTATACCATAAACAGCTTAATAAAGGTGGTTTTACTAAGTTATTTTCATAGTGAATGCAATTATACTTGGGGTAAAATTGGTCTTACATGGTGTACTTGGGTCCATCTAATACCAATGGGTTAGATGACCAAAAAATGGTGTAACATACACATTATAACATAGTCATAAATATATTTAAAACCAAAATATATTCAAAGAAAAATTTCAATCATACTTTTTATTTTCATTTATGGTATTGGACTTTTGAATTCACTTAACATTTTTTGCTATGTCTTGCCAATATACCCACAGTTAGCATTCACATTAAGCAGTAAAGTGTGGACACTATATTTATATCAATGTCATTAATAATAAATTAAAAAATGGGTTCTTTAGCATCATCACATATGTTGATATGTAAACCATAATATATATGCATTCATTCATGAAATAATTCACATTGGTATCCATGTACCAGCAACATGTGCATATTTAATCTAGTATTCATGACAAAATATAATCATTTAAAATAAAATTCTAATGTGTAACTCTTCATAGTTATAGCTAAGTTCAAAGTGATAGTCTTATGTATTTGGAAAAATAAATTAAGGATATAAAAAATAAATCCTTTTTAGTGTTTCAAAAATCAAAATAGGCTTGTTTCATCTGAATTTGCAAAGAGTTATTGCTTTGTGATCTCATGTCCAATCAGATCACCAAATAGAGAAAACAAGACCAATAGTACAATAAGATAGCCACAGTCTCGAATGACGAATCATGCAGCAAAAAATTTGTTCCACGCTATAGAGAAATTAAATCACGCATGAAATCCTCGTGGATCAGAGAAGGGTTTTGAGTTCAATGGGAACCTTGCACTCAACTCGAGAGATGTACCACATCTGCACCTGATCTCTTATCCCTGCACACAATCAAAACCAATCAAAGATGAAAGATGATCTTCCTTGGAATATGATTATATCAAAATAAATAGAATCGACCATAAAATATGCTGAATACACATTCACATAAGGTAAGGAACATAAATTTCCATTCTTCATAAGAAAAATTACAACTCTTATACCCTGACTTCCAAGATTCCTCTCCACAATCGGCGAGGTCAACTGATTTGATTCCTCCTTGTATTAAAGAAAGTGGCTAAATTTGTGACTTGAAGGGGTCATACCTAAGGCATAAATATGGCACTGAGGGTCAAAATTAAATGAGGATAACAAAAAATGACCTACCCATATATTCCAAGTGCAGATAAATGCACCTAAGGTCTAATGGATGTCATAATAGAAACGCCTCATTATCTTGTAAAAACCATCTAGAAATACTAGAACCATGGTTAAATCACATAATGAAAGAAATAAGCATGGATAAGGAAAATATCATATATATTTTTTATTTTATAATTTTTTATTTTTATTTTTGGCATAAATAAGGCATGATAAATACTCACATCACACACCAAACCAAAAAGGGGATAAATTATCAAAATATTATGTACAATAAGTAAAACCATGATACAGTCGAGTAGGTCATGTTAAGGCATTCCCAAAGAAGGGAACAGTGACATGCCAACGGTTTTTATAGGCAAACTCATGGAGGGAAAGGGAACCATATGGCTCACCAAAGTCGGGTCATGCAAAAGGAATTAAAACTACCCAATTTGTAAGGTTGACCATGCCAAGTAAAATCTAACAAAGTCATTTATCAAAATTACCTTCAACACATAAGGGAGGATCAAGACATGAAGATGGTACAAGACTCTCGTCAACAGTTTGTAAGATGTTGGAAAATTCGTCGAAAATTTCAGTAGTATAATCCAAAGACTTGACTTAGTCCAAGGGTGGAAGAATCAAAGAACGCGGGGAAGGTGCCCCTTGGGTTGATTCAAGATTTAAAGTGCCATGCTCGACTCATTCCACATCAGGGAGATTATAGTCATAAAGAGGCATAACTTCCCCAAGATTATCAATGGAGGGATCCATGACTTCCAAATTGAATAGCCGAAGAGCTTTCTCTACTAGAGAGTCAAGTGGAATAAGTAGAGTGGTGGATCCTGTGGGTGTAGTAACCTGGTCATATTCCATATTGGGATGGAGTTTCTGACTATCGTTAGGAGGTTCTAACGGGACTGCCGAAGAGGTAATCTCTTCCACAAAAAGTGGTGGAGGGTGCTCACTAGGTTGAACTTATTACATAATAATGGGTGTCACCATCCATAGATCAGAAGGTCACTATGTGGTCCACAGGTGCTATAAGAGATCATATTCATAGGAGTCTTAGACGAAGAGAGAGAGGGAGTGCTAGGCCAGGGTAGCTGAGAGAAGACTCCCATAAGAGATGAAATTTTGAATAGTCCCACTCCAACACTCTAAAATTGACTAGGGTGATCCCACGAGTGGTACATAATTACCCATGGTGGAAATCTGGTTTGACGACATGCAATAGTAAAGATGATCGATAGTGAATTTTTTCCTTTGCGAGGAAAGCAAAGGACATGAAATATAGATGAGACAACTTAGGTCATGTCATAGAACCAACTATGACCAAGGAGTAGGTTATAGTCCAAGGGACCGTCGAAGACTTCAACATCAACATAAACCATTTTTCCTCTTATCTAAATTGAAAACTTGGGAAGGATGTGGCAAATGCCATAGATCCAAGAGCTTTCCAGCACAATGATGACATGACGCATGTGGAAGAGCCTTTATCCACCAAAGTGAGATGAATATTCTTATGGAAAACATGCAAAATTATTTGAAAAAAAACTTAATGGGAAAACAGAGGAGCAACTTTGTCATCATTAAATGTGATGAGACTTGAGTCAGACAGATTGACTCCACCAATCCCAGACAACAAGGCCTTGCGATGCTGAGGAAATATTTGCAAGAACTCCAAAGAAGACATGGCATAAGGATCCTGGGCAAGATATTAAAAAATATTGTAATGTTGAGTAGCCTTGGTAAAAGGATTGTGTGTCATCTCACGAAGAACACCCTTGGGGTGGGTGATAGATAGGCTCGAAAGGCTTATCCAAAGTGAGAGGTCCAGTGGAACTAGGTGGAGCTGGTGAGTCCTCAGAAGGAGAACTCGACTCAGGTGCATCATATTATTTGGCTTCCGTAGTCATGTTTACATATTCCTTTCACATAAAGATGAATGAACTATGAGGGGGATGGGAAGAGGACCCCTCATTTCCCCCTTGTGGAGGTCAAGCAGGTTGATCAACCATCTCTTGCTAAGGTTGTTGAGTATATGGTGGTGAAAGAAGCCTATGGACTTCATCCATTCGAGGGAAATCATGAGTAAGGTGGACACCTTGAAAAATTTTACAGGGAAACTTTATTTTATGGGGACACTCACTGGTTCCCCCTCCTCGACTCTGAGGATTGGTTTGAGACTCCTGAGTAATTTGATTTTATCATTTATTTCTCTTATTATTCTTTTTACCACTGCATTTCTTGTTTTTCTTCGACTGAGTAGAATTCATGACGATAACATTGGTGGACTGATTAGGAGGGGGTGGTTTAGCTCATCTAGACTCACCTGCTAGGGCTTGAGTTGTAAAAATAAATTCCCCAAGTTGGGTAGTAAGTTGGCTCATTGAAACGGAAACAAAACAGATCACTTCATTGACATATGGGCCAAGAACAGGTTTGGGAGGGTCAATATAAGGCCTAGGGGCATTAGGAAATACTTCGTATAGTGTACTTGGCTATGAAGAGATAATATCTAATCGTTGGACAACTAAACTAGCTTTCTCCTCAGTAACAACTCTAAACATATACATGTCCTTGGAAATTTGAGTTTAGAGATATCGAATGAACCACTTACATAATATTTCATTAGGTAACTTGGTTCTCACTAGACTCTCGCGACGACGCCACTCATGAATATGACTATAAATTAATGTGGCATCATCTTGTTTAAAGTTTGACAAGAGGTCAGAGTCAATATCATATTGAGTAGGAAATTGGAAGTGTTTAAAAAAGGTTTGAACAGGGAGGCAAAGTCACCGTAGGATGTAATATCTAACTCGATATATCGCTTTGTGGCATCCCCAGTTAACGTACATTGGAACAAGAAAATTTTAAAATAATCATCCACCAAAGAATTAGAACAACACCAAAAGTGATAGGTGGTAATGTGAGTGGATGGATCTCCCCAAGATTCCCTTCAAACTTGGGAATATCTAATGGTAATTTGGCAAGCATGTGTGGCCACCAGGGATCATGACAGATGGGGTCATTAGATAATTTTTCCAAATCTGATAAATTGAGAGAAGATAAAAAAATATTATGGATTTCAATAAATGGGTCATACGAAGGAGACACCCCTGACAAACCCTGTGTTAACCCCACATAGGGACTATATTGATGCACTTAATGGTGAAGAAAAGGGTTTACCTTGGCATAAGACTGTTGTGGGTCAGCAAGACTAGTAAATGGATGTTTCCCCCAGGGTATATGCCCCTAGAGAGTAAAGGACCAACAAGAGCATTGTTTCTCGTGGGGTTGTACCCGAGAGTGAAAGAAATACCACTCTTCATAGTAGGACCGACATAAGGAGGATAAACCATATGGGAGATAGTACTCACATTGGGGTTTCCCCTAGGTAATCTAGCCCCCCGAGGAAAGGTGTTGGCGGGTGGCGTCCCTCCAAAAAGTGAACTATACCACGTATTTGACATGATAGAAGCCACATTTTCCCCAAGATAACTAGGGACAACTAATGACCCCCCTCACATATTTCGATAAGTAATTGTGCTTAAATTAAGAACAAGAATGGTTGGTTTCGAAAATTTAGATGAAAAAATTTGTAATATTCCTAATTATCTTTTAGCTTGTTACAATATTAAATTTTGTTTTTTTCAATAAGATAGATGAATAAGAGGGTAGAGGGACCCATAAATCTATTTATTAGGTACAAAACCACTTATAATGTGAATTTTGATCAATGCATCTAGTTGAATAAATCACCCATTCATGTGAATGGGGGTCAATGCATGTGGATGGGGTCAAGTTGACCAAATCAACAGCGCAGTCATGGAGGTAGTGGAGATAGTGGAGGAAAATGCAGTCATAATGGGAGGAAGTCTCCATTATAGTAGAATCATTATTGAGTGGGGCCAAGCGGTAGGAGGCTCAAAAACATATAAGGAAGGGTATGGCAGCCATAGAAATCATTCTGAATATTGTGTATGTATTGTCTTTTATGACTTTTTGAACGTTTCAGAAATTTAGCGGAGTCTGTTGTGCTATTTAGCCCAAGGGTGTTTCTGAGTAGAAATCCCACGCTCATTCGCAAAGGACTTCAAGTGCCCACTTAGGAGAGGTTATTTGAGCTACATTCCATCATCCGATATCAGGCAAATCTTCAACCACCTTCAGCAGTGTGGCCTCCTTTACGAATTATGCAATCCAAAAGGGTAGTTTTAGTGGAGGACAACATCAAACCACTTTGGATTCTAGGACCTAGCCTTCCTAGAATAAGAGAGAGCTCTCTCTCTTTTCTATGATTTAACTTGATCATTATAGGTTTTGATATTTGGATAGTTACAGTGATGGGATTTGTTTGTTTGATTGATAATGTGGTTGGACAGATAGGGCTATACGGACTAATCCATTGGGCTATGGAGTCAAAAGACTGGAATGGCACATCAACATTAGGAGCATCACATGGCATGCTAACTGTACTAAATGGATCTTAAGAGCTATATGAATTATGAGGTGAAATAAAGAATGATGTTCAGTAGTGACTAAAGAGAAGTAAATAATTATTTAATTACACTTCAACAGAAAACATTCAGATTGTAAATGCTGACAGAATTAAGGTGCTTCGACAACAAATAGTAATCTAAAATTTCCAACTTACAATTAGATGAACAGATGCATAGCATGGAAAACAACAGAAAAATTTAAAATAGAGAAGTAACACATCACCATTTTAGCAGAGCTCAAGAATCCTGAAAAATGGTCTTTGATTATTGATGTCTAGCTCTAAAATTACAGTGCTTCAATATAGTAGTTCTTACAATGTAGGTGCTAACAATATCCAACCCTTGATAATGAAATTATGAGTGGTATTTAACTAAAACTAAGTCGGTTTCCCCAATTTACTTTGGAAAACTTCATTAATTACAAAAAAACTGAATTTAGACAAGTGTAGCCATGCAAGGCCCGAACAAACAAAATCTCTGATAAAACATCGCTTGTAGAATTAATTTTGGTAACTCTTTAAGAATGTAAAACTCAGGCAGCTCTTCGTGAATAAAAAATATGGCTTGGAGGCAGCTGATATGGTTGCAAGGAGGCAAAAATGGGTGGATCTAACATCTGGCTCTTCTTTTGGGCTGCTTCTACTGGATCGTTGAAAATGATGCGATGCTATAATTTCTGATCAATCAGTGGATGTGATGAGTTGTCCACTGTGCATTTTCAATCTTGGTACATATATAAATTGTTCCACTCCTTTTTGCTAGGAATTGTCATGCCTGTTACCTGTTGGTACACTTCATCCACTTCTGTGTATTTTCTGAATGTGGGCCTAGTGAAGAAAACATGCTTTAGCTCATGTTGAATAAATATTTCATTACTCAAGCGGTCCCAGACAACTTTACCAGTCATATTTCCTTTGATTCTAGTGAATTTGGTGGTATCCTTAGTTGTTTCTTTGATCTTGGTCATATAATCTCCCCTTTGGATCCACTTGTTATTTATTACATATAGTGAGGGAAATCATTTTTCCACGAGGGGTTCAATATTTTTCAGGAATCTATTGATGGCTAACTCCAACTCATGGCACTTCTCCTCCAACTTCCTTACTAAATTCCTCTTACTGAGGACCTTTCTCACTTATAATATGGTTGTTGTTATGTCTTGTACATGCAGCCCTTCAAGATCATACCTGGTTTTGGAGTTCAGGAATTTTATGATTTTAGGGGTTGTGACTGGCATGTTTCCTAATTCCTGATTTTCTTTTCAATGGCCATTGTGCATTTGTCCACCGACTCTTTCTATTAAAAAATGATGTGGATGGAGTGCTGAATTTCCTCCACTGACTTTATGATACCATCCCAAATTATCAACTTCATTTGGCCCAAAATGTTGCTGTCTGAAAATTCCTTCTTTTCCTTCTCCAATATTTCAATCTTATTTTGGGCTATCTCCACCGAGATGAGTGCCACTCGAGCTGCTCCTTCTTTCTTCTTCAACAACTTATCCATCTTGTTTTTCGTCTGTTTGATTTGGGTAGACTATTCAATAACTAAATTCAATAGCTATGCCTTTTATGACTCATATTCCTTAATGACTTTTTCCAAGGGGTCTCGTATTGCTGGCATCTTTAGTTGTTTCATGAGGACTGCTATATCAACATTATTCTTCTTCAAAACCTCCTCCACAACCTAAACATTGGTTGGGTCATGATCCGGCTTAACTATTAAATCTTCTAAAGACTTTATCCTTGAGTCTTTAGTGATGGAAGATATCCTTTCTATCCTAATTTGTCACTAAGCATTAGATAAATATACCTGCAGCTTAGACAAGCTCATAGCAGTACTTGTCAAGGTGGAAACCACCATCTCTCCTGTCTACTTGTGTAATTCCATCTGGTCAATCGCATGGATGTATTTGGCATTAAATTCAAATTATTCCTTCTTGTAATCTCCTGCTCCTTGGGTTTGTGGAATCAAGGCTTCTAGAAATTCCATCTGCATCCTTCTCTTCTCAGTGTCAAAAGGAGACAAAAGCCTACTTTGTGAACTTGGGATCTTCTTCCAGAATTGTCTGTAAGTTTAGCCTTCAACTCCTAATTTCTCATTTCCTTAAATGTGTCATAAAATTATTTTTCTTGGCCTTCTATGGTAGGTCTGGAAGTAGGTGTCTGCAAGGCCTGCTGCTATAGAGACATTGTGGCTGTAGATGTAGGGGAGGCCATTGTTTGACCGCCCACTAGATATGGCCCAAGGGTGTCTGAAATATGAACCATTGTTTGTTGCCCTGATTCTCTTCTTTGATCAATATTCATGTGAACTCAGAGCCTCTTCCCATATCTTATTTTGAATTCTTTACTAGCGGTATGAGTCACCAAAGGTGACATATCCTCTCTTGGCCTTTTTCTCCCTATCTCTTTCTCTTAGTCTTTCCCCTTATCTTCTTTTGCTTTTGCATTCTTCCTTTCTTGTGGTGTTGGGGTTTGGATGCCTGGAGTGGAGAACACTTATTCTTCCTCTTGTTCGAGGGTATTAGTCACCCTTTCGGTTTGATTGGCATACTGCTCAATTGAAGGTCTATGTGTGTGAACATAGGGTGTGGATTTTTTTCCACTCTTTTCCTAGAGATAATCCCTGCAGGATTATAAGACCAAGTGAAACTGTGGCTGAAACCAATCTATTTTAGTATATTTTCTGCCTCCTCTCTTGCTACTCTACCATTATAGATGAAAGGCCCAATTTGTGTCTTGATATTGAACTGAGCCTTCTTTTCTATAGAGACAAAGTGGAGCTCATTATGTATTCTAGTGAAAATACCCTCATGCAGAGGAACTTTGGCAGTTTGTAAGGGGCTAGCTAACTTCCATAGACTCTAACCTATATGTAATTTTGGTACAAATACCAATCTGTTGTCTTAACTTGCCCTGTTAGCTGCATGGTTTTCCTAATTTCTTTATTTATCCTAGGCTCTGATGCATTGCTAAGTGTGTTGATGCATGGGTGCACAAATAAATCCAAAAAATCCTTATATGTATAATCCTTATAATCTTTTAATAGTAGGGTGGTCATGAACATGATAGGTTGGGGCTCATCATCTTCGTTTACCTTGGTCATATGAAATTGAAAATTTATAGACTGGAAATGAAAAAACATGTATACAAAAACAGAGGAGTATATGCAAACCTCCTCTGTCTCAAACTTTAAAAATTATCCATGAATGGCCTCTACAAGAAATTGAGCATAATTGAAAAGGACTGTGGGTTTAGCACTCGAGGAAAGAATGGAAAAAAAACCTATCACAGCTTCATCTACCCACTGATCAGTGTGATAACCTAAAAAATAATATAAAACAAACATGATGTGCTTGGTCCTATCAGAAAAGGTAGATCGGGGTTAAGGAGGGTTATTTGTACGCATTGGGGTAGCAGGGGTCATGGAAATTTACAAAGTTTTGTCTCTGGTGGTAGGGTCAAGTTTCTGATAACATTTTTTGAGGGCTTCATATGGGAAAGGAACCACTTGTTCAGGAGTGGGGGCCTGCATCATCTACTGTATGGATTGTGCATTGATGGAAAACAAGATTTATCCTGTTGGGGTGACTATGGTCCTTTGAATAATGTCATAACAACTTCGACACTTCGTGATAAACTCTAGGAAATTATGGGTTTTGGGGAAGATTTAAAGTGCTAACTGAGTCTCCCATAGGCTAATGTCATTGTATCCTTCAACAAATTGGTCTTCAAACCCAAAGTAGACATCAAATAAATCAGAATTCGACATGGTCTCATGGATTTTTTAGTCTCTGTTTGCTAGAGCTAAGTGATCTAGGTCCACTTGTGGGTAGACCATAGGATTAAAAGGTTGTTTCATTAGGGGAATTTTGAGGTCTAAAATGGACCTCCTAAGAAAAATGTAGAACCAAAATAAAATTTATAAGAACCAATAGGATTCAAGATGATGATGTCAACCATGGGGGATTATTCACCATTTTTTAAGTACAAGGGTACAAATAATAAAAATAACTAAAAATTAAAATACTTTTTCAACTCGTATTTTTAACTTATCTCCCAAAAATTTTACTCAAATTTAAAGAAATAGTACTCATTGGATGAAAAATTTAATTCCTCATCCAATGAGTACCCATGTTGCACACTTTTGATGGACCTTGCTACACGAAAAATGAGAAATACATGAAAAAAACGTGATTGCAATCATGTTTTTCATGTATTTCTCATTTTTCATGTAGCGTGATCCATAAAAAGTATGAAAATTGGGTAATCCTTGGATGAGGAATTAAATTTCGCATCCAACAAGTACTCCCGCTCGAAATACGAGTAAAAACTTTGGGAGGTAAGTTGAAAATACGTGTTGAAAAATTAGTTTTTTCTTTTTTCCCTCTAAAATTTGATCATGTAATCTAATATTATTTTATTATTTCTATTGTTATTTTATAATTTCCTTAGGAGGTCCATTTTAAACCTCAAAATTCCCCTAATGATCTAGTTTTGGAGGCATTCCCTTCAGTGTTTCTTCTTTCACAATCCTGCAATGGAGAAAGGGACAACAGAGGGGGGGAACCGAGAAAGGGAAATGATTATGGGTCAGCACTCGGGAAGGGATATGACATTAGGGGATACTAATCGGGATCGATAGTCTAAAGGAGCCCCGTAATCCGGTTTTGCATAGTGTTGACAACTCTTCTTTGAAATTCACACTTCCTCCAGTAACACTTGAAAATTCAATTCTTGTGTTAGTTTGACAATACTAACAGAGTAAACTATGTAGTTATGCCAAAATTTGGATTTTATAATAGTGATGTGATAGTGTGGAGGTGGAATGGGTTCGTTGGATAATGGCCTGACCTTTTATGGTGCAATGGTTTTCTTAATGGGAGGGGATGTGATTGAAGCAGACAACGGGAGAAAACATGGCACGTCTAGTACATGCAATGGTAAAAAATCATGGTGGTTTGGTGAGTGGTGCATAGGGATTTTTTGAGGGGGTTGTGAGTGGTAAAATATATTGGAGAGGGTGGTGCGAAATGGTCTTGGGCACGACACGTAGTCGAATGGGCGGTATGGGATACTACCCATTTCAAACCCCCTTCCTTTGTTAACCTTCGGAAGATGCGGGGAGGCTGAAAGATGCTGTGAACCATACAATGTGCAGAGGTGAGCGGGGATGGCAGAGAGTAGCGAGAAGTTTACACAGACTTGATATGTCAAGGGAAAGTGGGTTTTCCCAGATTTGAAAAGCTTTAGGTATTTTTTCTGAGATACATCGCATCCGTGCCAATATCACATTTCGCATACTGTTGTCTTTAAATTTTTCTTTAGAACTTATCTTTTAATATTTGCGATGTGTGCATTGCGATCAGGTCCCACCCATTGCACATAAAAATTTGGTGATATTAACACTTACCATGGGTGATATCTTTCAAAACTTGTGATGTATGGTTCACGGGCCAAGGCCATGTCATTTGCCACAACACTGTCATGTCACCCTACCACGTTAACCCATATCGCAGTTCAACAATCATAACTCTTATCTCTGCACTTATTCTTTAAACTTTGTGATTGGAAACTGGGTCCCACCACATCTCATATTGTACATCGGCACTTTTAACATTTACCTCCCACAGTAATCCTTTGAAACTTGCGATGTACGATTTTCATCGGGTCGCATTGTGAAAAACTTAAAGTTGTGCACACTTAAAGGTAATTTATAAAAGGTGCGAAGTGCGCCATGCAATGTGCCAAATGCAGGGAATAGAAAAAGGTGGAAGGTAAGGAAAATATGAAGTGAAAAGGTTTGCATGTAGATTTCGGTAATATATGAAGGCTGGACGGGTCCCACTTCATTGCATTGGCAAAAAAATAAGATTTGGCATAAGTCCTAAGAGGTAATGTTAAAAGTCTGCAGGCTGCGAAGTGCAAGCAATAGGTAAGGCTTATTGCATGCCAAAGGTGGATGGGTCCCATTTCATCGCAAATATCACTGTGAAAGGTTTGTAGGATAATGTAATATTCCTACTTAGCCTAAGATAAAAGGAATATTCATTTTTTTTTTAATTTCTGTTGCAAGAATAAATGAATAAAGGAGGACATGTAAAACTCCTGAAAATACTGAATAAATCAATGCCCATGTGAACAAAGATAAATTAGGTCCATGTAAATAAATCACTTGCAGGTGTGAAAGGGGTTTGAGCTATGAGACTGGGTCAACCTTGACCAAATCTACAGTGTTGTCTAGGTTCAGTGTATCCCCTAAAGGGATAACAAAATTCTAGAAGGAGGCCCCTCATGTGAAAGGAACTCAGCAAGCTAGTTTAGGGTTTGCAAAGGCTTTCATATTATAAAATGAAGGGAAGGGAAGAAAGAGAAGGTTTTTGATTGATTATATTTCTGAGTATCTTTTCTGCTTAGACAAATACTATTCTCTGTTGTTTAGTAGAGAATTGTGATGCTTAGTACTTGGAGTTCCTATGCAGGGATTTCACCTATTCCTTTGAGGATTCTTGGAGGAGTATCTGTTGATTTGATCTACTATCAGGCTTGAGGCCAAGCTCTACTTACAAATGCAACGCTGATCCATTGAGGGTTTTGCTACTTTTGCAAGCTGTAGCAAGTGGAATTCTAGATCTGTAGAGATCTAGCTTGTTTTGGGAGCCTCTTCTCATGGAGTGTGTCTTTTAACCTCCTAGAAGAGTGCCTCTCCTGTTTGTACTTCAAATCTGTAACTTGGAAGTGGGCCATCTATGTCATTTGAGCTAAAACGTTGTTTCCATTATGGAACTGCGTTATTTTGATGTGAGATTCTTCATGGTGTTTTGATCACAGTTTTGATGACAGATCTCTGGTGCTAGGCTTTTCCTTCCACTTTGGTGATCCATGGATTAGCTTGCTAATATATGTTCTGTTTAGATTTGATATATTATCATGTAATGTTATATTCAAAAATTACTGCAACATTTTATAGATCTACAACTTGAAACTCAGATCTACTCTTTTTTATGCATGATTTTGTCAAAACCCCAAGGGGATCTTGTAAATAAGAATATGCAGTTTCTAGATCTGAAATAGATCTAATTTTTTGTCTACAGATCTTTCCTAGATCTGAGTTTTAATATGCAGCTGCTACAACTCCTTAAAATAACGTTTTTCAGCCATTTTTGCTGATATATATGTGTTGTAGCTCTCTTTTCTGAAGATATCTTGCTCTATTGTCTCATGTATTCTACTGTATATTGAAAGAGCTTCAATTTTCTTCTGATTTTTTGTTGTACATTCATTTTTTAATCATATTTTATGGCCTCCTTCTCATATTTTCCAATACTGCGTTATTCCTGAAGCATTTTGTTGTGCATAGTTGCAGCCCCTCTTGTAGGGTGTTTTTCAGCTAGACTAGGTGGTGGGATATCAGTTTACCACACTTAGTTTGATTTTGTTTTGCTCCCCTTTTGGATCTAGACTCCAGATCTGCTGATCCAAGGGATCCAAGGGTTGTAAACTCATTTCTGTACATCAATCTTCTAAGAATGCGTTATTTTAGCAGGCTTGCTGTGTTATTCCAAATCTGGGATATTACAGTGGTATCAAAGCTCCTTTCCTTCCATAGCCTGTGCTTGCCTTGGAGTACCAGCCATGCTACAGTCAGAAGAAGAAGATCCTCTTACTGAGAGGGAGAAGAGGTATCAGAAAAAAAGTCACAAGTAGTATGATTATATTACTGAAGATCAAGACAAGGGTAAAGCCCCTGAGACTACAAGTGACAAAGAAGGGGAAGAGTTTCCAAGAACTCCATTGGTGGCCATGCAAGATCTTTCCATAGAGATCAAGGAGACAAGGATAGAAAAAATGAGGGAATCTCCTGGGAGAAAGCTCAGACATGTCTCATCATGGGACTGGTCAACCAGTGGGTCTGCCACAAGCTCCAAAAGCGACACAACGCTCCACTATGCCTACCTTATTGGCTGTGGAGAATGAAGGACCACAAGAACAAGCTTCCCTTGAATATTAATTTATGGAGTATGATTCCCAGAGTCAAATATTCAAGGATAAATTAATTTTCCAAGACTTTAGTCACCTCAAGGATAGAAGAAGAACAAGACAACAGTATAAATATGGTGGGTTCTTTCATCATCAGGATAGACACCACTCTATGGGCCGATTATTTTTGCCCAAGTTTGATGGATCATCCTCCAGTTCTACCAAGGCATGGGTAGCAAATTTGGATATTTACTTCTAGTTGAACAAAGTCCCTGAGATTGAAGCCATCAAGATTGCAGCGCTGCACTTTGAAGGTGAAGCACACAATTGGTGGTTCCATGGGTTGTCTACATTGGGACATATCAATGTGACTACCTATTCAGAGTTTACTAGAAGACTGATGGAGAGATTTGACAGGAAGGATCCTGAAGCACCCTTCATAAGCCTTGCAAATCTAAAGCAATCAGGGGATGTAGAGACTTATATCTCTGAGTTTCTGAGATTTTCATTCATGGTCCCTGATCTATCTGTAGAAAGGAGAGTCTACATGTTCATTGATATCCTAGAGGAACCTTTGCACGAGTTGGTTAAATCTACCAAGCCCATCACTTTGCATGATTCCATTGAGAGGGCTAGAGACCTCCAAGATGCCTTGCCAAAAGAAAAGGAAACTTTCAAAAGCAAGGCCCCTCACTTTTCTAAGGGGAAGGAAGGAAAGGTTGCTCCTCCCAAGGAGAGATCTTTGAAGAAGCCTCTTGATATTGATCTCAGGAGGGAATTGAGGAAGAAGAAATTATTCTTCACTTGCCAAGAGTCATGGGCACTGGGACATAGATGTGTTGCAGGAAAATCACACTACATAGAAGTCTTCTCAGATCTTGAGGAGGAAGATGAAAATTATGAGGAAGATAAAACATCATCCTCATAGATTGTATGGACAGAAGGTGGGTAGCTTGTATGTACCACATGGCTTGGAACTTCTACCTGTACTCCATGATACATGTTTTAGATGTAGCATTGCTTCCACCATGTTTATTTCTGTTGAGTTTTTCACTACTGAAGGGATGGATTATGCACATATTATGTTGGCCTTAGAGGAACAATTCATGATGTATTGGATTTTTTAGCACTTGGCCTATGATGAGGGCTTGATCCTTGGTGATGCCATCCACGGAGGAGGAGAAGAAATACAGCTCTTACCCTATCAGTTGCTTCAGGACAAGAAACATTTTGGAGGGGAAGACTATAATATTCCTACTTAGCCTAAGCTAAGAGGAATATTCATTTTTGTTTTACTTTCTGTTTAATCAATAAATGAATAAAGGATGACATCTAAAACTCCTGAAAAGACTGAATAAATCAATGCCCCTGTGAAAAAAGATAAATCAAGGCCATGTAAATAAATCACTTGCAGGTGTGAAAGGGGTTTGATCTGTGAGACTGGGTCAACCTTGACCAAATCTACAATGTTGTCTAGGTTCAATTTATCTCCTAAAGGGACAACGCAGTTCTAGAAGGAGGCCCCTCAAGTGAAAGGAGCTAACTCATCAAGGTGGTTTAGGGTTTGCAAAGGCTTTCATCTTATAAAAGGAAGGGAAGGGAAACAAGAGAAGGTTGTTGATTGATTATATTTCTAAGTATCTTGTCTACTTAGACAAATATTATTCTCTGTTGTTTAGTAGATAATTGTGTTGCCTAGCGTTTGGAGTTCCTATGCAGGGATTTCACCTCTTCCTTTGAGGATTCTTGGAGGAGTATTTGCTAATTTGATCCACTATCAAGCTTGAGACCAAGCTCTACTTACAATTGCAGCACTAGTCCAATAAGGGTTTTGCTTCTTTTGCAAGCTGCAGCAAGTGGGATTCTAGATATGCAGAGATCTAGCTTGTTTTGGGAGCCTCTTCTCATGGATTGTGTCTTTTAACCTCCTGGAAGAGTGTCTCTCCTATTTGTACTTTAGATCTGTAACTTGGTAGTGGGCCATCTATGTCATTTTTTCTACAACGTTATTTCTGTTAGTTCCCAGATCCACCTTAGGCTGAAATAAGGCAGAAGAAGGACAACACCAAACCACGCTCAGCCTTGTAGCTAGCCCTACGAGGACAAGAGAGGGCTCTCTCTGGGTCAATCTCAATGAAAATATTCAAAGGGGCTTGATATGACTAAACAAAAAACTGATCTTAGGCTAGATAAACAAATAGGAGGGTTTTATTTTGATTTTTAGGGGTTTTTGTTGGAAAAAGGGAAAAACAATTTTAGGCTTGGGGATGAGGCCAAATTCTTGCAGAGTTTCAAGTTGGGGCGAGGTAGGTAGCGGGTTTGATTTCTTAGATCAAATGAATGGATTGAAAATACTGATGAGGAGTTGAAGAGGGAAAGAGAGTGTAAGGATCCTCTTCAAACTGACGAAAAACATGTAAAATTAAACAAAAGTTTAAGGCAGAGCACCAACAAATCAATGAATTCTACCTCAATTACTCATTTGTTTAATCAAGAAGCATAGAGAAGGGAAATGGAATACATATAAAATTAATGAAACTTAAAATAACATGAGAAGAACATCATCAAAACTCAGAAGCCATAAGGATCCCAACAAGTGCTGCAAAACTCTGGTCTTTCCTTTGCCAAAATCTGAAATGAATGTACAATGAGGTGCCAAACTTTTCCCAAGTATCCAACCTTGAAAATGTCTCAAAAAATAAAATATATAGACCATCCTAACCCCATCCCATGTATCTAGGGGTAGAGCTCATCCTTCTAGGAGCTGTTTCAACCAATTCTAAACATGGAGATAAAATCTAGGCAGCCAAACAACGTGCCTCTATATGCTAGGAAACTAATCCATTCACTTAATTTTCACTTTTTAGTGAATGAATCCTCTAGAAAAATTAAATATATGCCAAATTTACATCATTTTTACCAAATTACATAAATATAGATCAATCATCACATGAAAAAGTAAAACTAGTCAAAACTGGGCGAATTTCTGAGCTGAAGAGTGAAAATGAGGCAAAATTTCTCTATGCGTCGTGCCACTTTGAGCCTATTTTTGGGGCACTTCCTGAAGTCAAAATTGAGCTCATGATAGCTTGTTGGAAAGCCCTGGATGTATTCTATCCAACCGAAGTGGAATTTTTCAATTTGGATGTCATTTTCCCCTCCACAACTACAATCTCCCAAGACTGGTTCCTGCTGGTGCAAAAAGTGGCAGAAAGGCCATTTTTGGAGTTTTTTTTACCTTTAAGACCACCCAGAACTTCATGAAATTTCTCAGCCATTCCTTAGCATGCATAATTTACCATAAAAAACCCAAAAATAAAAATTTTTCCTCCAGAAGATGTCCCAATCATAAGCGTGCGTCGGGCGGAAAAACCTGTTTTGCAACCAAAATTTTCAAAAATGACAAAATTTTCTCCAAATTTGCTGAAATTTGGACTGAAGGTCTCCCATAATGTCTCATGCTCAGCCAAGGAAGCTTCAGCCAAGATTCGGAGTGGATCCGGCCTTTTCCGACGTTTCAGTGCTTTTCTCAACCTCGCCTTCAGGATCTTTATTTTTGCTCTGCAAATGTGTGTGCGGGCCCAATAGTGATTCTTCATGTGTCTGAGCATGTATTTGTCCCTATTGGCCTTTTCCAGCAACTTCTCCATATGAATATTGACGCTTGTAAGGCAAGTCTCTCGCTCGAAAGGTGTCATGTCACCTGGTCTCTTTCGGGCCAATTCCCGGTCTTCACGGATTTGTCGCAACTCTATGAGTGTCTGCTGATCCTCCAGTTGTTTATTCCGCTACTCCAAGTAATTTATAACCCATTTAGCTCTCTACAATTTCTTGCTCAGCGTGTCGATCTCAGATTTCTGCTCCTATATGATTTCTTTCAGCTTTGAGCTAGGAGAGCTCGAATCAACATCGATGAGTATAATGTCAGTGTCTTGGCCTCCTAAAGGGCCCTCATCGTGCATAGGCCTCTTGCCTCTGTCCTGAACCTGTACCTATGTTGATGTCGAAGGTGAGACCCCTTCCACGCCATGTAGAGATAGTACTCATGCTTCTGCAAATAAGGCTCTGTGGCCTCTCTGATATTTCACACACACTGGAGCACTGATAGGCTCAGTCTCATGAACCTCAAATTGATGTGAAGGCTCTGCCTCATCATGAAAAATTTTAGGAGGAGGCTGGGGGGCTGTAAAGAAGTCACGGGAAATGAACTCATCCCATGTGATGCCCTGAAATCCAAGCTGATGTACTACAATGATTTTGATGAGTGCATAATGATAAATGCTGTTATGCTGCTGCTCCGGAGTCTTCTTCTGCACAAGGGTAGTCATCTGCTCTATGTTTCGGCACATGAAGTATGGAATATTCATCAGTCACACCCTTGTGAAATGCATCAAGAGTCTGACATGGTATGCATAAAGGCGCGAGAATCTACCCTCACAGCTGAAGTATCTAATGATGAGTTTCATTAATGGCACATAGGACTCCTTCAGAAACCAGAACGGGAATAATCTTCTCAATTGCCTCAAATATCCAGGTCTGATGTAAGGCTCATAATATGCTCTATCTAGATATTGTCTCTTATTCCACTCCTCACCAATGTTCGGTATCCCGGTCACCTCAGAAATGGTCTCTCGTGTCAAAGTGAAGTTCACTCCAGCAAGGTTTACATGACCATCACGCAAATGTAGGAAAAATAAGCGAACCAACTCCGAATGGTGCTGAATCTGAGATATCATCTCGCAATACTGAAAACATGAATGTTGCTGAAAGCATGTCATTGCAAGCGGACAGGCCTACAATTGAACCAAATAAGTGGGATCCTCTCTGACGTGCCTGCCACTTTTATGAGACCTCCTCGGTACATTTAGCTCTGCGGTTGAATCACTGTCCTGCTCATATCCCTGCTCCTATGATGAATTTGTCTATGACATGATGCTGAAAGCAAGGTGTTTAACAAGTATGTGCTGATATATGTATGGTGAAAACAAGAGTTTTTTTTTCAAGACCAAGTGTGCTACATATACAATAAGGTGCTGTGGAGAAATGTCAGAATAAATACAATAGACTGTCAAGTGAATTTAAGCGTGAAGACAGTCACTGTTTGAGGGACTTAGGGATTTGGAAAATTTACAAGTGATATAGGAAAAAGTGATAGTGACGGGGGTATGATTAGGCAATAGAGACAGCCTTTGAATGCTTCGGAAATTAGGATTTCACCAATGATAGGAAGGGAGGGAGATGATGGCAACTGATAGGGTTTGAGGATTCAAAACATTGGAACAAAGGGTAAAAGGGATATGGGATAGTGGGAATAGAAGAGGGACTGTGTTATAATAATGTGACAGTAATGAGAGCACAAATGAAAGTGGGATGGTAGTTTAAGCACCAAACACCTCTTTGCAAACCCTAAAGAGAAGATTTAATATGGGTATAGGGTCTACTCTTTCATTAACCAAACTCCAATGTCTTCACTTCTAAACCACACCACTCACAAATAAAATCACTGAACATGCCTTGCCAACTTACTTGGAGAAGAATTGAGCTGAAACAAATTGAGTTTTTGTAGAGCGGAAGTGATTTTGGCCTTTGGGGCTCTGTGCGCCGCGCACAAGCCCAATGTGCCGTGCCTCGCGAGTGCGCCACGCCCATTGCAAAATGCAAAGATTTTTTCGGCTCTATGTGTCATGCTCTACGGGTGCGCCGCGGCCTATCCCAATGCGCCGTGCTGTCTTCAAACACACAGTCGGCCCTTTAAAATCAGACTTCGTTCCTCCAAACTTCAAAATCGACTTTTCTCTTGGACTTGCTAAATATCTCTTGATGCAAATGAATGAATGGCTTTGAGAAATATCTCATATAGACATGGTTTTAATTTTTGCTTCTTCAAAACCCATTTTGTAATGTTTTTGACTTTGGCACTTTTTCATTTAATACCACTTTGTCTTTTTGTTTCCTCACTGACTTTCTGAACTTGAATAATGAAATTGGTTGATTTTTGTAGGGATGGTGGTATTGAAACTTGGCAAAGGAAAACCAGAGTCTGCTTTGAAGTCTTCATGGCGAAAAAACTTTAAAATACATATTTATTACAAACAACTAATTCAACAATTTCTTCTTCAAAATAGAGTTTTGAAGAAGAAACACCCTCAAGCATATTGGATGATGAAAATTTTGAACTGAAAACTTATTGAAAACCTCCTCATGGCCTGCGGGCATTGTTTAACATTTCGGAAGACTAAACCCTAGAATTAGAAACTAAAATGACTCTTTTTGACCAAAATAGCATCTATAACTATAAATGACATGAACTGAACTTTGATGAATTTTGATAAATTTTGACCAACCCAGCAGGTACAAGCATGAGGGAAAATGAGAGAACACAGCCCTTCCGTCAGTCAATGGCATGCCCCTAACAGAATCCAAATAAATGAGCAGAATGAGACACCTAAAAAATGAAATGCAATAAGAGAAATGATCTCTGACGGAAGTATGTAAGACCGACTCTAACAATTTCCATTAGGGAACTGCATTATTTTTATGTGAGATTCTTCATGGTGTTTTGATCATAGTTTTGATGAGAGATCTCTGGTGCTAGGCTTTGCCTTCCACTTTGGTGATCCATGGATTAGCTTGTTGATCTATGTTCTGTTCAGATCTCATCTATTATCATGTAATGTTATATTTAGAAATTACTACAGAATTTTATAGATCTGCAACTTGAAACTTAGATCTACTCTTTGTTATGCATGATTTTGTCAAAACCCCAAGGGGATCTTGTAAATAAGACTATGTAGTTTCTAGATCTGAAATAGATTTGATGTTTTTTCTATAGATCTATCCTAGATCTGAGTTGTAATATGTAGCTGCTACAGCTCCTTAAAATAACGCTATTGAGCCATTTCTGTTGATATATATGTGTTGTAGCTCTCTTTTTTGAAGATATCTCGCTCTATTGTCTCATGTATTCTACTATATATTGAAAGAGCTTCACTTTACTTCTAATTTTATGCTGCACATTCATTTTTTAATCATATTTGATGGCCTACTACTCATATTGTCCAATAATGAGTTATTCCTGAAGCAGTTTGTTGTGCATAGCTGCAGCCCCTCTTGTAGGGTGTTTTTCAGCTAGACTAGGTGGTGGGAGATCTGTTTACCACACCAATTTTGATTTGTTTTTTCTCCCCTTTTGGATCTAGACTCCAGATCTGCTGATCTAAGGAATCCAAGGGTTGTAAACTCATTTCTGTACATCAATCTTCCAAGAGTGTGTTATTTCAGCAGGCTTGTTGTGCTATTCCAGATCTGGGATATTACAGATAAGCCAGTTGAAAATATTTGTGATATGGCCAATGCGAAAAGATATTTGGGTGAATGGTAATGAAATAGAAGGGAAATAAATTAGGGAAAAAATGAAAATGGGTCGGGAGATTATGAAAGGAGAAAGTAAGAGAATGTATGGAAATATGTGGAAATATATGAGTGGGGAATGAAAAGTAAATAAAGGGAGATGAAGTAAGAAGGAAATGTGGTGGGTGAATGAGATGGAATGAGGGCAAGAATGAATTTTGATCACCATTACCCTTCTCAACAATACTCCCTTTCTTATTTTCTGAAAATATATGACAGTCATGGAATATCATTTTCAGTTATGAAAATCTAAGCAATAATCAGCCACCTGGTGATACTGTGAAATACATGATTCTAACAGTGGCTCCAGCTGGGAATGGCATCTCCATTAGGAGGTCTCATGAACATTGTAGACTAGTGACTTGATCCATTTGGCTGATTCCAACCCTGCAACCTAATCTGCTACAACTTTTTTGGTTGCTACCTTCAAACTAAAGTCGACACTTTCTGCAAACTGAGGTCTGAAACACACTTGATCTTGAGATTGATAAGCCACCTGAAACTGAAAACTAGAAAAATGCTCAAAGTGTTGAGCTCATATGCACACCTACCTACCCAAACTATCATTCTAATCATTTTTCTTCCCTTTGGGGTGCATTTAGACTTGCAAACCTTGACGTCATTGTTTCTTTTGAATTTCTAACCTATCACCTATCCCTTATTTCTCCTATTGGTTGAGATTAGGTTGTTGAACCAATGTCATTTTCTACCTAGCTACTGATAACCCAAGATTAAATGATTTGGAAAATCTTCAATTTCTAACCTATCAGAAAAAAATTCAAAATTGTACAATCATGCTTAGACAGTATGATTGCACAAGACTCTTTTCGATAGTAGTGGAATTTTGATTTGGAACACTTTTAGAAATTTTTTATATATACATATAGTTTTTTTTTTTGTAATTTATCATTATAGGCTTATGGTCTTCACTTCGGGTTTCCACCTTGTCTAATGGATTTTTGAAAATTGTAGGAATATGGTATTCAAAATGATGAAATATTAATCTAATTTTTTTAGCAGAAATAATGTTTTAGCATCCTGGCATTGACAGGACCTCCAAACAGCTATGTTCCATCCATATCTTTTAATAAAAATGCATTATCTCCTCTAAGAGAATGCATAATGTATGGTCCCTTCCACATGTTTTCAAATTTTCCATGCTTACCTTTATCTTATCTTTTGGAGTCCCATTTCAGAACTTTATCTCCAATATTTAAATCATTTTCTTTTGTTCTCTTGTCAAAAATATTCTTCATATTTTCTTGCCGCCACTTGAGTTCTATTGTACACCTCTTCTCTGGACTGTTGTAGTTGAATGGTTTGCCTTATTCTTCTTTGTACATCATTTTATTTAGCCTGCACTTCTTGAATGAGCTTCATGGATGACACTCCTAAGGATGTTGGGAAAATTGTATCCATTCAATAGACTAACTGGTATGGTGACATGCCAATTTATTTCTTAGTTGTCAGTCTGTCAACCCACAAGGCATGCACCAATTTTTTATGCCAAGATTTCTTGTTGTCTTATAGCAACTTCTTGATGATGTTGACGAGGCTCTTGTTGGAAGACTGAGCTATTACATTACCTTGAGGGTAATAGGTCATTGAATGCCCCAAAGAAATGTGATATATGTGACAAAAATCCACCATATTTTTGGATTTAAAATCAACAGGATTATCTTTAATTATTTTCCTAGGACAACCAAATCTGGACAGGATGTTGGCTTCAAGGAATTTGATAGTCATTGAGTTATTAGTGGTTCTAGAAGGAATGGCCTCTATCCATTTGGTAAAATATTTTGTAGTCATAAGGATCCATTTATGTTGGGAAGAGGAGGAAGGGTGTATTTCTCGAATGAAGTCTAAAGCCCATTGTTGGAAAGGAGCTACAACAGAGATAGGATGTAAAGGCAGAGGCAGAAACTATATCTTTCCCTGATAGATTTGGAATTTATGACATGTAGCTTCCATTTTGTCGATATCTGGGAGAGAGTAGGCCAATAGAAACCAGCCCTAAGGATCTTGTTAGCAGTGGTTTTCTACTAGAGATGTTCTCCACAATCCCCTTCATGGAATTATTTCATGACCCTATCACCATATTCTTGAAGAAAAAATTTAAGCAATATGCCTCCATAATATTTCCGGTACAAAAAATTTTCTAGGATGCAAAATTTTACAGCTTTCAATTTCAAGAATCTTTCTTTTGGTTTGGACAAACCAGGAGGAGAATTTACATAAAATAGACCATATATTGTATCTATGTAATAGGGAGAATTTATGAATTCTTCCTCAATAGATGGATTCGCCAGCTCCTCCTGTTCATCCAGTTAATGAATCATATTGATGTCTAATGCTTGAAATTTTGTTTCAGCCATTAATTTGGTTAATCATTGTCCCTTGATTAGTTTGGTGGGTCTGATCTCTAGATCATACTCCAAGATAACAGCAATCCACTTGCCTCATTTTCCATCATGATCCTGTGTTAGGATGTCTTTGACAACTGTATTAGGTACAAATGCAATGATGTGTGAATGCAGAATGTAAACTATAAAATCCTTCAGTGATTTGATCAAGGAAAAAGCCTAATTTTCCATGGTATTGTACTTTAGAGGAACATCTCTTAAATCTTGGATGAAAAATGCTATGGGCTACTCTTTTCCATCCTTATTTTTCTGCAGCAATACAACAGAAATTGTGTGCACTGATGCCAAGGAGAAAAAGATGAAATCCATTGTAAAATTAGGGCTAATCAGAATCGGCGCCATTGTGAGTGCCTTCTTTACTAGGTTGGAAGAATGTTTAGCCTACCTGGTCCACTTGACTCCTGAATCTCTCTTGAGCATGTTAGTGATATATCTCAGGAGTTCTGCAAATTTTGCTATAAACCTTCTTAAAAAATTTATCTTTCCAACGAAAGATTGCAACTCCTTGATGTTTCTGGGATGGTTGATTTGTAGTATGCCCTCAATCCTACTACAATTAATCTTGATTCCTTCTTTAGATATGATGTGGCCTAGAAGATTTCCTTCTTCAAGACCAAATAAATATTTCTTAGGATTCAGAGATAGACCGAACCTTCTGAATTTTTCAAAAACTATTCTCAAATGGGCCAAATGTTCTTCATCATTTTTTCAATATATTTTTATATCATCAAGATATATCACAATGAAAAGACCAATTTCTTCTAAAAAATAAATGTCCATTTCTCTTTGAAAAGTAGAACCATAATTTATTAATCCAAAGGGCGTTTTTACATACATGAAGGTTCCCCGAGGAGTAGTAAAATTTTTTTGTGTTGATCATCTGGATGCACCAACACTTGATTGTACCCTAAAAAGCCATCTAGCAGAGAGATTATTTTGGAGCCCACAACCTTTTGCAATATGTGGTCCATCTTTGGTAAAGGGTAGTTGTCCTTAAGAGATGCCTTGTTCAGATTTCTGAAGTCAATGCAGATCTTGATCTCTCCTGTCTTCTTTCTCACGAGTACAATATTGGAAATCCATTTGAGGTACCTAATTGGGACTATTATCTTAGCATCATACATTTTCTTGATCTCCTTCTCAACCAGACACATTTGGACATGATTTATTTTGCACAGTTTCTATTTGAAAGGATTATGGTTCTCCTTGACTGGAATTTTGTGTTGGATAATATCAGTATCATAAGATTTCAGGTCTTCATAACCCCAGGCAAACACATCAATAAACTCTTTAAACAAAGAAATGTATCTCCACTTTAGGGTTGCTAGTAGTCTTTGATAAGTTTACCATTTTGGGCTCATGCTCACTACCCAGATTGAACTCCTTGATATTTTCTTCTGTAGATTAAATTTTTGGTTTCTTAGCCACATCATTGAAATCAAATAGTTCCTCCAGATGGACAAGTCCGCTAGGCAGGGTGTTGTCTCTAGATTCCAGTACTTCAAATTCTTTTATTTGTCCTATGCTTATCTTCATTGGCTGAAAAATTAACATCAAAATTGTGAGGGGACTCCTCCCTATGCATTTTCTCTTTAGTGGCACAGTCTTCTTCATAATCTAGGTCCAAATTAAAATCTTCAAACTCGCCCTTAGACTGCGAAAAATTCTCGATCTGTTTGTCATCTCTAAATACTTGTCAATATCTCATATTTTCAGGAACTGTTGGAAGGTGTTTAACCTGCACTATATACTATTTGTTGGGATGAGGTAATTGACAAGTGTTGGCTGAAAATGCTAATCCATTAGCCAAGATATTTTGATTCCTTAGAACTGTAGCAAGGTCATATTCTTCAAATGTTTTCAATATGTCAAGGGCAACATTCCAGTATGCTCTCAATCTAGGGCGCTTTACTTAATATTCTCCCATGATTTTTTTAATAACCAGCTCAAAATCCCCATGAACAAAGATTATTTTGGCTCCTAGTTTCTTCAGTAGTTGTAAACCAAAAATGAGTGCCTCATATTTTGCTATATTATCGGTAAACTGAAATTTTAGGTTGTAAAAGTTCCCTTCTGTATAGTTATTTTCAGTATTACATACCCACACCCCTAATCCTAGGCCAGCTTTGCCACAAGAACCATCAAAACTCATGTTCCAAAAAGGTTCATTTTCAGACTTGTGTTGCACAATTTCCATTTGGTCTAACTATTCTTTCTTATGGTCTTCTTATTCTCAGCTACTTGTTCATTAATATTTACATCATTGTAAATAATAAATGAATCCAGGCTAGAGTGGAGAGAGTACAGGGGGTAGTTATCAGGCTTTTCCTGACTGCTCACCATGTATTTCATTAGATTCTCCCTATACAATCTCCTTTTTTGGCCAAAAGATGGTATGGTAGCATAAGTCATATCCATTTGGAGGGTGTCTAAAAGCTTGGCTCCCCATGTACGTGATAAAATAATAACATATTTGGGAGGGATTTCAACCACCACTATGTCCATCACTAGACTCTTGGCCAATATCTGGGCTAATCTGATACATAGATCTTTAATGAGGCCTAGACATTTAACCTTGTTGGATTCAAATGAGTACAAGTCTTTGTAGGGTCTAGTTATCTCCAGGCCGAGTTTCTCCATAACTGCCTTAGGCATGAGGTTATGAGATGTAAATGAGTCTATCATGGCATTATGGAGGATCTTATCATGAACATTCAAACTGAGATAAAATGGGGGAACGCCTCCCTCCTGGAATTTTCCCTCTACTTCTGGCCCAAAAAAAAGTTCAGGTTTGTCATCATTTAGATTGAAAGTATGAGTGATTTCTCCTATGTTTAGTTATTTTAGGATTTGGGACCTATATACATCTTGGTTTACCAATTCAGTGAGAGGGACAAAGATTGTTATTTTGGCAATTTCATTCTCAATGTTGAATGGTCTCTGTGTTTTTGGAAAATTTGAATCATTCTTCTCAAACACTATTTTTGCAGCAATTTCGGATTGTTGACTTGTATTAGGGATATCAGTTGGAACGGTTTTTCTAGGGCTGATCACTGATCTACTAGTGTTTCTTTCTAGATCATAATTTACAGCTATTTTAGTAAATTTATTTGAACTCTCTATTGTTTTCTTGGGATCAACTTGAGGGACCGTTTTACTAGAGTTTTTAGAATTATTTCTCTTGGGAATATTTGAATCTTTCGTGCTTCAGAGATTATATTGTCTATGCACCTACATGATGGAATTCTCGAATCCTTGTTTATAGTCTTCATATTCTTCAAATTCAATTTTAGTTTGAGTCGAAGAAAATAATTCTTGTTCTTCTTTGGTGAGGAAAACAATATCTTCATTATTAATTCCCATCAGATTAATTTAACTTTATTCCAGTTCTTCAACCACCTCCTCGTCTTCATCAGCATAATTTTCTTTGAATGGAGGCCTAATTTTTTTTTTAGGTCCTTTTTATTCTCTCTATCTTATTTGAGGGGGGTTTCTTCTAAAGTTTTGGTTTCTATTTTGAGGAGCTAGTTGATTTTCCCTAGGAACAACTCTCTCATTTAAGTTGAACTTCTCCATCATTCTCTCCATGGTTCTCACCAGGCTATCAATATTAGCATCGGATGTGGAGGCTGTAGGCTCTTCCCTAATAGTAACTCTCTTCTCACTTCTCATTCTAGCCCTTTTTTCAATCAGGTTTTCTTCCACATTTACTACACCCCTCTGCATGTCTTCCAATGTAGCTCAGTCTTTTTTTCTCAGTTGATAAGTCATCTCTAGGTAAAAACCATCTAAAAATTTCATTAGGGCTAAAGCTTATGGGGGTTTCATGTGAGGAGGGAGGGTGTTGTATACACCATTTAACTTGGTACAGTAATCTTGGACACTCTCTCAAATGTTTCTCTTGATGTTTTCACATTCTGACAAGATTTGGAGAGGATTTTTATTAACTTCCCATTTATTTATTGTTGGAACGGAGTCTCCTAACAAGCTATGAAACTGGTCCATGTTCGTTATTTTTTATTATATTTAGTGTAGCGCAGGGGTTTTGGGGCGGGTCAAAGCCCCAAACGCATTGTAATGGGTCAAAGGGTAAACTAGGGGTCCAAAAACCATGGGTTGCGGACCATAGGAATGTTAAAGCTAGATTTTCATAAATAGATAGGCATTTCAGATTGTAAGAGGTAGGATTTAATGAGCCATTGATGCGATCTATTGTGTAAGCTATCTGTTTGGGTTTTGGGGAATGAACTCCTGCTAGCTGTGTGCACAGAGCTCCTAGTTCAGCTGTGTGTGGACCCTGCTGCTGTGTGCGCAGGTTGGGAAGGGAATTCTAAGGAAAGATTAATGAATGAATGAATGAATGCACAGGAATATTAGATTTGATTATGTGAGTATTATTGAATGAATTTTTGGTAATTACTTTGTTATGCATTTTATGTCCTTTTGCTGTGAAGGTCTGTGTAGTAAAAGATTGGATTTGTTCCACTCTAGTTATATAATGCTGCAAAGGTCTGTGTATTGAATGAATGATCTAGATCTATTTCATTCTGGTTATATAATGTTGTATTGATGTTATAAAAATCTTATAATTGTAGATCTAGTGCACATGGATGCAATTAGATACATAGTTAACCCTGCGAAGAGACAAGGTAATCTGAACAGAATGCAGCCCTTCCTTCCTTACCCTTCCTTTCTCAGGGTGTAGAAACCTGGTTCCAAAACCCACCCATACTACTTCGAGTGAGACTGTGACCTACGAAAGTAGGTCACTGCTGAAAGGGCTAGTAGTATATGGGTTTGTTGGTAAACCTTGCACACCGAACCTGGGTTAGGACCCCTCAAGCCAACAAATGTTTATGTTGTCGGGACCCGAAGAAATCTAAGAACAATATTTGGTAATGACTTCAGAAATATAACGTAGGACTGAATGAGAAAAGGCACAGCGTGGAACGGTGAGAACAATTGAGACAGTCAAGAAGGAGATCACCCTGCCCATAGTCTGCCGAAACCTACACAAGATCAGTCAGCTGCCTCGACGCTAGGGCCTCAAGAAGGTAAATCGGAGGAGCCCATGGCAGCACACTTAAAATTACCTACCTTTAAAGGATCATTCAATGAGGATCTAGAACAATTCTGGTTTGTGGCCGACTCGGTATGGACGGCGGAAGGGGTGGTAAGTGATACTGTAAAAAGAGCGCAACTAACCTTGGCTTTTGAGGAAAGGGCGATGGACTGGTATATGCGGTACATATCTCAAAATAGGAGCTCAACGCTTCAAAATATTAGGGATTCCCTAAAAGAACAATTCCTGAAATCCTATTCCCAACTGGTATCGGAAGTAAAAGACTTCAAGCAAGGAGCATCTGAGTTAGTCTGGGAGGATGATCAATGATTAAAGAAATAAATCAGGGAAGGTAAGTTCAATTATGATGACAAACAACACATATAATGGTTTATCGCTATGTTTCTACCTCACTTGCGTACACCTATGGGCCATCAAACTTTTGAATCACAGGAAAAAGCCTTGGAAGCTGTCATGAAACTTGAAGCTGCACCTAAGGATGACACAAGGGAAGGAGTACAACAAATTCAGGAGCATCTTGGAGCCATGCACATGGAAATATAGAGCTTATGAATGGAACTAGGAATGGGAGCAGGTTCAAACCTTTGGTGCGAGGATTTCCAGGTAGCGAGACTGCATGATACAACCCAATGTTCGCAAAAAAATAGGGGTGAAATGGAGCAAAAATGGTGCATAATATGCTGATCTGTAGGAAACGATGAGAAGAACTGCCGCACATATGAATTATTGGTAGATCGAGGAACCCTCTATAGGGTACAATCTGATCCTGACTCTCCAAGATCCCCTGCGAGCTTTGGTGGCTCCCATACACGGGGCAGGGGAGATGGGGAGGAAGCGCAGGATGAGGACGAGGCCAAATGATCTGCTACAAATATGGAGAAGTAGGGAAATTTGACCAAGACTGCTCAAATCCCATTGGGAAGACCTATAAATATTGCCGATATTTGGACCATGAAATCGAAGACTGTCCGATCTTGCTAACAAATATGAAGGTCAAACAGTCTACTCCCACATAGAATGTACAAAGAGTCAAAACGGAGCTGAGGAGCATCATGCGTAGCATGGTCACCTAGAAAGAAAGAGAGGAGCTTATTTTTCAGAAGGAACTAGATCTCAAAAAGCAGGGATCACTGGGAGCCCCTACGCAGCTGCTGGAAGAAGAAGTTGAAACTTTTTTAAGGGCATGCTTGAAGCTACTACGCAACCCGCAGGTGGGAGAAAGTCTTCAAGTATTACTAAAATACTGTGCAGCTCAGCCCAACATGATGACCGCGGTTAAGGAAGAACACAAATTACAAAAATACAAAAGGCGCACCAGGAGAGAGGTGCGCTTGATTGCATAGATTGGTGACTATGAGATAGATCAGGTTATTCTTGACCTTGGATCTGAAGCGAATGTCTTACTGAAATAAACATGGCAACAAATGGGGGAACCTAAATTAGACTGGTTCACCATCCAGCTGTGAATGGTGAATCAATAGAAGATCATCCCTCTAGGACGATTTCCAAGGGTTATGGTTGATATCGTAGGGGTAAAGGTCCTAGCTGACTTTGAGGTCATAGAAATTGTGGAAGATACGGACCCCTACCCTGTGCTCTTGGGGATAGACTGGGTAATTGACGTAGGGGGTGTAATTAATCTAAAAAAACATAGCGTGGTGTTTGAGAAGAACGGTACACATGTAATAGTACCACTGGATCCCACTGAGGGCACACGATATAACGAACCATCATATGAAGAAGAGGAACTCGATCACATCTACAGGATGACAGCATAGGACGAAGACCAGGATGACCCTGCAACAGGTGGAGTATTCAACTGGGAGAAGAACAAGGAGTAATTTTCTGACCCAAAGGAAGAACTTGATATTTGGTAGACCTGGCTACACAATGTCTTAAACCTACGATGCCCTAGGGTTGCAAGGACTCTCTACTGCATCAATTCTGAGGTAAGGGACCTTCCCCACTTTGATGAGTCTAGTATTTTTCAGGACTTCTTAATAACATTAGAAGCTAGGGTGCCAAAGTATCGATGAATATGGGCACTCAATCTGGTGCTACGTGGCACACCTACCCAATGGTGGGATACCCACAAGAAAGCATTTCCAAATTGGGATACGTGTCGAGATAGGATGGCACTACGATTCACACCCCCTGCCGATGTGCGCACCAAGATATTCTTGGGGCCCGGAGATTCCCGTGCGCATCTGTGTATACGGATGACCAAGTGGGCCAGCCAAACCCTAGATGAGTGTGTTAGGCCTCTATAATTTAGTATATTGGCAAGACTAAATGTTGCAGAGACTACATAAAAAACCACTTTTGGATTCTAGGATCTAGCCCTCCTGAATCCAGAGATGGATCTCTCTATAAGTGCAAAGATTGATTTATCTTTTAAGGTTTTAAGTGTGATATTAGGATAGTTATGAAGAACAAGGGTTTTTTTTTGTTTTGGTTGGCCAGAGATATAATGAAGGTGAAGGAAGTCTAAATGAAGGGTGAAGGTGTAAGTAGGTGAAAGAATGGTTCAGCTAATAAGATAGGCAAGGAGTAGCTTCAATCCATTGGGCTATGGAGTCATAAGAGGATTTAATTGAAATAGCAAGGTTCAAGAGTGGTCCATGGGGCAAGTCATCTATGTCAAAGGATCTCTTTAAGTTGATTTTATGGAATGAAACAATAAAAAATGGAGTGAGGGAAATCAAACAGATGAAGGAACAAAGGAAAACCTAAGATCAAGTAAGTACTTTGAAACTATCATGCTTTTGGCATGCACTTAAGGAAAGACATAAAAGTAATCTAAGATCAGTTAAGTACTTATAAACTAGCCTGCTTTTGATGTACTTTCAAGAGAAAACATTTAAAACACATAGAATAGCCTAAGATCAAGTAAGGACTTTTAACTTAGCCTTCTTTCAACATATTCAAAAGGAAAACGTTCATGATAAACATAAAAAGTAGTCTAAGATTAGGTAAGTACTTTGAAACTAGCTTTCTTTCAACATACTCTTAAGGGAAATTTTCAAAGCAACTGTTGGAGACAAACCAGAGGACGGGGCTAACCATAAAATTCCCTAGCTCAGCTTTAATTAGCAAACTTCTCAAGAACATTCAAAGACAATATTTCAAGCTACACTCAACAAAACATGGGCTAACCAAAATTCATTGACTGATCACACTTTATTGAATTATCTTTAAATAAACTGTTAGCAGAAAACATAAAGGATAAATATTTTCAGTGAGATTTAGGGTACTTCAAAAGTAAATCTTAATCTATATTTGTTGTTCTTTATCAGAGGAAAGTGGACAGAATGGAAAAAAAAGAAAATAACAATTTACATTAAGAAACACATCACCATTAACATAGAATAGGATCCCATAAATCAGCTTTTATTTGATGTTCAAACCAGTAACAATCATCAAGTCTAGTGGGTCTCTACAGCTTCAAACTTATCATCTTATCTTATGTATCTTCAATTACAAACAGGGCTACATAAGCTTTAGAAAAATATTTACATGCGACAGATATTCAGAGACCAACCTCTATATTGTCTTCTACAGCATTATTTATAGAAGAATGAGGAGGTGGAGTGTAAGAAGGGTTTAACTGTTCAATTAATGCATATTTTTTGCTTCCTTGCCTTTGAGGGGCTCAACAGAGAAGTTTTCTGATATTTTCTCTGTATCAATTGGTTTTCATTAAGTATTTAGCCGCTTAGAAGATTTTGTTGACTTTAAAACTCTTTAGGCAGGCTTGCAATAACTCTGGCTGCTTTAAACAAAAAATCACTGACTAAGGCAATAACTATTCCTTCTTTGATTTATTGAGGATGTAGGTGGCACTTTGGTAGCTGGGGGATTCAATTAGCCCCTTTGATGTGGCCGTGACGACTTCTTCAACTGATCTGACTCTATAAACACAGTGATTTATCTTTGGGTCTATTTTTAGGCTTGATTAAGCCATAATATTCATCTTTAACACTAATACTCTTTCATTAATTGATTCTGATTGTTTATGCTATTTGCAGGTGCGCAAAGGGTCTCATGATATCACCAATGCTCATGAGGCACGTGTACAAACATAAATTTGAACCCTGTAGATTCCCTTTCTATGTGAATATTAGCCTGTGGATTGTCATCCTGGTCTTCATGTTATTTTTAAAACTATGGGAAAAACTCATATAACCTGCAAAAAACAAACAAAAATTATAAAAATCATACGAGCATAGGTTTAAAATTTCTTTGGGAGGTTTGGGCGTGAGGGTGAACAAGAGCCATTGGATTAGAGTAATAAATGGTGGAGATTACTTGCTAAAATTATTTGGGGAGTAAGTTGAGTGGAAAGTGAAATGGGGGCGAGATTAAAATAGGAACGTTCGATCTCAGAGATCGACAGCTAAGATTAAAAGATGAAAAGAAATGTTAGCGAAAGGCAGTGGTATAGCAGAAAACCGACAGTAGTTTTCACGTTGCGTTTGGGTGGTATGCGGTTTTAGCTTTTGGAACGCGATATAGGTTAGCGTTCGACACGTGGATTTCTAAAACCACTTTTATCGCGCGAAAGTAGCGTACTGGGAAAGAGGGGTGAAAATTGTGCGATATGGATCGTCGACCATTGGATTGGAGGCTCTAGATCCAATGATGCGGGTTGAACGTGATGAATGAAGAGTTGTGGGGCAAAATGTATGCAGGGTCCAGGGTGACGTCAGCAAAATTGGCGCCCAGTGGGTGGGTGTAATAGGCTATCCGATTAAGTTCCAATCGTTAGATTTCTTTGATGGATGGTTACAATTGAAAAAAGGAGCAGATATGAAGAAATGAAGGGAAAGGGAATGGGCAAAAGGAAGGATCAATGGGAGTCGTCAGATCATGAGGATTGACGGCCGAGATCTATCAATGGAGGAGGATGAGAAGGGTGAGGTTTAATAAAGCAGAAGTAATGTGGGCCATCATATCTCAGAAGATCAATGGTAGATATTTCATTGTATAATCGCATCAACGGGAGGAAAGGGCAAAGTGGTGATGCAATGTGCCAATGTGATTTAGCGCAGACCATTCGATCTAAGAGAGATCAATGGTGAGGATTAAATAGACGGGTTGATGTTGGAGGGCTCACGAGATGGATGAGCACGATGCGATGGAGCGTGAACTGTCGGATCTGGCGGAATGAATGGTTGGGATTATATCGCATTGAAGAAAAGGGAAGAGGCCAAAACAATGGGGTTTTTTATTTTGTGATGTGTGATTAAGCACTGGCCATTGGATCAGTATTAGAGATCAATGGTGGAGATTTAATCGACAGGCGTGATGGTGAAGGGCTTATGAGTGGAGCACAATTGAATCTTAGCCGTCGGTTCTTGTGGATTTGACAGGTAATATTAAATTGGGGGATCAACATCAAAGGAGGAAAAGGAAAGGGTAAAGGGAAATTGCGAATGCCAATTTACGAGGGAGCAAGCGCTGTTGATCTGAAAAATAGATCGACAAGGGAGATTTAACAACGAAGAAAAAGGAAAAATGGCGGGTTTGAAATGGGGAGCGATATGGGTCCTTAGATCTGGGCATAGTAGATCAGATCAACGGCGAAGAATTGATCGCGGGATCACATTGGCGGGAGGAAAATAGCCATGTAAAACGAGTAAAATGTGTTTTTGCGATGCGATTAATACTTGTGATGTGATAAGTGCTTTGCACTCAGTCACAGTGCGGGTTATATGAAAAAGGGGTTAGGGCTTAAGGCTGAAAGGGTCTTAAGGCCTTAAAGAGAAATGAAGGGTTTTTAGGATTTTTGAAGGTTTTTCAGAGGATTTTGAGGGTTCCGATAGGGGAAAAAAAGGTTTTTAAACCAAATGAAAGGGGGACATAAGGTTTAAAAAGGTTCTTGGAATGGTTTAGAAGTAAAATGAGGGTATTTATAGATGAATATGGAGAATGAAAATGGAGAAGTGTAATGAGGGAAAATGGAGCCTCATGAGCAGTTTTTCTCTTAGTAAACTGCAGGTACTTGAGGGCTTTGAAGTGAAACAGTAGTGAAGAGTAGTTCCAAGGATAAAGGACATCATAAGACTTCAAGAACTCACAATTTGGAAATGAATTGTTTCTTGAAGGCTAAAAAATATTTAGCCACCATGTGATATGAAATTTTTTTATAGGTGGCTAACAGCAGCTCCAACTTGGGATGGCAGCTTCTTGGAGGTGTCAAGAACCACAGAAATTCATCTCTGGAATGTAGATCAGTATCTTGCATATTGACAACATTTTTCCTGTTCTCTGATCAACTACTTGAAAGATGATCAGAACTTGTTATATCAGTAAAATAATTTTCTCCCAACAAATACCTACACAACCTACTTCTTAAAAAAAATTCTTCTTCAAGGGGCTCTTGGACTGGCATACCTTTTCATCAATCATTTTATTCTTTTATTGAAAATATAAAACTAATATAATTCTACTCTTATTTATCCATGAGTTCAGATTATACAGTTGAACTCATAAGTTTCTCTACCTAACTACTATCTGTTAGGATTAGATTGTCTAACATATTTTTATTCTCTACATTTCTAAAACAGAAATTTAAAAACAGCCAACCCAGGATTAAGCAGTTTGACTTGATGTGAACTATGGAAAAAAAAAATCTGCACATAGACTAAAATTTGAAGAAAATTTAAAAAAAATGTGAAGGCTTAATATCTGAAAACTAAGACATCCTTCATTATTTCTTCAGCTATGTTTTGAATTTTTTTGAGTTGTTTCCTCTTTCTTTCTTGGTTCAATTTTTTGAGCATATTGGAACCAGTTTCTTTTCTATCTTTGACTCAAGATTTAATCTAATTAGATCCACTCTTATTTTGAGATTCATAGGTTCATATTTGAGCTTGTTTGGACCTTGGTTTTTCTATCCTAATCTACCTTACTAATAAGCCAATATTAAGTTGTTTGGAAAATCTAATTCACTAACCTGTCAGCAGTAAATTTAAGCTTATCCAATCATGATTAGATTGTATGATTGAATGGAAAGTGTTCCTTATGGTAGTGGCATTTAAGCTTGCACACTTTCATATTTTATTTGTCTTTTTTGGTATGGGGCTATATCTTTCTTGTTTTCATTCTGCCCTCTTTTTATTTTCTATTGTTTTTTGTATTTTTCTTTTTCTAGCTTTGAAAACAGTGATGGATATGATATTTATAATGAGGGAAAAATGAAAAAACTTCAAACTAGTATAGTCAAGAAAAATAATGTTTGAGCATCCTGCTATTGACAGGACCTCCAAAAAGATCAGTTCCATTCAATTCCTGCAATAAATAAGCATTGTTACCAGCATTATAATGAATGAGGTAAGGGCCTTTCCATAAGCTATCAAATTTTCCATGTTTTCCCTTATCTTTTCTCCTAGAATCCCACTTCAAAACATTGTCACTAATGCTGAAATCACTGGCCTTTGTCCTTATATCAAATAGATTCTTGATGTTGTCCTGCTTGTGTAGTGTTCTGTTGTAGACTTCCTCCCTGTTTTGTTGAAGATGTATAGTATGATGGATTCTCCTTGTCATATCATTATCCTTAGACTGTATTTCTTGGATCAACTTCATGACTGGCACTCCTAGAATGGTTGGAAAAATTGCATCTGCTCCATAAACTAGCTGGTAGGGAGACATTCCAATTGATTTCTTAAGTGTTAATCTGTCTGCCCATAGTGCATGTACTAGCTTTGTGTGCCATGATTTCTTATTGTCTTCCAGCAACTTTTTGATTATATTCACCAAAATTTTGTGTGAGGATTCTGCCAACCCATTACCTTGAGGGTAATAAATAGTAGAGTGGCCCAATTTAATATGATATTTATGACAAAATTCAACCATATTTTTGGATCCAAATGTAGCAGCATTGTCAGTTATAATCTTCCTAGGACAGCCAAATCTAGATGGGATATGATTTTCAAGGAATTTTATGATGACAGAGTCATTGGCTTGCCTAGAAGGGATGGCTTATATCGATTTGGTAAAGTAATATGTTGCAGTGAGGATCCATCTATGTTGGACAGATGAGGCTGGATGGATTTCCCCAATGAAGTCTAGACCCCACTACTAAAAAGGAGCTTCAACAGTGATTGGATGCAAGGGTAAGGGAAGAAATTTTCTTTTTCCTTCAAAGATTTGGCATTTGTGATAGGCAATAATCATTTTTTGTACATCTTGAAAGAGGGTGGGCCAATAGTAACCAGCTCTAAGGATTTTATTGGCAGTTGTCTTCCAATAGAGGTGGACTCCACATTCTACTTCACATAATTCATGCTTGATCTTATCTGCATCATTCTCAGGAAAAAATTTAAGCCATAATCCACTAGCATTTTTCCAATATAGACATTCATCTAAAATGCAGTAATTTACAACTTTCAGCTTTAAAAATCTTTCCTTCATTTTAGACAAACTAGGAGGTGTATTTAAATTGAGCAAAACATATAAAATATCAGCATACCAAGATGAAAACAGAAAATGATCTTCAATAATGGGAGTTGACAACCCCTCTTGTTCATCTAATGCATCTATCATGTTTATATCAAGAGCTTCAAAATTAGACTCAGCCATTAACCTTGCTAGTCCTTGGCCTTTTATGACTTTAGTGGGCTTGATTTCTAAATCATATTCAAGTATCACAACAATCCACTTTCCTCTTTTTCCATCTGGATCCTGGGTTAAAATGTCTTTTACAACTAAATTTAACACAAATGCAATTATGTGGGAATGTAAAATGTAAACTCTAAAGTCTTTTATGGCTTTGACTAGGGCAAAGGCTTGTTTTTCCATGATATTGTACTTCAGAGGTGCATCTCTTAATGCCTTGCTAAAGAATGCAATTGGTTTCTCTTGTCCCTTCAAGTTTTTCTATAATAGGAAAACAGCTACAGTGTGCTTTGATGCAAATGAAAAAATGAAGAAATCCTTTGTAAAATCAGGACTAATGAGAACTGGTGTTTTGGTTAATGCTTGTTTTACCAGTTCAAATGATTTCTTTACTTTCAAGGTCCATTTAAATCCTCCTTCATTTTTGAGAATATTTTTTATGTTTCTAAGGAGTTCAACCAGGTTGGGTATGAACCTTCTCAAGAAATTAATTTTCCCAATGAAAGATTGAAGTTCCTTGATGTTTCTAGGATGGTTGATTTGCAATATACCCTCAATCCTCTTTGGGTCTATCTTTATCCCCTCTTCTGATATGATGTCTCCAAGTAGTTTTCCTTCTTGGAGATCAAACATTGTTTTCTTTGGATTTAAAGATAACCCATATTTTCTGCATTTCTCAAAGACTTTTCTCAAGTGTTCTAGGTGTTCTTCATCTGTTTTGGAGAAAACAGTGATGTCATGAAGGCAAATAATGATGAAGACACATAATTCTTCTGAGAATGCAATATCCATGGCTCTCTGAAATGTAGCACCAGCATTCATTAAAGCAAAGGGAATTTTCACATACATGAAAGTACCCCAAGGTGTAGTAAAGGTTGTTTTGAGTTGATCATCAGGATGTACTAATATCTGATTGTAACCTGAGAAGCCATCTAGCAAATAAATTATTTTGGAACCAACTACCCTTTGTAAAATGTGATCCATCTTGGGTAAAGGGTAGTTGTCCTTTAATGAGGCTTTGTTTAAGTTTCTAAAATCAATACAAAGCCTAATCTCTCCTATTTTCTTCCTTACTGACACAATATTAGACACCCACTCTGAGTATCTAATAGGGACAATAATTCCAGCTTCATACATTTTCTTGATTTCTCTCTCAACCAAAGCTAATTGAATAGGGTTGATTCTGCGCATTTTTTGTTTAAAAGGTTTCTAGTTTTCTTTGAAGGGTATCTTATGTTGGATTATCTCTGTGTCATATGATTTTAGATCTTCATAACTCCATGCAAATACATCAGAAAATTCTCTAAACAGCTCAATATATTTCAGTTTGATGTGAGCTGGCAATGTTTTAGACAGTTTGATCATTTTTGGTTTTTGTTCACTGCCTACGTTACATTCTTCTACTTCAGTTTCAACAGGCTCCAATTTTGGTTTTTTGGCAACATAATTTAAATCAAACAATTATTCTAATGGGACCAGTCCTTTTGGAAAGCTTTGAGAGTTAGATTGCAGCATTTTTAAGTCTTATTTTTCTAATTCCGCACTAATATCCATTGTATGTTCAATTTTATTGGATAACAGATTTATATCAGCAATCTCTAGAGACTTTACTTCTTCATCAAGTGGATTTTCTTCAATAGGATAGTCATTTTCATACTCTAAATCTGAACTTGGTGGTTCAAATTCATTTCTGGACTATAAGAAGTCTTCTATTTTTTTATATCCTTCAAACACTTGCCAGTATTTTTCATTATCTGGGACATATGGTCTAAATTTGACTTGGGTTGTGCATTGTTTGGTTTCATAAGGTGTTAGACAAGTTCTAGCAGCAAAGGCTAAACCATTGGCAAGGATATTTTGGTTTCTTGGGACAAAGATAAGTTGGAATTCATCAAATGTTTTTAATAAATCCATGACATCATTTCTATAGGCTCTAAGTCTGAGTTTTTTGGCACTATATTCCCCATTCACTTGCCTAATAATTAACTTTGAATCCCCATGAACTTTTATCCTTTTGGCCACTAATTTCTTCAATAAGTGTAGGCCTAAAAGGAGGGCTTCGTACTCAGCTATGTTATTTATACATTGAAAAAATTAACCTATAAGAATGCCCTTCAGCATGATTTTTTTCTGTGTTGTGTATCCATATGCCTGCTTCGGCATCATTCTTAGTGCAAGACCCATCAAAATTCATACTCCAAAGAGGACTAGTTTTAGATTTACTAGTTTGACTACTATCCTCTTTATCTATTGTGCTTTTAGATTGTTCTTGTAAGTTAGCACTATGTTGAAATTGATTTAGTTCCTCATGTTCTTCGAGATGTTGAGGATCCTTCTCTTGACTCTCAAGGTTGACAACCAATGGATGACTATTTTGTAGCTCTAGACCTGTGATTTGTTTGCTGTGATTTTCTGTTTTGACAAACTGCTTTGATACTTTTGTCTTGTCTTCCTCCTTTTCTGTATCTTCCACTATGTTACAGTGAGCGGTGGGCACTAAGTCATTTAAGGTTTCTTGCTCATTAAATGTTTCATGATTGAAAAGAATAAATGAGTCAAGGCCTGTATGCACAGAATAAAGAGGGGAGTTTTCTAGTCTCTCTTGGCTACTGACCATGTATTGCATATGAGATTCCCTATAAAGTCTTCTAGATTGATTAAAAATAGGGATGGTAGCATATGTCATATCCATTTGCATTGTTCCTTGTAAATTAGCTCCCCATGATCTTGATAACAGCATACCATACTTGGGGGGTACATTAGCCACTACAATATCCATTACTAAAGACTTGGTTGGTATTTGAGCTAAGTTTACACAAAGGTCTTTGATCAAACCTAAAAATTTCACTCTACTGGAGTCAAAGGAGTAAGATATTTGTATGGTATGGTGATTTCAAGGCCTAGACTCTCCATTACCACTTTGGGCATTAAGTTACGAGAGGCCCTTGAATCATGCAAGCATTGTGTAAAATTTTGTCATGAATTTTCAAACTAACATAAAATGGAGGAACTAGCCCTTCTTGGTATCTTCCTTCAATCTTAGGACCAAATAAGAGCTCTGTTGGTCATCACTGAGGTTATAGTGTCATTATTTTCTCCTATGTTGAAGACTTTCAAAATTTTTGATGTATATACATCTTGGGTGACTAATTCAGTGAGGGGAACAGAGATTCTAATCTTGGCAATTTCCTATTCCAAACAGAAAGGCAGCTGATTTTTTGCAATGTTTGTTTCAACGTTGTTAATCACTACTTTATCAGCAAAATCAGCTTGCTGATTTCCTCTATTTACATTGGTCAAAATTGTTTTACTAGGAGCACTAGCTGAGGTGCTAACGCTGCTAAATTCTACACTCTGTTTTTCATTAAGTTGAGTGTCTTTCTCTTTGTTTTGATCAGAATTTACAGCCATTGTTTTATCCTTTTGTTTAATGTTTTTGGGTTTGTTCAGAGGGTTGTTTTTTGTAGAATTGTTAGAGGTTTTAATTTTGGGAGTTTCTTGATTCTTCTTACTCCTAAGGACATATTCTTTTGGAGTTTCTATGATGAAATTTTCCATCTCTTGATAATAATGTTTTTCCTTCATTCTTCCATCATCATAGGGTGTATATAAACCTTGTTTCCTATTGTGAGGAACATCAAAAGTATCATTGTCTACTCCCATCATGTTTATATCATCTTCCTCTGTTTGTTCAATTGTTTCTTCAACCTCACTCACATAGTTTTCTTGGAAAGAAGGTCTGATCTGTTGATCATCCTCTCTTTGTCTGTTTTGAGGTTGATTTCTCCTAAAATTTTGATTTTGATTTTGATTTTGATTTCTGTTTTGGGGAACTGATTGGTTTTCTCTAGCTTGTGTTATCTCAAGTATGCTCATATTTTTCATCATCTCTTCCATCATCCTTTCCATTTTTGAGTTATATGTGGAGGGTGAAGATTCCTCCCTAAATGATACTTTCTTTTCATTCCTCATCCTTGCTCTTTTCTCCATCAAATTCACTTCCACAGCAAGAGCTCCTTTTTTCATGTCTTCTAGAATCAAAGGGTCTCTTTCTCTTAGCTGATAGGCTATTTTAGGATCAAATCCTTCGAGAAATTTGTTCAAGGCTAAGCCTTGTGGAGGTTTCAAGTCTGGAGGTAGTGCATTATAAACACTATTGAATCTAGTGCAATAATTTTGAACACTTTCCCCAGTGTTTCTTTTGAGATTGTTGTAGTATGAAAGTATTTGGAGAGGGTTTTTTCTAACTTCCCATTTGTTTAAGAACAACTGATGCAGAGCTTGGAGATCATTAATACTTTGAGGGGTTAAGACTTTGAACCATTTTCTTGCTTCTCCCTCTAGACTTTGAGAAAATAACCTAAGTTTGACAGTTTCATCATCAATCTCATTTCTATCAAAATAGTCATTCATCTTGTCCACATGTTGTGAAGCAGCAGTAGCACCACTGGCATCATATAATGGTATCTTGGACTGATAGTCCTATGGTATATTGACTAGAGGTAAAGGAAGGACTAGAGGGGCATACCATGTTGCCATGATAGGAGGTTGTGGAAAAAATGGGGGGTTTATAGGTGGAGGATGTAAGATAGGAGGGGGTTGATGGAATGGAGTGATTTGAACAAAGGGTGTATGGATAACAGAAGTGGATGGACCAGCAAGAGACTGTTGAGCAGATCTTGGATGAGAGAAACCAAAATTATGAAGGAAATGTAAATCAGGTGGGGTAGTTTCTCTACTGCCAGTATTTTCACCACTATCTTGGGATAAAGGTGAAGGCTCAAATTCTGTCTGATCTATATCATCAAGTGACCTAGTTCTGAATGGTTTTCTTAAGTCAAATTGTGAATCTTGTAGAGCTGTAAGGTTTTCAGGAACAGAATTAGCTCTTTGGATTAGTCTGACAATAGTTGAAGCTTGAGCCTTAGGAGACTTCCTAAGTATGCTTTCAGGGTTATCAACTATCTCAGGAGGGTTTGTGTCAGGATAGGATCTAGTATGAACTCTTCTAGAAGCCACTATGCTATGTTTTCAGACCCAATAATAAGAAAATTTTTAACAAAATATGACAATATTTAGTAGGCTAATTGATCTTTAGAAAGAAAAATTTAATGCTCAAAGTCTTCTTAACTGATTTTTTCTGATGTTATGATAGTAATGGGTTTCCCAGTGGAGTCTTTAGGTTTATTTAGGATTGTGGAGTCACTAGGTGGAAATTTTTAGCTTTGGAAGGTAAAAATGTTTTATGGTCCACCATCATTTATTGATTTGAATAACAATCTGAAATATTTTTGGGTTTTCTGAGTTTTTTTAGTCCTATGGGTTATGAGAGTGTCCTAAATCTGTTTCACCACTTAGCTATGGTGGTGAGACAAACAGAGTTTACTCTTATGGCTTAGCTAGCTAATTCCTTCAAGGTTTGTTAAGGCTCTATGATAATCCTAAGCATTACTTATTTTGTCACTGATCCAAATAAGCCTTATCATGATTACCAACATACTTGGTAGTTCTTGAAGAGAGCTACTTATACTACATTGAACACTGAGTGTTTTCTTTTAAGGAATTTACTCAGAAGTCCCCAGCGGAGTCGCCAAAAATGTTAGGCCTCTGTAATTTAGTGGATTGGCAAGACTAAATGCTGCAGAGACTACATAAAAAATCACTTTTGGATTCTAGGATCTAGCTCTCTTGAATCCAGAGAGGGATCTCTCTATAAGTGCAAAGATTTATTTATCTTTTAAGGTTTTAAGTGTGATATTAGGCTAGTTATGAAGAACAAGGGTTTTTGTTTGTTTTGGTTGGGCAGAGATATAATGAAGGTGAAGGAAGTCTAAATGAAGGGTGAAGGTGTAAGTAGGTGAAAGAATGGTTCAACTAATAAGATAGGCAAGGAGTAGCTTCAATCCATTGCGCTATGGAGTCATAAGAGGATTTAACTGAAATAGAAAGGTTCAAGAGTGGTCCATGGGGAAATTCATCTATGTCAAAGGATCTCTTTAAGTTGATTTTATGGAATGAAACAATAAGAAATGGAATGAGGGAAATCAAACAGATGAAGGAAAAAAGGACAGCCTAAGATCAAGTAAATACTTTGAAACTCTCCTACTTTTGGCATGCACTTAAGGAAAGACATAAAAGTAATATAAGATTAGGTAAGTACTTCTAAACTAGCCTGCTTTTGATGTAATTTCAAGAGAGAACATTTAAAACACATAGAATAGCCTAAGATCATTAAGTAAATACTTTTAACTTATCCTACTTTAAGCATATTCAAAAGGAAAACATTCATAAAAACATAAAAGGTAGTCTAAGAGCAGGTAAGTACTTTGAAACTAGCCTGCTTTCAACATACTCTTCAGGGAACTTTTCAAAGCAATTTTTGGAGATAAACTAGAGGACAGGGCTAACCATAAACTTCCCTAGCTCAGATTTAATTAGAAAACTTCTCAAGAACATTCAAAGACAGTATTTCAAGCTACACTCAGCAAAACATGGGCTAACCAACATTCATTGACTGATCACACTCTATTGAATTATCTTTAAATAAACTGTCAACAGAAAACATAAAGGATAAATATTTTCAGTGAGATTTTGGGTACTTAAGAAGTAAATCCTAATCTATATTTGCTGTTCTTTATTAGAGGAAAGTGGACAGAATGGAAACAAAAAGAAAATAAAAATTTACAATAAGAAACACATCACCATTGACATAGACCAGGATCCCATAAATCAGCTTGTATTTGATGTTCAAACCAGTTACAATCATCAATTCCAGTGCGTCTCTACAGCTTCAAACTTCTCATCTCATCTTATGTATCTTCAATTACAAACAAGGCTACAACAGCTTTAGAAAACTATTTACATGCGACAGATATTCAGAGACCAACCTCTATATTGTCTTCTACAGCAGTGTTTATAGAATAATGAGGAGGTGGAGTGTAAGAAGGGTCTAACTATTTAATTAATGCAGAGTTTGTGCTTCTCGGCCTTTGAGGGGCTCAACAAAGAAGTTTTCTGATATTTTCTCTTTATCAATTGGTTTTCATTAATTATTTAGCCACTTAGTAGATTTTTTTGACTTAAAAACTCTTTAGGCAGGCTTGCAATAACTCTGGTTTCTTTAAACAAAATATCACTGACTAAGGCAATAACTATGCCTTCTATGATTTTTTGACACTGAAGGTGGCACTTTGGTAGCTAGGTGATTCAATTAGCCCCTTCGATGTGGCCATGGAGGTTTCTTCGACTAATCTAATTCTATAAACACAGTGATTTATCTTTGGGTCTGTGTTCAGGCTTGATTAAGCCATAACATTCATCTTTAACATTGATACTCTTTCATTAATTGATTCTGACTATTTATGTTGTTTGCAAGTGCACAAATGGTTTCATGATATCACCAATGCTCATGAGGCACAGGTAGAAACATAAATTAGAACCCTGTAGATTCCCTTTCTACGTGAATATTGGCCTGTGGATCGCCATCCTGGCCTTCATGTTATTTTTAAAAATTTGGGAAAAACTCATATAACCTACACAAAACAAACAAAAATTATAAAAATCCTGCAAGGATAGGTTTAAAATTGCTTTGGGAGGTTTGGGCGCGAGGGATAACTAGAGCTGTTGGATTAGAGTAATCAACGGTGGAGATTGCTTGGTGAACTTATTTGGGGAGTAAGTTGAGTGGAAAGTGAAATGGGGGAGAGATTAAAATAGGACCATCCAATCTCAGAGATTGATGGCTAATATTAAAAGATGAAAAGCAATGTTAGCGAAGGGCAATTGTATAGTGAGAAAATGGTAGTGGTTTTTGCATTGCGTTTGGGTGGTATGCGGTTTTAGCTTTTGGAATGCGATATAGCTTAGCATTCGACACGTGGATTTCTAAAACCACTTTCATCACGCAGAAGTAGCATATTGGGAAAGAGGTGTGAAAATTGCGCGATATGGATCATCGATCGTTGGATTGGAGGCTCCAGATCCAACGGTGCAGGTTGAATGTGATGAATGAAGAGCTGCGGGGTAAAATTTACGTGGGGTCCAAGGTGACGTCAGCAAAATTGGCACGCAGTGGGCTGGTGTAATAGGATATCGGGATATCATGTTAAGTTCCAATCGTTAGATTTCTTTGATGGATGGTTATGATTGAAAAAGGAGAAGATATGAAGAAATGAAGGGAAAGGGAACGGGTGGAAGGAAGGATCAAAGGGAGCCATCAGATCATGAGGATCGACGGCCAAGATCTGTCGATGGGGGAGAATGAGAAGGGCAGGGTTTAAAAAAGTAGAATTAATGTGGGATGTCAGATCTAAGAAGATCAACAGTGGAGATTTCATCGCAGAATCACATCAGTGGGAGGAAAGGGAAAAGTGGTGATGCAATGTGCCGATGCAATTTAGTGTGGATCGTTCGATCCAAGAGAGATCAGCGGTGAGGATTAAATTGGCAGGATGATGTTGGAGGGCTCACGAGATGGATGAGCATGATGCGATGAAGCGCGAACCATTGGATCTGGTAGAATGAATGGCTAGGATTACATCGCATTGGAGAAAAGGGAAGAGGCCAAAACACAGGGGTTTTTTATTTTGTGTTGTGCGATTAAGCGCTGGCCGTCGGATCGGTATTAGAGATCAATGGTGGAGATTTAATCGGCAGGTGTGATGGTGTACGCTTATGAGCAGAGTGTGATTGAATCTTATCCATCGGTTCTTGTGGATTCGATGGCTGAGATTAAATCAGGGGATCGGCATCGGAGGAGGAAAACGAAAGGGTAAAGGGAAATTGTGACTGTCGATTTGCGATGGAGCAAGGGCCATTGATCTGAAAACTAGATCGACGAGGGAGATTTAATGATGAAGAAAAAGGTAGAATGGCGGGTTTGGAACGGGGAGTGATATGGGCCATTAGATCTGAGCATAGTAGATCAGATCAACGATGGAGAATTGATCACGGGATCGCATTGGCGGGAGGCAAATAACCATGTAAAACGAGTAAAATATGTTTTTGCGATGCGATTAATACTTGCAATGCGATGAATATTTGTGATGCAATAAGCGCTTCGCACTCGGTCACAGTGCGGGTTATATGAAAAAGGGGTTGGGGCTTAAGGCCGAAAGGGGCTTAAGGCCTTAAAGAGAAATGAAGGTTTTTTAGGATTTTTGAAGGTTTTTCAGAGTATTTTGAGGGTTCCGATAGGGGAAAAAAGGGTTTTTAAACCAAATGAAAGGGGGACATAAGGTTTAAAAAGGGTCTTGGAATGGTTTAGAAGTCAAATGAGGATATTTATAGATGAATATGGAGAATAAAAATGAAGAAGTGTAATGAGGGAAAATGGAGCCTCATGAGCATGCTTTCTCTTAGTAAATAGCAGGTACTTAAGGGCTTTGAAGTGAAACAATAGTGAAGATTAATTTCAAGTATAAAGGACATCATAAGACTTCAAGAACTCACAATTTGGAAATGAATTGTTTCTTGAAGGCTAAAAAATATTTAGCCACCATTTGATATGCAAATTTTTTATAGGTGGCTAATAGAGTGGATCCATCTATTTATACATTCTCTGGGCCCTATCCCCACTACTTGCTACTTAGATGCTGAGTTACATCAGCGGACCCACCATTGGGAGATATTAAAAGAGGACTTCCTTGGAATGTTTGGACTCATTCGAGGAACATAAATGCTTGAAGAAGCCCTGCAAGACATTGATTCGTTCATCTTTAGGAAGCCTCACTCCCACACCCCACCAACTGTTCTGACATGGGAGGCCCAGATGCAAGACATAGTCAACTGTCGGAGCTTGGCGATTAATGAAGAGGAGGATAACCCGTGGAATATCGTTGTTCCGGAATCTGAAGGGAAAGGTACCGTTATCGAACCATAGCTCCAAAATGTCAATGTAACGCAACCTCTCTGGCTATGTGAGGTTAATATTAAACACCCTAAACTGGCAAAAATTGGGGACTATTGCGATGAAGGCACTGTGGGAAAAGTCGCTGAGCTACTTACGGAGTACCGGGACTTATTCCCTACAAATTTTTCTGAGCTCAAAGGAATCATGGGGGACCTCAGCATTATGCACATCAATTTAAAGCCCGAGGCATGGCCCATCAAGCAGCGGCCCTACCGATTGAATCCTAAGTATAAAAAAAAGTTCAAAGAAGAGTTGGACAAAATGCTGACCGCAGGTATCATTGAACTAGTTGAACAGTCATATTGGATTATTCCAATGGTCGTTCGGTAGAAAAGAACAAAAGGAGAAATATGCATATGTGTGGACCTCCGAAAACTAAATGATGCCTGCGTTCATGACCCCTTCCCTACTCCCTTCTCCGATGAAATATTGGATAGTGTGGGTGGCCAGGATGCCTATTTCTTCACAACTGGATTCTAGGGATACCGTTAGATCATAATTTCACTAGAGGATTGCAGTAAGACCACCTTTACCACCGAATGGGGCTCCTTCCAGTACACGGTCATGCCCTAAAGTCTTAAGAACACACCTGCTTTCTTTTCAAGGGTCGTAGTGGCCGTGTTCAAATAATTCACCCATAAGTTCTTGGAGCTCTACTTCGATGACTGGATGGTGTTTGGCTTAGTAAAATATCATGTCTCAAACCCATGATTAATGTTGGATGCATGTCACAAGCACCAGATCTCCCTGAATGTCAAAAAGTGCATCTTCTACGTGCCTTTTGGGATCTTGCTTGGACATATAGTCTGTCAGTAGGGACTGATGGTTGATCCTACGAAGATAGCTATAATTATGAACTTAGTAGCCCCTACAATGGAGAAACAGCTGCGCTCCATTCTCGGCCACATAGGCTACTACAGAAAATTCATTCAGGGATACGCTATGATCACAGCACCGATGGAATAGTTGCTAAAAAAATATGTCTCTTTTTTTTGCAATGATGAATGTCATAAGAGCTTTGAACTAATCAACGAGAAGATGATTTCTTCACCCATACTGATATTCCCTGACTGGTCAAAATAATTTCATGTACATCTTGATGCGTTAGGTGTTGAGCAGTGGAAAAGGTATGAATTCACTATGTGTTTTCTCATTCTTTTACTTTAAACATAATTATTTTTACCCTAGAAAGATGATTTATTACAAGAATTATGGTAGAATTGGGAAGATTTATGTTTATTGTAAAAATATGACTAAGAATTTCTTTTTATTGCTAAAAATAGGAATTACGCGAGGTGAACAGCTATATCAGAGGCGAGGCTGAGATAAATGCAACTGTTGTTCCTCCAGTGTTAGACCAAATCTTGCCAAGGACAAGGAAATCCGAACGCAACGCTAATAAAAGGTAGGGGACAGCTCAGCTTCGGTCAAAGTAAATCATGTGACAACTAAAAGAACGGAAGCGAATCCCTCGGGATCCTTCGATCCCGAGGGATCACTGTTCAAACCTCATCTTATTCCTTGTCTTGTCCATTAGAGTCTGTTATATAAGGCAATGCCTTTAGTGATTAGGGGAGATCCTTGGATTCAAAACATTTCTTTTGTAATATTACGTTTTATTGACTCTTGGCTTTAGAAAGCGAACTCTGTAATACTTTATGCTCGATTAATATAAAGGTGCATTTCATTTCATCTTTCAAGTTCTGAAGTAACCCATCAATGTTTCACTGGTGCTAAGGGCTCGGCCCTGGTGGAATTACTCTACTGTTTGTATTTCTATCCTCTACTTACTATCGTGTGATAATTGTGTTTAGATTCATTACGATTACAGAGTTATTTGATTACTGTTGAACAGAGTTCTGGTTTGTTGTGTGCGTTAATGAATTGCACTGCTATTCTATCTTAGCAATGATCATATTTACTGTCTTACTCATCTTGCTATATTTTATAAAGCTTTCCTGTTCTATACTTAATTCTGGTTGATGTTCCATTGGTTTATGGTTCATTCCGATTGACTATTTCATAGTATTTAATGTTGACATGGTTGGAGTTTATGGATATTTGTTGCTTGATTGCATTAAGTTTATACTTGTTGTTCAATTAATGTTTGTTGTTCCATTACTATTTTCTGATCATTTCTAATTCGTAGGTTCAGATTAGCAGAGAGACTGTTTATAGTTGTTGTGTACACATAGGAATTACGAATTGTTGTTCCTTTCCAACTCTTATTATTAGAAGAATTTCTTCTTAGTTATTTTCATCAGCAAGTAGTTCAAGTTCGATTTCATTTTGATTGCTTAAAGAAAAAGATCATCAACTATAGAGGACATTGGTTACTGCTTCCAAGTTCCCAGATTGATTGCCTTGTCTCAGTGTGATTTTAGTTGCATCAATTTCTAAGGGAATGAGTTATTGTTACTGTATCCCTGATTGATGTTTTGCAGAGTGAGTAGTTAAGATTTCAGATTATTTTCATTCATGTTCCTGTAATTAGATTTCTTTACAAGCATCTGTTTACTCTTGTATTTAGAATATTGTACTACATCTTTCACGGCATTACTCTTAGCTAATTGCAGTCTCAGACAGAGTACACTCTTGAAATAAAAATTCACTCTTGAATTGATAATTAATGTAGGATAATTAGGTGTTTAAAAGATACCTTTTATACCTCAACATTTTGGCGTCGTTGCTGGGGAGAATTTATTCCATTTCAAAGGAGTGATGCATAATTGAGTTTCTTTTTCTCGTGAAGAATTGGGTATTAAAGACGGAAGGTACGAACTTGCGCACCGAGCAAGGAACATACTTGCTCACAGCCCGCTTCACAGCAGAATTAGGTAAGCTTCTTTCTTTAGGTAGGAATGAAGGCTTGTTTTCTTGAATGAATAAACCAGCTAAGCAAAACAAAATTCCTCCTAAACCTGAAAAACCTAAGGGACTGGTGACCCTTGGGCGAAATTTTTTTATTGAAGAAATCCTTAAAAATATTGAATCTCAGCCATTAGTAGGACCTAGGAAAATTATCTCTAGACAACCTACTAGTTCCCTTCAGGCCACAGAGTCACCATCTGAAGCCTTTGCTAAGATACATAGTCAAACAGTGGGAATTGAGCAAGATTCCCAAGAAATTGAGAATCCCTGCCTAATTTCCCCACAAGAAGGGAACTCTAGTAATCTCTGTGAAGGAGAAGGGGAAACAGGAGAAGCAGAAGAACCAAAATCTCCTCTTGAAATAGTCCAAATAGTAAGAAATCTAGATAAGGGAAGTGAAGTTAAACTCATTCAAAACCAAGGTCTTGAATCACCTCAAACAGTAGGTCAGCAAGGAATACTTATTGTTCCAGACCAGGGAAGTGCTGTCAAGGCCATTCCTACTCCTTCCAGTTAGCCAAGGAATTCCATTGACATCCTAGAAGGATATTGGCACATATTTGACCAAGTGGCCCAGAACCAGCAAACCCCCCAGCAAACCTCTATACTGCAATATCCTATAGTAGATACTGCAGTTAATGCACCTATCAAAGCCATTCCCCTTCAACATATTCCCAAATTTCATGGCTAACATTAGAATATCTAGATGCATTTCTATTTGAATTTGATGTGTTATGTAGGGGGTATGACTATACCACCAATCCCCAAAAATTAAAACTATTTCCTTCCACATTAAAAGGATCAGCCTTACGATGGTTTATGGGGTTAGGTGGGGGTGTCATAACTGATTGGGATTAGATGAAAGCTGCGTTTTTAAAGAAATATCAAGATTATTGCAGGTCTTGGGAACTAAAATATGAAATATTCCAAATGACAGCAAAACCAAATGAAACCCTGGAAGAATATGTGGAACGGTTTCAATGCAATCTTGAGAGATCTCCTTATGCATCCTTACCTTTACCTGATAATGTGCTAAAAACTACATTTATTAGGGGAATGAAATATCAATGGGTTGAAACATTGAATATTATTGGAAAAGGTTTTATATATCAGGAAATCTATGATAACATCATTGATTTGTGCATCAGGAGTTCGAGGGGCAACACAAGGCTAAAATCAGCAGAACGTGACATGATTACAAGGGACAATAAGACCTCCAATGAAGGTGTAACTTGTGCAGAGATTGGCAAACTGCTGGAAGATTTTAAAACAGATATACTAGGGACTCTAACAATGCAGTTCAGCATTATGCAAGCCAAACAAAAGAAAGCAGAAGTAGAGAAAAATTTGGCAATATTCTGTCCTAGATGTAGAAAGAAACACAGCCACAAAGAGTGTCCACTGGATGTAATCAAATTTTTCGCCATTTGCACGAAAGATCACCCCATAGAAGGATGTCCCTCAATATAATAATCAGGAATATAATGGAATGTGGCAAAAATCAACCACCTTTCCCCAATTGGTCACAAAAGCCATTCCCTACATCACCATGGCCAAATCAAACAAATCAAACTAATTGGCCAAATTTTGCTTTCTACCCACCATTTTGGCAAAACAATGCTTATCCAACACAATGGTCCCCCTCTACTTCGTAGAGTTAGGCCTGGCAGTCAAATTGGAAAAGACCTACAAATTAGCTAACTGGAACAATTCCCCTCTCTCAACCTACACTACCAGCTCCCTATACAAACCCCTAGACCAACTTAAGACCACAACTTCTAGCCCAGCCCAACCCAAACCCAAACAATAGGCCATTTTAGTCTATCCAAATAATGGAACCCCCAGAATTAGAAACTAAACTAAGGGAGTGTAATGACCTTCAATTAAGGTCTGGGCATATAGTAGAAATAGAGAGAAACAAAAATGTTCATATTGAAGATCCGTTACCTGTAGAACAAACATTAAAAAAAGAGAAGGTGGCTCAACAACAAAATCAACAAGAAGTAACAACCTCTTCTCCACCATTTCCAGAATGATTAATCATACAACACCCATTAGAACATCTTGATTTTGATCTTCTGGGAGAATTAAAAAATTTGTGTATAAAAATCCCTCTCCTCCAAGCTATCCAAGACATCCCTATTTATTCAAAAACCATTAAGGAATTTTTCATAAATAATCCAAGGAGGAGAACAACCACCAACCCATCTATCCAAATAGTCGGTACTCTATCTGACTTACTATCAGGAATGGAAACACCTGTAAAATATGAAGACCCAGGAAATCCTATAGTGACAGTGCAAATCAATGGGAAATTCTTCCCAAATGCCTTAGTTGATTTGGGAGCTGCAATCAATATCACAACAACCACCACCTATCAAAAACTTGGCATTACATCACTAAAACCAACAACAACCTTATTGGAATTGGCCAACCGATCGATAGTAAAACCAAAGGGTACACTACAAGATGTAATGGTATCTATATATTCCTGCGAATACCCTGTCGACTTCCTGGTTATCAACCCAAAGAACCAGCTAGATGGACACACGTTAATCCTAGGTAGTCCTTGGTTGGAAACTGTCGATGCTTATATTGGATGCCGACAAGGTAACATGACAATAACAAGGGGAAACTATGTCAAGAATTTAGCTTTATATCCGCCATCCCAACCAAGCCTATCAATAATCAAAACAAGAAAACAACCTGCATCATATCTTATGGAAAATATGAGATCACCTCTAACAGTAGAATATGCCCTTGATTTTAAAGACCAAACAGAGGATGATATCATTAATAGTTTTATTAATAAACCACAAATCAGATCCCACCTACAATGTCACATGATCAAGGCAGCATTTGATAATAAAGAAGAAGAAGATCCTCTAAAAGACATCCCTGATCAAGTAATACCCACCACTTCTGTGTACAATAGTAAAATTGTAGAAATTGAGCTGGGAAAAACTCTAAACATTAACAAAAATCTGACTATTGAACAAGAAGAGAAGTTGGTCCAATTACAACAGAAATACAAAGCAGCCTTTGCATGGGATTACCTAGACATGAAGGGAGTTGACCCCCAATTATGCACACACCACATCTATACCAAAAAATATGTGAGACCCATTCGCCAACCCAAAAGAAGACTAAACGCTCACCTTAAAGATATTGTGAAAACTGAATTACAAAAACTATTGGATGTCAATTTCATCTACCCAATATCTGATAGCAAGTGGGTCTCTCCATTAGTAGTGGTACCAAAGAAGAACGGGAAGTAGAGAATATGTGTAGATTACCGAGAAATTAAAAAGGAAACCCAGAAAGACCACTTTCCCCTTCCTTTCATTGACCAGGTATTAGACACATTGGCAGGAAAGAAATTTTTTTCCTTCCTCGATGGCTTCTGTGGGTACAATCAAATCCAGATTGCCCCTGAAGACCACGACAAAACTACTTTTACCTGTCCTTGGGGGACATTTCCCTACCGAGTCTTACCCTTTGGCCTATGCAATGCCCCTGCTACATTTCAAAGGGCCATTCTCATCATATTTTCAGATTTAATAAATGAAGGGCTCAAAGTATATATGGATGACTTCACACCTTACGGAGACGATTTTGAGCCAGCATTAGAAAATTTAGAAAAGGTGTTGCAAAGATGTATTGACACTAGGCTTTGTTTAAGCCATGAAAAGTGTCATATGATGATGATCGAAGGAGTTATCTTAGGGAATTATATTTCAGCAGCTGGAATTCAGGTGGATCCAACTAAAATTTAGATAATTTTGTTAATACCCACACCCACCACACACACATAGGTACGTAGCTTTCTTGGATTTTCTGGTTATTATAGGCGATTTATAGAACATTATTCTCGAATAGTTGCACATTTATATGCACTAAATGGAAATGTTGATTTTATTTGGACAGTTAAATGTGACAATGCCTTCAACGATTTGAAAAATCTTGTCTCAATAGCCCCAGTGCTGAGGGGCCCAAATTGGAATTTTCCATTCCAAATTTCATCTGATGCCTCAGACACAGCGATTGGAGTAGTGCTTGGGAAGGAGGAAGATAAAAAACCATATGCAATCTATTATATTAGCAAAAATCTATCTCCTATTGAACTAAATTATACTGTGACTGAGAAGGAATTTTTAGCTGTAGTACATGCTGTAAATAAGTTTAGACATTATATAACTGGGTATCTTGTAGTACTATATACTGATCACTCTGCCATTAAATTTTTAGCAAATAGACCTGTTACAAATGGAAGAGTGACAAGATGGTTGATTTTATTGCAGGAATTTGACATTACAATTAAAGATCGACCTAGAAAGAGAACCCTGTAGCTGATTTTCTGTCAAGAATGCCAAAGCCAACAGATACAGAAGTAGTTGAAGACCACTTCCCAGATGAACATTTGTTCACTATTACTGTTAGAACCCTATGGTATTCTGATATAGAAAATTATTTGGCAATAGGTGAATTACCTAAACATCTAACCCTTAATGAATGAAAGCAGATAATATAGCATAGTACCCAATTCTCTTAGATTGGGGGCTACCTGTTTCATACAAGGACAGATATGCAAATTAGGAGATGTGTCCGGGAGGACGAGGTATTTGATATTTTGAAAGCATGTCATGATGGGATGTGTGGCAGACCTTTTGCAGATCGTAGAACCGCCCATAAGATTTTATGGATAGGCTATTATTGGCCTACCATTTTTAAAGATGAAAAAAAATTTATGCAGGCCTGTGATAGCTGCCAGAGGGCTGGTCACCCTGGGCAGTCTGACAAAATAACTTTGAATCCTCAACTAGTAATTGAGCCCTTTGAACACTAGGCACTCAATTTTTTTGGCCTTATTAGCTCCCCATCAAACTAGAAAACATACATCCTAGTTGTAACCGAGTATGTCACTAAATGGGTTGAAGCAGAGGCACTTTCAAAAGCTACAGAGGACTCTGTAATAGAATTTATTTTCCAAAATTTTGTGCGATATGGCCTCCCGAGGGACATAATCATAGATGGAGGACCACAGTTTTTAGGTAATAAACTAGCTGAAACATTATAGAATTACTACATTCAGCACAAGATTACAACCCCATACCACCCACAAGAAAACGGGCAAGTAGAGAGCACGAATAAAGAGATTGAATCCATATTGACAAAAATTGTTGCCTCACACAGACACGACTGGGCCTACAGATTTCTAGAAGCATTGTGGGCATACTGAACAACATGGAGAGCCACTACGAGATATTCACCATATCAATTGGTATTTGGAAAAGAGCCCATTTTTCCAATAGAGTTTGAAATTCATACATTAAGAATAGCCCAAAAGGTGGGTCTAGATTTAAATGAAGCCCAAGCCAAAAGACTACAGCAAATTAATGAGTTATATGAAATTAGGCTCCATGCTCTTTAGCACATCGCGTTAATTCAACAACAGAGAGAAAAATGGCACGACGCCCTTATCAAAGAAAATATCTTCCACGAAGGAGACTAGGCACTCCTATATGATTCTAGGTTTCAGGATTTTTTAGGGAAACTCCAAACACGATGGCTCGAACCTTACAAAATAAAAAAAGTGCATGATAATGGCACCATTACATTAACCACCATTGATGGATCTGGACATTCCTTCAAAGTATACGGTCATCGAGTACGATTATATCATTAACCGCTTACTCGAGAATCCTTCTACCAACAATTACAAGAAGATTCTACCATGAAAATTCTGGCTGAAGGGGATAACTCCTCCTTGGCACCCATTTATTAAATCATTTATTTTCTTTAAAATTTGTACATAAATATTGTTCATTTATTTTTATTGTTTGCTTCATGGAATTCTGTTTTTTTTAACTCTATTTATTTCATTTATTTTGAGTTTTTTCTATTCATTTCTAAAGGAACAACATTTTTGATATTCCTTTCGAAAGGAACGGTAGCTTTGCTGAGAATTTTTTCGTTGTTCCTCTTGAAAGGAATAGCAGTTGCACTGTTTATTTTCACTATTTCACAGATTTTTTTTATGTTCCTTTCGAAAGGAATAGTAGTTTCACAGATTATTTTTGTTGCTCCTTTCGAAAGGAATAGCATTTCCGCAGATTGTTTCTATTGTTCCTTTCTAAAGGAACAACACCTTTTGAGTGGATTATTTTTTTGTTTTAGACTAGTATTTTGAGGATTTCTGATGACTCTTCTAAAGGAAAACATACTATTTACACAAAATCATAAAAATTAAAGCTTACTGGAATCAACAAATGAAAATAAATCGTCATTTTTAAGAAAAAAATTTGGCAATGATAAGAAAAAGGAAAAAGGAACATAATCAATAACATCAATTTGTTGTTTTACTATCACTAATATGATTGATTATCCTTATCATGTTGGTTCTTCCCAAAAATTTTATAACTTTCTTTTATTTTTACTCATGGAGTAGGAATAAGGGCTTATTATTTTCTATTGAGATGTTTAGACTTCTTCCACCATCCCTAATTTTAAGGAGTGTTGAGCCATCCTTTATTTATAAGTATGAAAGTGCTATATCAAAAAGAAAAAATATTTATATATTTCACTAATATTTTTATGATATGGAAAATGGAGGATAGGGGGTCTCATCAAGAGCCAGCCTACCATGATCATAAGGAAGCAAGTGAAGTGGCATTCCCATCATGGCCACCACACCAGGGATATGGTCCAACGGACAATTGAAAAAAAAATTAAGAAGTCCTTGGAACAGGAGGTCTCATCACGAGCTGGCCTGCCCACTTTTCACTTCTCCCCGATGAATGGCATTGTGATTCATCTGGTTCCCAAGCCAGCACAATGGCCTCCGTTATGACATTTAAACAACACTTCCTTAGCATAAATAAAGGACAATGGTTCCAAGGGTGAGAAAGAAACTTTGTGAAGGTTATGGACACCTGTGGGCAACAGAGCTCTGCTGATTGTATTGTAGTCACATTTGTACACATCAATAGTAATATTAAACACTTTTTCCTATATCTCTACCTAAATATCAAATGAAAGTATGAATCCTCAACCCTTGATTTCGAACCTATTATACATGAAAATCATCATAAATTGATCACATTAGTCTGAGTGGGTAATAAACGCATCTGTACTTATGTTCATCTTAAGTTGTCCTTTCTCCTTATCTTTAAATCATTACAAACATTTCTATATCTACTTACGATTCATCACACACATCGATTTCAGTAAATGCAATAATTTGATTGATTTTATCATAAGTATGCCTGCTTTTCCATGTTGTACAACTGTTGCGCAGTACTTTCCTCTCTTAATTGACGGTCGAGGATAAGCTATCATCCTCCAAGGGGGGCGCAGATGTCTCTTAATCACTGCATGCAGATCAAATCCCTATATTTTGTTACCTGTATGTGAATCAAATACCCACATTGTAGGGAATAACAAAAACTTAATGATATTATTCCAATTCACCATGCTGTGTTGTTCCATTACATCACTGTGTGTTTGGAAAGAAGTAACAATGTGCAGAGAAGATGGGAGGAAGACCAATTCATAGAGAGCCACAAGTGCTAGTTGTTTTTGATGCTGCACGAGAGATTCTGGAAAAATTGGGATGGATTACACATTTCACGAGGCTGCAACAACCCCATGAAACAGTGGCTACCAAGTTTTTACAGAATTTGTAGGAGGGATACTCCATGGTTAGAGGAAGGCAGATAGCCGTAACATATTAAATAATTGCAAAGGTGTTTGGTCTACCAACGCAAGGAACCATATGGTCTCAAAAAAAGGTCAGGCTTCAAGAAGCCATGAATATTTTCCAAGATGATAGATAGACATTGGTCGTCAAAGGAAAAGGAGTTTAGCCGGCATCATTGGGAGAACCATGGATGGAATTGGCCAAGATAGTGTAGGCCTATATAACATGCGATGGAAGGAAAGATGTGGTAAGGCCTCGCCACCTTAAGTTATTGGTAGTATTAAAGCAGAAATGTACTGTAAATTTGCTTGCATTTTTAAATTCCTTACTTCATGATGTTGCCCGTAGTATAAGAAAATCTTGGCACGCAGACATGGTGGTAAGAAACCATTTCCTAATCAGATTAATAGTGAGTCGTAGTCTCACCCAACAACAAACCAGTTGGGAAGAGTCGATATTTTTTATTGATGGAAGATTATCCTTACCTGCCCCAAAACGAAAGAGAATGGCTAGCTTAGCAATTGAGCCATCAAATCGTAGATAGTACTCCCATTCAAAAAAAGTAGGGGAATGATAGAAGGCCTCCCGGGTAGCAGTAGCCAGCCCTTGGAATTTCCTAGCTTGGAGGATGAACAACCTCCACAATTGGAAGGAGGGAGTCCTCGTATTGATGAGGAAGAATAAATGAGCCACCACACCAATGGTGAGAAACAAACCAGTGTAGAAGAAGGAAATAATGAAGAAGAGGAAATTGAGGGAGAAATTCGCTACTCTGATGTGGAAGAAGGTAGCTACCATACCTGTGAGGAGGATGAAGATAATCATAGCAATGAAAGAGAAGGAACAAAGCCTCTCGAAAACACTACTGCAAGTTCACCACAAAGTCCTTTGCAAGAAGACCAATTGGACCAAATTATGGCCAATATGAGTGACTATGTGCAGCCTCATAGCCTTCTGGACCTTAATATTGATATCATCCAATTGCAGGAGCACTCTGCTATCAACAAAGAAATGGATAAAGAAATTCCAAATGAAACAGGAAATCCTAACGAAATGATGGAATCAGCTGGGTTTGCTTCCCCTGAGAAGCATGAACAAGAAAAGGAGAACACTGAAGCAGTATCCCAACTTGAAAATTCTTAGGGGATTGCAAAGTCAATTGAGGGTATAACTCTTGAAGAATTTAGCCAAGGGAATATGAACATTGAGGAAGAACCCCAAGAATAAAACAGAGAAGTGAGCCAAACTGATGGCATGGCTGATGAGGACCAAAACCCTGTTGAGCAAGAAAAAGGAACAACCGCTCCATTAAGAAAAAGGAAGAAAGTAACTGAGATTGAAAAATTTTGGAGGGAACGAATGAAGCTTCATAGACTCGTGGAACAACTCAGGAAAACCATTAGGGTTCTTAGAATGAAACAAATGCCCAAGATAACCACAAAGAGAAGAAGCATAGTCACCAAGAGAGCTTCGAAAAAGAGGAAAGTGGCCACTAAAATGAACCCCCAAGTTGCAGAAGCTATGGCTGAGCCTAATCATGGAGATATGGAATAACAGGCAGCTATTCTAGAGGGACCCACTTCAAGTGAAAATATGCAAGCTATTAGTCAGAATACTTTTAGTGACCCTACATTAGCCAGACTCCAAGAGGTGTTGGCATAGGCTCGACTAGAAAGGGAAAATTTGGAAGAAGACACTGTCCCTAGGAGAAGATATCAGGACTTGCAGCAGAAGATGAAGATCATCCATGAAGTAGAGGATGAAGCCCATGAGAAGTGTCAAAAGGTAGAGGAGAAGGCTAAAAAGGTAATGAATCAATTAAAATTAGCCCAAAATCAAATGGACACTCTCTGCTCATTGTACACCAATGTCTTAGCTTGTAGATGCCCTGCCAAGAATTATGCTTTATTTCTATTAGAAAGATATTTATAGCTAAAGATTAAGGGAGTTAGGGTAGGAAAATCTATAGAGCTAAAAACTATATATGATTTTGTAACATGCTGCAAACTTTATGGGGTAAAGGTACAACGCCTCCTGTGTGAGCTTTATTTGCATAATCTCATATTGGAAAATGATAGTGAGACAAATCCTAGCCCTTTTGTGGGTGATATCCAATACCAGGCATTTATTTCCTTTGCTGTTAATCAGTTAAAATGGCTTAAAGCCTATAATGTTTTTCAAAGGCAGGAAAATGAATTAGATTTTTGGGTTAGGAGTGAACCTAAGCACCCATTACAATTATGGGCTAGGCAGAAGAATTTGATGACAAAGGAAGGTGTTATCCAAGCATTGGGGCCTGTCCAAAATTCCATTGTCTTGAAGGGGATAGACTATTTCCTATCTATTAGAAACCAGGCTTACATAGCAGCTAAGTTCCGATGGGGAATTTCTAATCGGAATGTTCAAAATAGAGAACCATTTAATTATAAAAACTTTTGATTAGCTGCAAACCGCTTGGGTTCCTATAGCAACCTCATTTTGAGGGAAGGACCATTCTAGCTAGGGTGTAGGTTTCGAAGCCCCATTGCATGGTATCCTACTACAGATTACAAATCCATTTATGAAATACCCGAAGGACAAATAGATCATGTCTTCGAAGCATTAGCTGCAATGCATGGTTTTAGGCCTTTCGATGAAAAACCTTCTCCAGCTTCTTATTTAACTGCTCTGCATGTGAACTATAGTTTGCATGAGGACATGAAAAAGGGTAAGCAGGGGGGTATGTTGAGTAGTGGAAAAGGTAAGAATTCATTATGTGTTTTCTCATTCTTTTACTTTAAACATAATTATTTTTACCCTAGAAAGATGATTTATTACAAGAATTATGGTAGAATTGGGAAGATTTATGTTTATTGTAAAAAGATGACTAAGAATTTATTTTTATTGCTAAAAACAAGAATTAGGTGAGGTGAACAGCTATATCAGAGGCGAGGCTAAGATAAATGCGGCTCTTGTTCCTCCAACATTAGACTAAATCCTGCCAAGGACAAGGAAATCTGAACGCATCGCTAAGAAAAGGCAGGGGACAGCTCGGCTTCGGTCAAAGTAAATCATGTGACAACTAAAAGAAGGGAAGCGAATCCCTCAAGATCCTTAGATCCCGAGGGATCATTGTTCAAACATCATCTTATTCCTTGTCTTGTCCATCAGAGTCTGTTATATAAGGCAACGCCTTTAGTGATTAGGGGAGATCCTTGGATTCAAAACATTTCTTTTGTAATATTATGTTTTATTGACTCTCGGCTTTAGAGAGCGATCTCTGTAATAATTTATGCTCGATTAATATAAAGGCACGTTTCATTTCATCTTTCAAGTTTTGAAGTAACCCAGTAGTGTTTCATTGGTGCTAAGGGCCCGGCCTTGGTTGAATTACTCTGTTGTTTGTATTTCTATGCTCTGCTTACTGTCGTGTGATAATTGCGTTTAGATTCATTACGATTACAGAGTTATTTGATTACTGTTAAATAGAGTTCTGGTTTGTTGTGTGCGTTAATGAATTTCACTGCTATTCTATCTTAGCAAGGATCTTATTTATTGTCTTACTCATCTTTCTATCTTTTATAAAGCTTTGCTATTCTATACTTAATTCTGGTTGTTGTTCCATTGGTTTATGGTTCATTCCGATTGACTGTTTCATAGTATTGGTTGTCGATAGCGTTGGAGTTTATGGAGATTTGTTGCTTGATTGCATTATGTTTATACTTGTTGTTCAATTAATGTTTTTTGTTCCATTACTGTTTTTTGATCATTTCTATTTCGTAGGTTCATATTAGTAGAGAAATTGTTTACAATTGCTGTGTACACATAGGAATTACGAATTGTTGTTCCTCTCCAACTCTTATTATTAGAAGAAGTTCTTCTTAGTTATTTTCATCAACAAGTAGTTCAAGTTAGATGTCATTTTGATTGCTTAAAGAACAGGACCATCAACTATACAGGACATTGGTTACTGCTTCCAAGTTCCCAGATTGATTGCCTTGTCTCAGTGTGATTTCAGTTGCATCTATTTCTAAGGGAATGAGTTATTGTTACTATATCCCTGATTGATGTTTTGTAGAGTGAGTAGTTAAGATTTCAGAGTATTTTCATTCATGTTCCTGTAATTATATTTCTTTACAAGCATCCGTTTACTCTTGTATTTAGAATATTGTACTACATATTTCACAACATTACTCTTAGCTAATTGCAGTCTTAGACAGAGTACACTCTTGAAATAAAAGGTCGCTCCCAAATTGATAATTAATGTAGGATAATTAGGTGTTTAAAAGATACCTTTTATACCTCAACATCCGGCATTGCCTTGGGTGTGGTCCTTATGTAGCCTGGCACGGGGGTATTGATCATCTAGTTGCATTTTCCAGTTGAAAACTCTCAGGTGCCAAACGAAATTACTCTACAATTGAGCGCGAAGGACTGGCTATGGTGTATGCACTACAAAAATATCGACACTATCTACTGGGTGGACACTTTAAGATGTTCACAGACCATTCGACATTGAAATACCTGCTCAAAAAGCTTGTGTTTTGGGGGCAAACTTTCTGCTGGTTTTTGTTGTTTTAGGAATATGATTTTGAGATCATTGTGAAGCTTGGGAAGTTGAATGCAGGCCCGGATCATCTGTCTCGTATTGATACAGGAGAAAAACCCACTAACTTGGACGAAGGCTTACCCGATGCGTAGTTGTTTACCATTAAAATGGTGGATGATCACTTCGCTGATATTGTTGAGTTCCTTACTATGGGTATGGCCCCTGCTGCGTATTCGGTACAACAGAAGAAGGAGTTGGTTACCCAGGCGGAAAACTTTACTATCATTGTAGGACAGCTATACAAGCTAGGTGCAGATGAAATATTCCACAGATACATTTTAGAACATGAACGATCTACTGTCCTCACATAAGCCCATGAGGGAGTCGCAGGCAGCCACTACGCAGGCAGGGCTATAGCACAAAATATTTTGAGGGCTGGCTTGTGGTGGCCTACCCTGCATCAGGATTATTACACCTATTGTAGAACATGTGATACATTCCAACTAACTGGATGACCCTCACAACGCGATGATATGTTGTTACAGCCCCAAATGGCCCTACAGGATTTCGATAAATGGGCCATTGATTTTATATGACCCATCAATCCACCAGGCAAGAAAACCAGTGCGCACTACAGTATCACTGCCGTTGACTATGTCACAGGATGGGCTAAGGCATAGGCCGTAAAATATTATACCGCTGATACTGTTGCGTACTTCATCTTCGAGCAGATTCTGACTAGGTTTGGTTACTTGAAAATCATAATGAGCGACAAAGGTATGCATATTGTTAACCAAACTATTCAAGCTTTGAATGAAGAATTCTGGATCCACCATGCCAAGAGTACACAATACCATCCCCAACCTAATGGGGCGGTTGAAGCTTTCAAGAAAATTTTGGAGCAGGAATTAGCGAAGGTTTGTAATGCCGATCATAGTGACTGGGATATTCGCATCCCCTCAGTTCTATGCGCTTACTGAATTACCTGCAAAAAGCTGACCGGCAGGACACCTTTTCGAATGGTCTATGGCAAGGAGGCCATCATGCCCATAGAATATGTTGTTCCTAGCCTACGCATTGCAGCATTCACAAATATGGCAGACTCTGATATCATAGAAGAACGCCTAGCGCAACTTGTAGTGTTGGAAGAAGATCGGTTTATTGCTCAGTTTCAACAGAAGGTACAAAAAGCTAGAGATAAAGCCTGGCATGATCGACACATTAGCCAGAAGAAATTCGTCGCAGGTGATCTTTTCTTGTTATATGACAGAAATTTATGAAACATCCTGGAAAATTCTGGCAGCATTGGCTTGGTCCCTACATAGTTCAGAAGGTTACGAATGGCAGAGCAGTCCAGTTAGCTTCCCTACGTAGTGACCTCCTCCCTGGCTTTGTCAATGGAGGTCGACTCAAACCATACTGGGCTACGGATTATGGGGTCACACCAGTGTAGCGATGCGGGACAAGTCACAAGATTGTGTTGGGGTACTCTTGGAACAAGGTCTCCTAACAAGCTATGAAACTGGTCCATTTTGGTTATTTTTTATTATATTTAGTATAGCGTAAGGGTTTTGGGGCGGGTCAAAGCCCCAAATGCACTGTAATGGGTCAAAGGGTAAACTAGGGGTCTAAAAACCATGGGTTGTGGACCATAGGAATGTTAAAGCTAGATTGTTATAAATAGAGAGGCATTTTGGATTGTAAGAGGTAGGATTTAATGAGCCATTGATGTGATTTGTTGTGTAAGCTATCTGTTTGGGTTTTGAGGAATGGACTCCTGCTGGCTGTGTGCGTAGAGCTCCTAGTCCATCTGTGTGTGGACCCTGCTGCTGTGTGCGTAGGTTGGGAAGGGAATTGTAAGGAAAGATTGTTGAATGAATGAATGTGTAGGATTATTAGATCTGAATCTGTGAGTATTATTGAATGAATTGCTGGTAATTAATGTGTTATGCATTTTCTATACTTTCGTTGCGAAGGTCTGTGTATTGAATGATTGGATCTGTTTCGCTATGGTTATATAACATTCCGAAGGTCTGTGTATTGAATGACTGATCTAGATCTGTTCCGTTCTAGTTATATAATGTTGTATTGATTTTATGAAAAGCCTATAATTGTAGATCTAGTGCACATGGATGCAATTAGATACATAGTTAACCCTGTGAAGAGACAAGGTAATCTGAACAGAACACAACCCTGCTTTCCTTACCCTTCCTTTCTCAGGGAGTGGAAACCTGGTTCTAGCACCCACCCATACTACTTCCGGTGAGACTATGACCTGTGAAAGCAGGTCACTACGGAAAGGGCTAGTAGTATAGGGGTTTGTTGGCAAACCTTTCACACTGAACCTGGGTCAGGGCCCCTCAAGAAAACATTTATAAACAATTGGTGAAGGGAAGGGAGGTCATGGACACTCTTAGGTGTCAATCCCTTGAACCATTTTCTTACTTCTCCCCCTAAAATTTGAGCAAAAATTCTCATTCTGATAGTTTCATCCTCTATCTCTTGATAGTCAAAATCATCATTCATTTTTTCCACATGTTGTTGAGTAGTTTCAGGACCAGTTCCATCAAAATGTGGGATTTTTGATTGATAATCCCATGGCATAGGCACCAGGGGTTATGGTAGCACTAATGGAGCATAACAGGCTGCCATGATTGGTGGTGGGGGAACCCAAGAAGGGTTGGTAAGAGGAGGGTTTACCAAGGGAGGTGGAGGGTTAAATGGAGGAAGGTGGAAATTGGGTGTATGAGTGGAGTTTTGGGCACTCTGGTGGGAAAAGTTGAAGATAAAGGTAGGAGTTGAAGATACACTTGATTAATTTGACTGAGGATGAGAAAAATTGGAAACAATAGAAGGAGCTACTGTAGTCAGAGTAGATAATTCTACAGACTAATGGAGATAAGCTTCATCAATAGTTGAGGTGAGCTTTGTTACCAGACCTTGAAGGGATTCGAAGTGTTGGAGAAGATGAAAGTGGGTTTGAGTGGAGGTAGAGGCTTCCCCAATAGAAATTTTTTGTAAGATGGATGGATCAAAAAATGTTTGGGATATCCAATTCTAAGATTTGGTCCTGAACAAGCTTTGCTCAAAGTGTAAGTTGAACTAGATATCTTGTAAGGTTGCAAGGTTTTCACGGAGGGAATTTGCTTTGTGAAGAGGCTTGCTAATAGTTGGATTCTCAGATATGGGATTTTTCCTTATGATTTTCTCTGGATTTTCAACTATTGTAGGGGGATTTGGGTCAAGATGGGATCTGGTAAAGATTCTCTTGGAAGCCAGAATTCAGATCCAAGGCACAAACAGGATGAATATTTTTCTTGAAAACCAATCTGTAGAAAATACTTAAATCACACAGTAATATAATTGGGGTTTCTGAGTTCAGACGAAAGATGAGATTTTCAATAACTCCCCAGTATGGTCGTCATTATGCTGTCACTCTGTAATTTTTAATATTGGCAAGGAAAAACGACAGAGGATAACATCAAACCACTTTGGAGTCTAGGACCTAGCCTTCCTAGACTTAAAGAGGTCTCTCTCTATTTTTTATGATTTAACTTGATGATTATAGGTGATGATATTAGGCTAGTTATAGTGATAGGTGTTGTTTGTTTGATTGATGGTGTGGTTGGATAGATAGGGCTACATGAACTAATCCATTATACTATGGAGTCAAAAGGCTCGAATGGCACATCAACATAAGAGTATCACAGGGCAAGCTAACTGTGCTAAATGGATCTTAAGAGTTGTATGAATTATGAGGTGAAAGAAAGAGTGAGGTTCAGTAGTGACTAAATAGAAGTTAGGAATTCTTTAATCAAACTTCAGTAGAAAACATTCAAATTGTAAATGTAGATAGAATTAAGGTGCTCCGACAACAAATCTGAATCTTAAATTTCTGACTTACAATTAGATGAACAGATGCATAGAAGGGAAAAAAATAGAAAAATTTAAAACATAGAAGTAACGCATCACCATTTTAACTTGCTCAAGAATCCTAAAAACGGTCTTTGATTATTGATGTCCAGCTCCAAAATTATAGTGCTCCAATATAGTAGTTCTTACAATGCAGGGGCTAACAATATCCAACCCTTGATAATGAAAATTCGAGTGCTATTTAGCTAAAACTAAGTTATTTTCCATAATTCACTTTAAAAAAATTCATTAATTACAAACAAAATGAATTTAGATAAGTGTGGCCATACAAGGCCCGAACAAAGAGAATCTTTGACAAAACACCACCTGTAGAATTAATTTCGGTAACTCTTCAATAATGTAAAACTCGGGCTTCTCTTTGTGAATAAAAAATATGGCTTGAAGGCGGCTGATATGGTTGCGAGGAGGAAACAATGGGTGGCTCTGATATCTGGCTTTTATTTTTTGCTACTTCTACGGGATCATTAAAGATGACGTGGTGTTGGAATTTCTGATCAATCATGGTTGTGCTGAGGTATCCACCATGATTTTTCAATCTTGGTACATACATAACTTGTTCCACTCCTTTTTGCTGGGAATTTTCATGCTTATGACCTATCAGTACACTTCATCCACTTTTTTTTATTTCTTGAATGTGGGCCTAGTGAGGAAAACATGCTTCAGCTCATTTTGAATAAAGATGACTTTGCTCAAGTGGTCCTAGAAAAATTTCCCAGTCATATTTCCTTTGATGTTGGTGAATTTGGTAGTATCCTTAGTTGTTTCTTTGAGTTTGGCCATATAATATCCCCTTTGTATCAGCTTTTATTTATTACATGCAGTGAGGGAAATCATTTTTCCACCAGGGGTTCAATCTTGTTCAGGAATCTGTTGATGGCCAGGTCCAACTCACGACATTTCTCCTCCAACTGCATTACTAAATTCCTCTTACTGAGGACCTTTATCACTTCTAATATGGTTGTTGTTATGTCTTGTACATCCAACCTTTCAAGCTCATAGCTGGTTTTGGAGTTCAGGAATTTTATGATTTTAGGGGCTGTGATTGGAATGTCTCCTAATTCTTGATTTTCTTTTTCAATGGCCACTGAACATTTTTCCACCAAATATTTCATTTCAAAAATTATGTGGATGGGGTGCCAAATTTCCTCCATTGACTTTATGATATCATCCCAAATTATCAACTTCATTTGGCCCAAAATTCTGATGTCTAAAAATTCCTTCTCTACCTTTTCCAGTATTTTAATCTTCCTTTGGGCTATCTCATGGGCAATTTCAGACTTAGCCTTTTGATCTCTCAGGATGCCAATTTTTGCTTCCAATTTATGGGTCTCTTGTGACTGTAGGGTCATACCTTCCATGGCCTTTGACAATTGGTCTGTACTACTATATGTTCTAGTGATTGTGGGAAAATCTGATGGGATTGTTGAAATGGGGACAACTTCCATTGGGATAAGTGCCACTCGAGCTGCTTCTTCTATCTCCTTCACCAACTTCTCCATCTTATTTTCCATATGTTTCATTTAGGCAAATTGTTCCATAACTAACATCAATAGCTCTACCTTCTGTGACTCATCTTTCTCAATGTCTTTGGCCAAGGGCTGTTCTGTTGCTGGCATATTGAGTTGTTTCTTAAGGGCTACTATATCAGCATTCTTCTTCTTTAAAACCTCCTCCACATCCTGAACATTGGTTGGGTCATGACCTAGCTTCACTATTAACTCTTCTAAAGACTTGATCCTTGAGTCTTTAGCCATGGCAGATATATTTTCTATCCTGATTTGTGACTGAGCATTGGATAAAGATACCTGCATCTTTGACAAGCTCATAGCAATACTTGTCAAGGTGTAGGCCACCATATCTCCAGTATTCTTATGTAATTCCACCTGGTCAATCGGATGGATATCTTTGGAATTAAATTTGAATGATGCCTTCTTGTAATATCCTTCTCCTTAGGGTTGTGGGATTAAGTCTTCTAGAAATTCCATCTACATCCTTCTCTTCTCAGTAGCAAAAGAAGACAACAACACGCTTTGTGAGCTTGCGATCTACTTCCAGAATTGATTGTAAGTTTTAGTCTTCAGCACCTCATTTCTCAATTTTATTTCCATGAATGCATCATAAAATGATTTTTATTGGCCTTCTATGGTAGGTCTAGAAGTAGATGTCTATATGGCCTCTTGCTGCATAGACATTGCGGTTGTAGATGTAGGGGAGACCATTGTTTGACCACCAACTAGAGATGGCCTAAGGGTGTCTAAAATATGAACCATTGTTTTCTACCCAGATTATCCTCCTTGATCAATATCCATATGAACTCGAGCCCTCTTCCTATATCTTATTTTGAATTCTTTACTAGAGGTATTGATCTAAAAATATTGTATTAGTTTGTTGTGCTAAGTGCCTTTTCAATTATAAAACATGTGCATACTTGTCTCGATAGTTTTCTTAAGGATTGATAATTTTAAGCATGAAATATAAGTGATTTTAGTGAATTAGAAGAATCAAATAAGAGAAACTAACATTGAACATCATTGTATAATAGATAAATAAAACCACACATAACATTTACATAGTAGGCATGATGAAGCAGTTCACCCTTCCTAGGCTACATCTGCTGGTCCAACTCCCAATGGCATGTCCATATTTCATTATGCTCAAAATTTTTCACATACATGTGTTTACAGACCTCTAATGGTTGTTTTCTCTACAGCAATGGCTCCAAAATTCTCCAATTAGTCTATATTGACTCTTCATTCACTTAGAATGGGTGAAAAATGAGCCTCCAATTCATTTTCCTAGTAACTCCTAGAAAAACTCCACTAATTGTGGAGAACTCCAATTTATTGGACTAGTTAATTTAGCCAAAAACCTCAAAAATAAGGCGCGCTCTAAATTTTCCGCCAACGCTAACTGAAAATTTAAATTTAAGGGTAGGTTTGGCCACATGTGCACCCCTAAACCCTGCCTGATCGTAACAGTGGGTGGAACTGTAAGAAAGAACCGTGGTAAATAGAATTTCAACCTGAGTTTGAAATAGAGTTAACATATCTGTCAGAGTTTAAACCGCCTGATAATTTGCATGTGATAAGGTTGACGGTTAAGTTAAATATCGCAGGTTACCAACTGTCGAAGATAACATTCCTTATGGTGGTTTAACATGTGAATGCTTCGTGGGGCCACTGGCGGTCCCCAACCCCTGCTCCAATTTACATTAACATTTAAATATAACCCAAATGCCTATATAGTTAGGAAACATTTCAGTGTGGGCAGTTAAGTTGTGTGGATCCCATACCGGTGGTCGCGGGGTCGAGCCCTGCGTACCTCCATAAAATTTTACATTACCATTAAGGGGACACGTGGCGGCCTCAGGGATGGCCACGTGTCACCCTCCCATGGTTCATCCAATATAATGTACAACCTCCAAAAAAACACAATGCACCACTTGTCAGACTCTGACTAGCTTTGAGAAAAGGAATATTCTTCATAATATTCATTTTTGCTAATTTTGCACCCTCTGTGTTGATTGGGAATCCCAGTCAAACCTGTTGTAAAAATTAGGTGTTTGGGAATTCGATCAGAACGTGATATATCCCTCATACGATATCGGTTTTTCAAACCGTTCACGCCACCGCAATAAGAAAGATGAGATATACGCAACCATCCTAGTCTCAACCCAATCCTGTAACTTTCAATTTTGAGAAAAAATTATGAACTCCTAATCACACCTCCCCATTGGGAAGCTTTTGGACCCCAAAATACTTGATTATGTGTTCAATAGATAAGGGTAAAACTCCCTCACCTTTCCAACCTCCATCCACTTTTCCTTGCTTGGCTTAATTCCTTTGAGACCAACTTGAAGGTAGTCAACACTTCCCATTTTGGATGCTCTTGTCCTCCTATCAAGAATTGTATCTTCCTTGAGCTCGTCTAGAAATTATAGTGAGAAATATTCAATACGAGGTCGCTGAAGATCACTTCCTTGATCATCAATCAAAGGTGTCTCATACAAACATATGTTTTCAACATTAACAACTAAATACATTTGCATTTCTGAAGGCAAGTGAAGTTGAAATGCATTATTACCATATTGCTTTATGATCTTGAATGGACCATAACGAATGGGTTTGAGCTTTTTACCTTCCCCTTGCATTCTTTCTTTGCTTATGTGCAACCATGCCTCATCTCCCTCTTAAAACTTGTGATCAAATCTATCTTTGTCATGCCTCTCTTTGTACTTTCTTTGAATTTTCTCAAGCTGTTCTTGAACTTGTTGATGTATAATCTAAATTTTCTCAATGAACTTTCGAGCCTTCTCAATATCACTATGGCCATCAATTGCAACTTCCTTATCAAGGATGAATTATAATGGAAATTTTAGAAAATACCCAAAGCATAATTCAAAATGTGATGTATTTGTAGAAGATTTATTTTCCCAGATGTAAGTGTGTTGAATATAATGCAGTTGTTCATCCCACAACTTAGGATGTTTGCTGTAATATCCTCTCAATAGATGCACAACGGTTTTGTTCATCGCCTTGATCTATCCATCAGTTTGTGGATGAAAAGCAGTACTACTTTTCAACTTTGTGTCCATAATACTCCAAATATTGGACCAAAAATTCCCAATGAACCTGGAATCCTTATCACTAACAATAGAAGTAGTCAATCCATAATGAACCCATACATATTGAAAATAAATTTCAGTAGTTTGTTCAACAGTAATGGTTTTTTTACATGGCATAAGTATACACATTTTACTGAATCTATCCACAACTACATAAATATAGGCATGTTGCTTCCTTGACATAGGTATACCTCCAACAAAGTCCATGGAGACACTCTCCCATGGCCTTGATGGTATCAGTAGTGGTGTGTACAACCCAATCATCCTACTACTAGGCTTGTTTGTTACACACATAGAACAACCTATTATAAAACACGACACATTATCTATCATGCAAGGCTAATAGCAATACCTATGTAGATGCGCTAATGCTTCGCTTACCTGAAAGTGTCCAGAAATAGAGATGAATGAGATTCTCTCATGACACTTAGCCTCTCTCCTTGTGTTATACATATTTTTCCCAAAGAAAACAGAAAATTTGTATGCATGTGATAATCATTTTCTTCAACTTGATTCCCTTCACTCAAACTAGCATACACATCTTGAAAATCAACATCATGTGCATATTGTTCTTTGTAACTCTCATCTACAATAGAATCATTTTTTAGTAAAGTAGATGCACTAATAATCAGTCTTGAAAGCATATCAGCAACTTTATGAAAATACCTTTCTTGTACCTTCTAACTAAGTGAAACTATTGAAGAAATCCCATTCACCTGAAATGTCATGATTGTTGCAATTTTTTTGTGACTGCAAGTACTATAATGGTTGGTTATCATTATGTATAATTGTCTCTTTACCCATCAAGTAGTTTTCCCACTTCTTGACACTTTTTACCAATGCATACAATTCTTTGTAATATGTAGGATAATTAGTTACAACACCATTGAATGCTTTAGGATTAAAAGTGATAGGATTACAATGTTGCAAAATAACTACGCCCATGGCATAATCAATAGCATCAATTTGTATCTCGAATGGCTGTCTCAAAATTGGTAATGCAAGGACTGGAGGTGAAATGATCTTATATTTTAAAGCTTCAAAAGCTTGTTGTTTCTTTCCTCCCCATTGGAAGCCTTTGTTCACACTTGTCACTGCATGCATAGGAGCTGTGATGGAATAAAATTTAGCAGTAAAATTTCTCCAATAATGAGCTACACCTAAGAAACTTCTTACCTCTGTTACTATTCTGGGTGTGGGCCAATTCAAAATGGCTTCCACTTTAGAGGGATAAATTCTCAATTCGCCTCCTCCTAAAATGCATCCCAAATAAACCAAAGAAGTTTGTCAAACTCACACTTTGACATCTTAAGAAATAATTTCTCTTTCTTCAAAACATCAAGCAGTCTATTCACATTCAAGTCATGTTCTTCTCTTGTTTTGCTGAAAATCAATATGTCATCTAAGTACACAATCACAAAGTCATCAAGGAATGGGTGCAAAACACTATCCATAACACACATGAAAGTCATTGGTGCATTACACACAAAAAATGACATTACTAACCACTCAAAGAGTCCTTGTTTGGTTTTGAATGTAGTCTTCCATGCATCACTTTCTGCAATTCTTACTTGATGATATACACTTCGTAAATCTAACTTAGTGAAAAAAAATTCTTATTTCAGTTGATCAAGAAAATCATTTATCCTTGGGAGTGGGTATCAATTCTTTACCGTTACTTTTTTCAAAGCTCTGAAGTGTACACATATGCACGAAATCCCATCTTTCTTTGGAATCAAGACTATGGGTGAACCACATGGTGAAGTTCTTGGCCTTATGATTCATTTTTCTAGAATCTCCTTGATTTTCCTCTTTATTTCAACATTCTTCATTATCAACATGTGATACATGTTGATGTTTGGAAGAGGACAATATTGATGCAATTGAATCTCATGTTGAATCTCCGTTTTTGGATTAAATCATGTTGGATCCTAAAACATCTCATGATGTGCATCAACTACATTATACAAATCTCATTTCAACTTAGGATCATAGCCCTCAAATGGTTCATGATGAACATCAGCTTTAGGCTTAATCATTTGTAATATTCCTACTTTAGCAAGCAGCTAAGGGGAATATTAAATTTTTATTTTTGCACTTATTAGTTGGATAAATGGGTAAGAAAGCCCATGAATAATAAAAAAATGAATAAAACCCATTATAATTTGAAAGGGTATCATCACAGTAGCTGTATTTTACACTTATGGGTGTGAACAGGGGAAAATGGATGAGGAAAAATTCAAGTTTGAATAATTCAACTTTCATGCATGAAGAAGAGGAGATCATCAATATAACTAGTTCCAGTGTGAACAAGGATCATCATAGACAAACCTTTGAGAGCTGGATTGAAAGTACTTGAGTGTGAAAAGGGATAAATCAGATTGAAGAGGTCAACCTTGAACAAATCAAACAACGCAGTATGGAGTAGTGGCCTTGATGAAGGTACAACGTAATTTTGGAGGGAGATTGCTCATGTGGAGTTTGAAACCCTAATGGGTGGGACCCAAGGTGAGGAGGCTCACAAAGTTTATAAGGAAGAGGATGGCAGCCATTTTGGGTTAGCTTGGATATTATTCAGTTTTGTCTTCTTAGACTATTTGGCATCCTCTTGCAGTTTAGCGGAGCTGCAGTGCTGTTTAGCACAAGGATCTCCTGTTTAAAAATCCTTATCCTTCCTTGAGAATCCTCTTGGAGGAGTATTGTACTTTAGTTTTCCACACTCAGGCTTGAGGCCAAGCATCCTCCCTCAGCCACAACATTATTTTTTCAAAGAATAGTGCTATTTTGCAGGGTGTTGAAGTAGAAAGTCCCCAACACCACTTTCTGAGCTTATCTTTCAGAGGAGGGAGCTTCCCTTTCTTTGTAAGATATCTAAAGGAGATTTCTGAGCATCTTGTACATCTTGGCATGTGGAAAAATAATTCTCCACGTTCTACAGTGCATTCATTGACATAAACTACGTCATTTTACTCAGTGTTGTAGTAGCAGGGGTTAAGCCTTTGTTTGTGAGCTTGTTCCTTGGAGGAAGGGCCAAACCTTCTCCTGGAAGGCTTTGTAAAGAATTATTCTTCTCTCTCTTGTAAATTTTCAGCTACATATATATAAAGCTATAGTATATTATATTTTCCAAATCTAGATATGCAGATATGCTATTATGTACTTGTGCTCTCATGAAACCCTTGCCGGGTTATCTCTTTGATGTATAAAAGGAGTTATATCTCCATTTCTCTCCATGTTTTAATATATAATAAACTCCATATCATATGTTACATCATATTACATCTGAAACCCTCATAAAATCACACTATATATGCTTCAGTAGCTTTCTATTGAGTTAAGTCATGGGATTTCGGCCTTTTTGAGCCATTCCGAGAACGAGAGGTTTGTTTAACTTAGAAAAAAAGATTTGATTCTAATTATTTTCTAGGTGTGAGTCCCATATACCATAATATGAAGGATCCCACTATTATTATCCTCTATTATTACGCAAATAGCTGGGAATAATGTTTTTGGGGCTTATTTTGCTTCTTTTCTCGAACTTTTGGATCATAAAATGGAGTATAAGTTGTTGTTGTAACTTAAATTGATTTCTATGTGTTTTTAACACATCGTATTAACTATCTCCAACTTTGTAACATCTTAATATGTTCTCATTGTTGTATATTTTCCTTATTTTGGGGTATTAAAGTGGTATCAGAGCATGATCTTTGGCTCAGCCTGTGAGTTTCAGCCATAAGAAGATAGAAGAGAATAAGAAGAGATCAAGATGATGAAGAGAATGAGCTTGATCTCATGACTTTTCAGATCCAAGAAGGACCTCCCCAAAGAGGTTAAGTAGATGAAGAGTTGCAATGAAATTCCTAGAGGGTTTCAAGAAGAGGAAGAGCCATGCACTTCCCATTCTAAAAGAGGAGAAGAGAAGAGACATAAAGGACACTTGGAATCTGAAATTATAGGTGAATACCTTGCTGAGTACCAAGCTAAACCTAGAGCTTTCAAGGAGACTCTAGGTTTACCATAGTTCATTCAGCTGGAAGAAGAAAGGAGACTCTACAACCATGGAATGATGAGAGGAAATAGATTCCTATTGTCCACTTTTGATGGATCACTCACATGTGTAGCAAGGGCTTGGGTTATTAAACTAGAGGCTTTCTCCATACTACATCTAGTAGTAGAGAGAGAGGTTGTGGAAATTGCAGTGCTGCTCCTTGAAGGTGAAGCAAACACTTGGTGGTTCAGCCATTTGAGCCATGCAAGAGTGTCTACTCTTGCTGAGTTTTCTCAAAAGCTGATTAGGATATTTGGGGAAGGAAGATCAAAAAAAGAGAGACCCTCACCACCACTTGAGGAAGCATGTACCAATGTTGTCACAACCTTGGAGGAACAACCTTCATGTTCAGCATTGAAGGAAGCCAACATAGTTAAGGGAGAAACTCTTGCTCCCACATTTTACCAAGGTATGCTTAAGTTTCCATCTCCTGTCACTTCAAAAAATATTATGGAGGGATCTAAATTATTGCATGTTTTTTATTTAGAGGAGTATAGTTGCACTTTGCTCTATAAGAGTAGTGATGAAGAAATAAGGACCCATTCCTCATGGGAACATTCAGATGCGAGCTTCATTCAAGAAGCCATGGAGGAAGAGATGTCAAAGGGTAGACATCTTGAGATGAGAAACTATTTCTCCTCCCTAGATGAAACTCTCTCAATGAGCATGCCACAAATCAAAGAGAGACTTCTACTTGCAGTAGATCCAGGGCCTCTTTGGTTTTGGAAGGCCATGCATGAGGCGGAGGTCTCATAAGGAGATCTCACTGGAGGTGCACTTCAACATTTCATGAAGTGAAAAGTTCTTCAAAGGTTGGAGGAACATGGTGTCCTACCATGGGAGGATACCGAGAAATTGCAGAATGAGTTCCATCACCCACATTGGGATGAGTGGATGGCAGTATGGAGCAAGAGGTTTCCAAACCCCTTGCAGATCTATGATACAGGCCAGCAAGAAGCATGGTTGTGCTGGTTGTTTTTGGGTGAGTTTGGTCACTACCCAAAAATTTTTATTTCTTTATCTCCTGCTTTGAGTCTCAATGATAGGATGTATAAGGAGAAGGCATGGTTTTTTTGGCTATTAAGAAGAGATTTTGGACATCATATGTCAAATCTTATGTCCACATATTTTCTTTTGTTTGAGATATGTCTCATGCACTCACATGTATTTATGTTTGAGATATATTTCATGTATGACCATTGTTTTGGGAGGAAGATAACTTCCCCATGATGTATAAGGGAGATGGTTTGTACTATGTTGATGGGGCATCTCACATGTCCATCATTGTATTATTGCTCCATGATTTGGATTTTGATAATGCAAGGAGGCAGAAGAGTCCTTGTTGTTATGGATATTATTGAGAGAGCATGGGCTGAAATTTCTCCATACTCATCATGATGTTATAGAAGGAATGTATGGCACATTGTCTTGTTATTTTGATAATGTAAAACTCATATATTTTGTTGTTTACTACCACATGGTAGATGAGCACTCATGCATAGCTAGTACTTTGTTGGAGGACAAATTGCCACATGATATTATCAAGCAGAAGTTGGGAAAACTGCACTGTATCCCCTAGATAGACCATTGGTATCATGAAACCATCAACATTTTTCTGATTTGGATGCCAAATGGTGATGAGGTTCCATTCATTTTTTATGGGATGGATTGGGCCAGCATGATTCATGACATGGGAGATAGGATCTTTGGAGATCTATTTTTCTTCTTGCCACTTGAGGGCAACCTATTTGCAGCCCAAGATCAGTATGTACTCTAGACTTTCCATGAGTGGAGAGGAAGACAACATGGGGTAGGCCATCTTGCCTATCATGTTCATCTATTTAGCCCACCTTCTTTGCAGGAGCCTAAGGTGGAGGAGATATTTCATGAGTTGCCATGTTGGAGGGTGACTCATATTGTATGGATGATAGCTTGGGAGTGGAGGTTTAACATGGGAATGATAGTTCCCAAACACATTCCAGACTCCATGCCTTGGGAGGTGTTAGTGTCACTCTAGTCATAATGCCATCAGTGATCAAAATTTCTCTTTTGCATTTGCATATTAGGAGTCCCATAATAATCAATTTCGCCATTTTGTTAGGTCATGGATTCATTGATGGTAGTAATTTGTTACCAGTTTTCCCTCATGAGGTACTTGCTGATTTTTCTTCCTATGATCTTCAGTCATTTGTCACTTTCATTCTCAAAATCATATTAGTAGGTCATAGGATGGGTCTCATTAGTCTCTAAGGTCTTGCCATGGTCAAATTAATGAGTCAAGTGGCAAATAAAGATTTGCGAAGTCACGAGGAAGTCAATAAATACAAAGTCATAGCACCAGGAAGATCAAAGATATCATTTGTTTGGTTTGATGCAAGCTTCACCTCAAAACCATGTTTTGAGGTGAAGACATGATACTTTGCCTTTCAGCCACAATTCAGAAGCTGTTATCTCCACAAAGTGATGTCTCTGCCTTAAAAGAAGTTTTCCATAGTATTTTTAGTGCCAAATCATCTTCAAAGTAGATCCATCAGAAAGAGCCCAGAAAGAGCTTTCCAACGGTATACTACACTCTCAAAACTGGCTTCTAGATTGAATTTTGTGCTTAAGTGAAGTAAAAGCCCTCTATTCCCTAAGCCCCACCTATTTCCCATGTTTCCCCTTTAACTTTATGTTCATATCCCTTTAAAAACCCCTTCCTTCCCCCTTCCGATTATAATATCGCATTGTAAATCATTTAATAAAATATGTGATTTTATTACCCAATGACTTCCCCTCCATGCCTTTGGACTTTATAATAAAAAACTTCATATTACAAAGTCCCTCCCCTTAAACACTTCTCTGACCAATACCCCACAAACTTTATAACAAAATTATATCATATATATAAACCCCACCACTTTAGCGCAAAATCGCAAGATCGCAAGTTTAGAGATTCAAGTGTCTTGTTGATGTGGAATTTACGATGTGCGATGTGCGATCATTGCAAATTCCCATCGCAAATTCCCGTCGCAAAATTCCCATCGCAAATTCCCATCGCAAAATTCCCGTCACAAAATTCCCATCACAAATTCCCATCGCAAATTCCCGTCGCAAAATTCCCATCGCAAATTCCCATCACAAATTCCCATCGCAAAATTCCTGTCGCAAAATTCCCATCGCAAATTCCCATCACAAATTCCCATCGCAAAATTCCCATCTTAAAATTCCCGTCGCAAAATCCCCGTCGCAAAATTCCCATCACAAATTCCAATATTGCGATTGCGATTTTATCCCCGGGCCCACCATACAGCACTTACTCCCCATTATAATATAAAGGCCCTTTCCCCTTTGTAAGTCCCAAAATCGCATTTTATTACATTTATTAAAGGACTTCCCATGGTTTAATCCAACCGCATCGAAAGTCTTATTTTGTATATATTTTCCCGCTCCCCGATCCCGATTGTGATTAAGATGTTGGTCCCGCCTCCTCTTCCTTCCTTCTTATTCACTATTTCCCTTCACGTAAGGCATTATTTCATTTTATTCCAATTTGCTGCAACGACATCTTATTAAAATCCAGTTATTCAAAAGGAATAATGGAAAGCAAAGCGACAGCCAGAGGCCGAGACCCAAATTGTAACAGTCACATCTTCAGTTATGTTGTAGAGAAATCTACGTTACAATTTTTTGCCTTCTCACTGGCCAAATGTAATGCAACTCTTCCTTTATGAAGAGACAGTTGGCTTTTGGCCTTCTATCTTCAGTTGTGATTTCTCCCCTTCCATCGATTTGTATTCCAACAAAATTCGTCTATTTATTGTAAATTCTAATTATTTGCAAAAAAAAAAAAAAGTCTGAGGTCTGAAAACTCAGAAGTAGGGGAATAGTGTGGCAGTGAGCTCTGTGCTCCGTTGTACAGTTTGGTAGGGAATTAAATAAAGTGATGCAGCTCTGATTTATGGGATTCATGTGGTATGAGTTTTAGCATATGTTTCTCCTTTATGTTTCATATGTACATTGTTATGTTACACCATTCATTCATTAACATCTCCAGTTGAATGTTTTCAAGTTAGAAAGGTAGAATCCATTTTATATGCTCTGCCTTGGGAAATCATTCATACTCTGTGTATTTTCTTCTGTTTGAAAAGGATTCATTTATTATGCCCTTTTTCAGCTTCTCAACAATCTTTCCATTTCATCTTATTTAGACTTGATTGCTAAACCTCTTGCCTATCTTGCCCTATGAAATATTCTGTATCACGATTTAATTCCTCATTTCATACTGTCTTCTTGTCCCATACATCCCTAAAATTTCAGTAATTCATCAAAACTCTTTTTCCCATTTATATACCTAGCGTAAAATCAATTCATTACCATTTTATTTAATATCTATTCTAGAAAGAGATCCCTCTCCTGTCCTTGTAGGGCTAGCTACAAGGCTGAGCGTGGTTTAGTTGTTACCCTGATTTGGCCTTTTTCAGCCTGAGGTTTAGATTGGGTGCTAACATCTCTGGCGACTATACTGGGGATGCAATTACAAACTTTTGCGTAGAAGATTTATCACCCCAGTAATATTTTTCTTGTAAAGTCTCGATGATGATATTTCAGAAATTTTCTAGGCTGATATAAATATTGTATAGTAGTAAGTTGACCACACTGGCTTCAAGAAGATATACAAGGGCTAATCCTGATCCAAATCCTCCCCCTGTGTTTGAAAATCTGAATCTTATCCCAAGAATAGTCAGAAGACAAGAGGGATCGCCAAGTCCTACACCTATTTTCAGGTCCCATACTTGGCTCAGTGAATGTTTTTTTGTAGAGGAGATTTCTTTTGATGAGAATTTTGAGCTTTATTTGTTTAGAAGTAAGTCTGAAAATGTACTTGAAGACACGGTTTTAGATCTGGATTTTCTTGTAGATATTGAAGTTCAGAGAACAAATTCTTCTATTGATGACTACATTTTGAATTCGCCTTAGTCCATCACTGCAACTTATATTCCTGAGCCTTCAGAATCATCAGGCGCAACATTCCATCCTCCTGATTCATCAGCATTCCCATCAATCAATTCCTAGTTTTCATCTCCTCCATCAACACCGACCTCAAATTCCATCATTACAAACGCTGTGGTAAACCCTTCCAGAAATATGGCTGCCCGGTATGCACCCTTGGTTTTACCTCAGGTTCTCAATGATATGCCTGCTGATTATCAGAGTAAAATTGTTATCTTTGATGCCACTCAGGGAATTACAGCCCAGCAGCATGTTGACAAGATGAATGACTTTTTTGACTTGCATGAAGTGGAAGAAGAGAATGTAGCAACCAAGTTGTTTGTTCAAAGCTTCGGAGGTGAAGTGAGAAAGTGGTTCAGAGCTTTACCAGCAGGCTCTATTCACACTTTGCAAGAGTTACACACATAGTTCCTAGACCGGTGGGAGGTAAAAAGGAACCCACACCAAATTATATCTGAATATGAGAATATGAAAAGAAATGTGGGTGAAACTGTGCAAGACTATTGTTTAAGATTCAATGCTGCATACAATACTATTCCGGCCAACCTCAAACCACCCATGGATTCAGCTATGCTAAATTTTCTGGACGGTTTTGATGCCGATATGGCATATCAGCTGCGTGAAAGAGATCCACTGTCTCTTGAAGAAATGCAAAAAATAGCAGTAAGCATTGAAGCTAATCTGCTGACCAGAAGAGCTCGAGCTAGAACCGAAAAGAAAGTCGTGGTGAAAGAGGAAGCCTCCACTTCGGACAGCAGAATGTACACTCTAATTCGTACAATGGAAAATATGGTTGAGCATTTGACGATTTCCGACAGACCTGAAACTCAAATAAGAAATCAAAATTTTAGAGGACAACAACAAACGCAATTCAGAATTAGACAAAGAGAACAAAGGGCGCAGGACCAAGCGGCACCACAACAGCGAATTAAAACACCGTTACAGCAGAACTACGTGCAAGGGACTGACTCAGACAATGATGGTCCTCTGTTTGAAACCAATCATTTTTTCACAGCTGATGGTGCACCCATTTTCCTCACAGAAGACGAAGAATACACAGTGGTGACTCTAGACATTCAAGGGGATGAAAATTTCATTTTGGCCAATGACGTGGTGTTAGAAAAGGAATCTGATGACTACCAGAGAGGTTATATGAACGCGTTGTCAGCCCAGCAAGGGCAGTATTCTCTAAGGAACAGAAACGTCACCATCAACCCCATTCAAAGGAGAAAAGAACTACAAATTAAGGACGAGGCACAGAAGAAAGGAAAAGATCCGGCCAATCCTTCATCCAGCAAAGCACCTACAGCTGAGAATGCCGCAAAAGAAAAAGGCCAGCAGAACGTAGCGAGAGAAAAAATGGAGAAGAAAGACCCTCCTATTAAAGAGGTAGAAAAAGCTCCCTCCTTTAATTTAGAAAATGAAATTTCCAAGTTTAAAGTGTCTGTGCCCTTGACCGAGTTGGTAAATAATAGTGTATATAAAAATCAGGTGTCTAAAGTCTTGCAAATTGACCCTCTTTCTGATATGGTTAATGTGGAGGATGACTAACCCGAACTTATTTTTGGTCCAGCCACACAAGATTCTGAAGAAAATGAAGTTCCCCACTTTTACCTCAGTCTTAGGTTACATGAGTTTATCTTGCATAATGCCATGTTAGACTCCAGGGCCTCCCATAATTTAATGCCCAAAGCTGTCATGGAGAAGTTACTAGAAAATACCATGATTTGTACTCTTTTGATTCAAGTAGGGTCCACTGTATTGGTATCATCAAATATTTAGTAGTGTCTTTAGATCAAATCCCAGCCAAAAATGTCTTGATGGATGTAGTTGTTGCTGATGTCCCACCAAGGTTTGGAATGCTCCTATCTAGGTCTTGGGGTGCCAAACTTAAGGGGACCATACAACTTGATTTCTCCTATGCCACAATCCCTGTGTTTGGCCAGTTGAGAAAGTTATATAGGGAAAAGAAAATTAAATACATGATCACTAGCAAAGACAAGCCAGTAAATCATCCCATCAATGCAGTACACACAGATTTAGAGTATTTTGTCTTATATTCAGATGGTGTTTTAAATGATGAGGATGTTCAGTTGGTACAAGTGGAGGAGATACCTGAGATTTCAGAAAATTTCAGAGAAATCCTCAAACAGGAAAAAGGCAAAGTAGCAAGTACTTCTAAGCCTTCTGCCTGCCAGCAGCAAATGGATAATGAATAGCTAGAAATCAGCCAAGGCAAAGAAGAGAAAGAAACAAATTTTCAGCATCTACAAGAAGAAGAAGAAGGTCTGTGGAGTATGGATTTTGATGGAGCTGTTGGTAAGGATGGAGCTGGCATTGGAATATGGATTAGGAGTCCTATTTTTCAACCTAAGAAGGTCCCTAGTAATGTTAGAGTATGTGCTTACAAGTTGGCTTTTGAATGCTCTAACAATGAAGCAGAGTATGAAGCTCTGATTGCAGGCCTCAAAATATTGAAGAAGTTGAAGGCAAAAAGGATTTCTGTGTATGGTGACTCTGAGTTAATAATCAAGCAGGTGAAAGGAGAGTACCAAGATAAACATCCAAGACTGGGGGCATACAGAAATGCAGTTCTTGACATTTTGAAGACATTCCCGGAGTACACTTTGACAGCAGTGCCCACGATGAAGAATCTTATTGCTGATTCTCTTGCAACTACTGCAAGTAACCTGAAAATTCCGATGAACTCCAGCAAAAAATTTGAAATCCATGTCAAACATAGGCCTGTTGTTCCAGATAATTTGAGGTATTGGCAAGTATTTTGGGATGATAATGAGATAAATGCATTTTTGTAGGGTGATGGAAAATTCAAGGACACTCTCATAGAAGGTGAGTATGTGGTGGATGATCAAGAAATGGAAACAAACCAGATGGACATATTGCAGCTAAAAGATAACGTAATTCCTAGAGGTCTCATACCTCTAGAGGAGCTGTTTGATCAGGACTATGTTGCAAAGAAGCCAAGCTTGGTGCCCACAGAGAAAGGAGTTGAAGATGTGAATCTTGGAACACCTGATCAGCCCAAGTTTGTGAAATTGTCAAAGACATTGTCCCCTGAAGCGAAGGATAAGTATGTGAAGTTTCTTTCCGAATTTTCTGATGTATTTGCATGGGATTATTTAGATTTGGAAGTGTATGATAGGAACATAATCCAGCATACTATTCCTATCAAGCCAGATCAAAATCCATTCAGACAGAAGTTGAGAAGAATCAATCTGAAGCTATTGCCATCCATTGAAAAAGAGGTAAACAGATTATACAAATCTGGTATCATAGTCCCCATTAGATTTTCTGACTGGATTTCAAATTTGGTCCTGGTACGTAAGAAGACTTGAGAAATAAGGTTGTGCATAGATTTTCAGAACTTGAATAAGGCTTCCTTAAAGGATAATTATCCACTTTCGAAAATGGACCATATTCTGCAGAGAGTAGTTGGAGCATCCAGGATGTCACTACTTGATGGCTACTCAGGCTACAACCAAATATTGGTGCATGAGAAGGACCAAGATAAAAATTCCTTCACAACACCCTGGGGAACCTTCCAGTATGCCAAAATGCCTTTCGGACTGAAGAATGCAGGAACTACTTTCCAACGTGCAATGGACATCGCCTTTTCAAATGAAAAAGATGTTTTTCTAGTTGTCTATTTGGATGATTTGACAGTGTTTTCAGGATTATATGATGAGCATTTGTACCATTTGAGAGTTGTTTTTCAACGACGCAGAAATTTTAGAATTTCTCTCAATCCCAAGAAGTGCCTCTTCGCCATGGATGAAGGCAAGCTGCTAGGACATATCATCTCCAAATATGGTATTCGCATCGATCCAGCTAGAGTGGAGGCAATCCAGCTCATAGACCTACCACGAAACAAGAAGGAGATCCAAGCATTCAATGGTAAGATGAACTTCTTACGTCGATGTGTACCCAATATGGCTGAGCATTTGAGGGAAATGACTAATATGTTAAAGAAAGACAGCACTGTTAAATGGAGTGAGGAGGCTATCAAATCATTCAATATGGTAAAGTTTTCTTTGTCCAATGCCCCAGTTTTGATCAGTCCTGACTACACTCAAGACTTTATCATATTTTCGTTTGCATCTGAGCATACTTTAGCGACTGTTTTAATGCAAAAGAGAGACGAGATCGAAAAGCCAATTTCCTTTTTCAGTAGAACTATTAGAGACGCTGCTTTGAGGTATAATATCATTGAAAAATATGCATTGGCCCTTATCAAAGCATTGAAGAATTTCAGGGTCTATATTCTTCATTCACATACTATAGCATATGTCCCAAACGCAGCAGTGAAGGAGGTGTTGATGCAAACTGATCCAGAAGGTCGAAGAGGTAAGTGGATAGCAGCCATGTTGGAATATGATCTGGAGATCAAGCCCACGAAATTGATCAAAGGCCAAGGCTTCGCGAAATTGATGGCTCAATAAAATCTGCATGCCTTAGATATAAACCTTATAACAGTAGTGGCAGAAGAGGAAGATGAAGGTTTGCTGGTTCCAATTGTAGACATTTTTCTACAGTCCCCGTGGTATTCAGATATCGTCTATATCCTTCAGCATTTGTCTCCTCCTACGGGCATGTCCAAGAGCAAAGGTAGATCTCTGAAGCTAAAATCGGCAAAATACTGCATTTTAGATAGCACTCTGTATTGGAAACATCCAGGAGGCATTCTGCTTAATTTTTTGGTTGAAGAAGAAGCGTAGAAGGTAATGCACGAGTTTCATAAAGGCGACTGCGGCAGTCACTTGTTTTGGAAGACTACAGCTAACAAGATATTGAGAGCAGGATATTATTGGCCCATATTATTTTCTGATTTATATAAGACAGTGATGAAATGTCACGAATTCCAAATCTTCCAAGGGAAGAAGAAATTTCTTCCACTTCCTTTGAAACCAGTTTCAGTGAATGCACCCTTTTAGCAGTGGGGGCTCGATTTTATAGGGGAGATTCATCCCACATCCTTAGCACAGCACTGATGGATCTTGACAGGGATAGATTACTTTACTAAATGGATCAAGGCCATCCCAGCCAGGCAAGCAACAGACGCGGTAATCATTCAATTCTTGGAATCGAATATTCTATCTCGTTTTGGCTACCCCTGTAAAATCGTAATAGACAATGCAGCAACATTCAGATCCAAGAAAATGATCGACGTTTGTGACAAATACAACATCACGCTGGGCCATTAGACAACTTATTATCCACAAGGAAATGGCCTGGCTGAGTCATCTAACAAATCATTGGTGAATATAATTAAAAAAATGCTAGAGGCAAACAAAATAAATTGGCACCGAAAGCTCATCAACGCGTTGTGGGCAGACAGAGTTAGTAGTAAAATATTAATAGGTATGTCACCATTTCAGCTGGTTTATGGTACTGACGTTGTCTTTCCTACATCCCTTACAGTCCCAGTTATGAAATTATTTCAAGAAGTTGGCAGTGAGGACAATGACAATCAGCGAAGAATCAATCAAATGATCCACCTTCAGCAAACAAGAGAGGAAGTGTCACAGAACGTTATTCAGTTGCAGGAGAAAATTAAAAAGATCTATGACAGGAAGACAAAGGCATAAAAGTTTCAGCTAGATGATATAGTGTTGAAATGGGATGCTAGAAATGAAGACAAAGGGAAGCATGGTAAGTTCGACAATCTGTGGAAAGGACCATACAGGATCTCAGCTTACAGAGGACATAATGCCTTCTTGCTTTCAGAAATGGATGGCCAAAATGGTAGGCTTTTGAAGCACGACCATTTTTGAAAACAAAGGATCAGGATATATGTCATCATCATTGTATATACCATGTTATGTTTATCAGAGTTCAGAGTACATAGTCATTGAAGTTTGGGGCCCGAAGTGAAAGCTATAAAACTTGAATGATATGTGTATGGTTTGGTTTATTTCAGTTTTTCAGTCTTAGTCTTGAGTCAGTGTCAGTATGCATTATGTCAGTTTTTCAGTATTTTTGACTCCATGCCCAATGGATAAGGCTACTTGGTATGCGTTGTTCTTGGCACCTCCAAGGAGCTACCATCCCCATTGGAGCCAATGTTAGTGTCACTCTAGTCATAATGCCATCAGTGATCAAAATTTCTCTTTTGCATTTGCATATTAGGAGTCCCATAATAATCAATTTTACCATTCCGTTAGGTCATGGATTCATTGATGGTAGTAATTTGTTACCAGTTTTCCCTCATGAGGTACTCGCTGATTTTCCTTCCTATGATCTTTAGTCATTTGTCACTTTCATTCTCAAAATCATATTAGTAGGTCATAGGATGGGTCTCATTAGTCTCTAAGGTCTCGCCATGGTCAAATTAATGAGTCAAGTGTCAAATAAAGATCAACAAAGTCATGAGGAAGTCAATAAATACAAATTCATAGCACCAGGAAAATCAAAGATATCATTTGTTTGGTTTGATGCAAGCTTCACCTCAAAACCATGTTTTGAGGTGAAGACATGATACTTTGCCTTTCAGCCACAATTCAGAAGCTGTTATCTCCACAAAGTGATGTCTCTGCCTTCAGAGAATTTTTCTGTAGTATGCTCAGCACCAAATCATCTTCAAAGCAGATCCATCAGAAATAGCCCGGAAGGAGCTTTCCAACGGTATACTACACTCTCAAAACTAGCTTCTGGATTGAATTTTGTGCTTAAGTGAATTAAAAGCCCTCTATTCCCTAAGCCCCACCTATTTCCCATGTTTCCCCTTTAAATTTATGTTCAAATCCCTTTAAAAACCCCTTCCTTTCCCCTTCTGATTATTATATCGCATTGCAAATCATTTAATAAAATATGCGATTTTATTACCCAACCACTTCCCCTCCATGCCTTTGGACTTTATAATAAAAAACTTCATATTACAAAGTCCCTCCCCTTAAACACTTCTCCGACCAATACCCCACAAACTTTATAACAAAGTTATATCATATATATAAACCCCACCACTTTAGCGCAAAATCGCAAGATTGCAAGTTTAGAGATTCAAGTGTCTTGTTGATGTGGAATTTGCGATGTGCGATGTGCGATCATCACAAATTCCCATCGCAAATTCCCGTCGCAAAATTCCCATCACAAATTCCCATCGCAAAATTCCCATCGCAAAATTCCCATCGCAAATTCCCATCGCAAATTCCCGTCGCAAATTCCCGTCACAAAATTCCCATCGCAAATTCCCATCGCAAATTCCCGTCGCAAAATTCCCGTCGCAAATTCCCATCGCAAATTCCCATCGCAAAATTCCCATCGCAAAATTCCCGTCGCAAAATCCCCGTCGCAAAATTCCCATCGCAAATTCCAATATTACGATTGCGATTTTATCCCCGGGCCCACCATACAGCACTTACTCCCCATTATAATATAAAGGCCCTTTCCCCTTTGTAAGTCCCAAAATCGCATTTTATTACATTTATTAAAGGACTTCCCATGGTTTAATCCAACCGCATCGAAAGTCTTATTTTGTAGATATATTTTCCCGCTCCCCGATCCCACTATGTATTAAGATGCTGGTCCCTATCTCTCTCCCTTTTCATTCAATATTTCCCCACGCAAGGCAGTGCATTATTTCAGTTTATTCCAGTTTACTGCAACGGCATCTTATTAAAATCCAGTTATTCAAAAGCAATAATGGAAAGCAAAGTGACAGCCAGAGGCCGAGACCCAAATCGTAACAGTCACATCTTCAGTTACGTTGTAGAGAAATCTACGTTACAATTTTTGCCTTCTCACTGGAAAGATGTAATGTAGCTCTTCCTTTACGAAGAGACTGTTGACTTTTGGCCTTCTATCTTCAGTTGTGATTTCTCCCCTTCCATCGATTTGTATTCCGGAAAAATTCATCTATTTATTGTAAATTCTAATTATTTGGAAAAAAAAAAAAAAGACTGAGGTCTGAAAACTCAGAAGTAGGGGAATAGTGTGGCAGTGAGCTCTGCGCTCCGTTGTACAGTTTGGCAGGGAATTAAATAAAGTGATGCAGCTCACATTTATGGGATTCATGTGGTATGAGTTTGTGCATATTTTTTCCTTTATAATTACATAAAATATTGTTATAGCATAACATTCAATATTAATATCTGCCTGAATGGTTTGTTGAGAAAAAGGTAGAATCCATTTTATATGCTCTGCCTTGGGAAATCATTCATACTCTGTGTATTTTCTTCTGTTTGAAAAGGATTCATTTATTATGCCCTTTTTCAGCTTCTCAACATTCCTTCCATTTCATCTTATTTAGACTTGATCGCTAAACCTCCTGCCTATCTTGCCCTATGAAATATTCTGTATCCCGATTTAATTCCTCAGTTCATACTATCTTCTTGTCCCATACATCCTTGAAATTTTAGTAATTCATCAAAACTCTTTTTCCCATTTATATACCTAGCCTAAAATCAGTTCATTACCATTTTATTGAATATCTATTCTACGGAGAGAGCCCTCTCCTGCCCTTGTAGGGCTAGGTACAAGGTTGAGCATGGTTTAGTTGTTACCCTGATTTGGCCTTTTTCAGCCTGAGGTTCAGATTGGGTGCTAACAAGAGGGAGCCTTTCAGTTCTATCCTTGCAGTTGCTTGAGGATAGGCAACATTTGGGAGGGGAGGACTGTAATGTTCCTACTTTAGCAAGCAGCTAAGGGGATATTAAATTTTGATTTTTGCACTTAGTATTTGGATAAAATGGTAAGGAAGCCCATGAATAATAAAAACATGAATAAAACCCATTATAATGTGAAAGGGAATCATCACAGTAGCTATGTTTTACACTTATGGGTGTGAACAGGGGAAAATGGATGAGGACAAAGTCAAGTTTGAATAAGTCAACATGCATGCATGAAGAAGAGGAGATCATCAATATAACTAGTTCCAATGTGAACAAGGATTAGCATAAACAAACCTTTGAGAGCTGGATTGAAATAACTTGAGTGTGAAAATGGATAAAGCAGATTGAAGAGGTCAACCTTGACCAAATCAAACAACGCAGTATGGAGGAGTGGCGCCCTTGATGAAGGTATAGCGTAATTTTGGAGGTAGATTGCTCATGTGGAGTTGGAAACCCTAATGGGTGAGACCCAAGGTGAGGAGGCTCACAAAGTTTATAAGGAAGATGATGGTAGCCATTTGGGGTTAGCTTAGATATTATTCATTTTTTTCTACTTAGACTATTTGGCATCCTCTTGTTTTTTAGTAGAGTTGTAGTGTTGTTTAGCACAAGGATCTCCTATTTGGGAATCCTTCTCCTTCCTTGAGAAGCCTCTTGAAGGAGTATTATACTTAAATTTTCCACACTTAGGCTTGAGGCTAAGCATCCTCCTTCCACCACAACATTATTTCTACAGATAATATTGTTGTGTTGCAGGGTGTTGCAGTGGAAAGTCCCCAACACCACTTTCTGAGCTTATCTTTCAGAGGAGGGAGCTTCCCTTTCTTTGCAACATCTGTAAAGGAGGTTTCTGAGCATCTTGTACATATTGGCATGTGGAAAAAGCATTCTCCACCTTCTACAGTGTATTAATTTACAAAAACTGCGTCATTCTACTCAGTGTTGCAGTAGCAGGGGTCAAGCCCTTGTTTGTGAGCTTGTTCCTTGGAGGAAGGGCCAAACCTTCTCCTAGAAGCCTTTGTAAAGAATTCTTCTTTTATCTCTTGTAAATTTTCAGCTACATATATATAGAGTTTTAGTATACTATTTTTTCTAGATCCAGATACGTAGATCTGCTATTATGTACTTGTGCTCCCATGAAACCCTTGCCGGGTTATCTCTTTGATGTATAAAAGGAGTTAGAGCTCCATTTTTCCCCATGTTTTAATGTACAATAAACTCCAGATCTGATTTTTCATCATATTACATCTGAAACCCTCAAAAAATGATGTTTTATATGCTTCAGTAGCTTTTTTTTTTAGTTAAGTCATGGGATTTGGGCCTTTTTGAGCCATTCTGGGATCGGGAGGTATGTTTAACTTAACAAAAAATATTTGTTTCGGATTATTTTCTGGTTGTGCATCCCATATAGCATAATATGAAGGATCCCACCATTATTTTTCTCTATTATTACGGAAATAGCTGGGAATAACGTTTTTGGGGCTTATTTTGTTTCTTTTCCCCAATTTTTGGATCATAAAATGGAGTATAAGTTGTTGTTGTAACTTAAATTGATTTCTATGTATTTTTAACACATCATATGAACTATATCCAACTTTGGAACATATTAATATGTTCTCATTGTTGTATATTTTCCCTATTTTGGGATATTACATCATTAGAAGAACAAAATTCTTACTTGAATTTACTAGCCTCTTTACCTGTCCAACATTTACCATAGCAATGTTTGTCTTCTTTCGATGTGCTCTAACAATGTAATCCATTCCATCTTTGAATAAATGGTGTTTTTTTCTCATGGTGATAAAAGATTGCTTTCCTATCATATAGGTAAGGACTCCCCAAGACAATACCTGTTATGTCAAGCAGAACCACATCTAATTAAACAATGTCAACAAAATGTGCAGTTATTACAAACCGCAATATACACTTCTTTGAAACCTGTAAATTTGCATCCTTACAAATCCAACCAAGTGGATATGGTTTTGGATGTGGTATGGTCTCAAGATTAAGTTTCTTGACCAAGTCTTCAAATATTAAGTCTTCTTGGGACCCACTTATTAGAAAATTATATATTACAGAGAAATGCAACACATAAAATATGCAAAAAACACAAGCACACAAAACACATAAAACCAAAGAGACAAATATATATGTGGTTCAGCTAGTTTGGGATACGTCCACCCCAAGAAGCCAGTCCTTCCTTTCTATTATCCAACAAAATAAAGAGACATAACCAACAATAGATTCATTTTAATATCCTATGTTCTCTCTCACAGTCTCCCTATCTGTTTATCGCTTTGAGAATAGACATACAATACACATTTTCACTGTAATGCCCTCATACAAGCGAGGGGTTTTCTTCTAGGGAAAAAAACCCTAAACTAAACATAACTTCTACCGTCAGATCATCCGCCTAATGAATGACCCAAATTGACTATAAATTACTATGTATTTACAAGGCAATTTTACATCTGTTTCTAGCTTCGAGGGTGCTTCCCCCAAAAGCCCCACCCAAGGGGGGGCTCCATAAAGTTACAGCCACCCCCTCTGCACCCCCCAAGTAGTGTTTAATTACGGGCGGCATTTCCGCCCCTATTAAGGTACACGGGTCCAACGCAATGATACAAAATAAACAAGATAATCAGGCTCCACACCCAAAAATGATACTAGTTGTTGTGGCTATTGATTATTAATATTTTCAGGCACCTTTACTTTTTTTGTGATCTCATCAAGAACTATGTATTATTTTCTTTCCTTTTCCTATTTCTTTTCCTGCAACTGATTCTTATACAAGACCTTTTCATTAAATATTACATCTTTGCTCCTAATGATTTTGTGATTTTCATAATCATATAAGCGTTAACCAAAATCATTAACACCATATCCAATAAAGGTACATTTCTTTGATTTTTCCTCAAGCTTTGTTCTATTTTCTTTATTAATATGGACAAAGGCCTCACAGCTAAAAGGCTTTAAAAAAGAGTATTTTACCTTTTTACCTGTCCATGCTTCCTCTGGAATACCACCATCCAAGGAACTTGAAGGCCCTCTGTTTATTAGATAAACAAAAATATCTACAAAATCTGCCCAAAATTGTAAAGGAAATCCTGCATGCAATCTCATGCACCTTGCACACTCCATGATTGTTCTGTTCATCCTTTCTGACACACCATTTTCTTGTGGTTTTCTTGGAACTGTCTTCTCTCTATGAATTCCATGCTCTGAATAGTACCTATCAAACTCTTTACTGCAATATTCACCTCCATTGTTTGATCTGAGACACTTCAACTTATTTCCTATATCAATCTCAACCAAAGCTTTCCATTTCCTGAAAGTATCAAATACATCATATTTATTCTGAATACAATAAATCCAAGTCTTTCTAGTTGCATCATCAATAAAAATAACATAATAACAAGAGCGACCGTGAGATGATACATGTGCAGGTCCCCATACATATGTATGCACAAGCTCTAATTTTCCACTCTCCTTTTATTTCCTAAATCTTAGAAATCTAACTCTCTTTTGTTTTCCATAAATACAATTCTCACAGAAATCCAAATCAACATTCTTCAAACTCGGCAACAAATTTCTTGAGTAAAGAACCTTCATCCCCTTCTCACTCACGTGTCTGAGCCTATGATGCCACAATGCTGCATCTGCTCCTTTGGAATTTAAAGAATTAACAGAGTTAGAAATACCATTGCATAAATAAAATGTACCAACCTTTTCACCTTTTTCTATTACCAGGGCTCCTTTGGTGACCTTCCAAGTTTTATCTGTGAAATTTGTCACACAACCTTCATCGCCTAGCTGCCTTGTTGAAATCAGATTTTTCTTCAGATCCGGAACATGCCTTACCTCCTTTAATAGCCATTGGTTTCCATTTTTTTGTTTTACAAGAACTTTACCCATTCGAAAAAATTTACATGGTTTATCATCACCCAAACAAACTTGTCCAAAATATCCTTGAACATAATCATGAAAATATTTCTTATCAGGTGTGGCATGGAATGAGGCCCCTGAATCTACAATCCAAGAATCTGTAACATTTTTGAAAGAAATAACCAAAGCATATTGTAACACATCACCTATCACATTTGCTTCATGATTGTTTTCTTGTTGTGCATCTCCTTATTTTCCCTTCCGCAATCTACAACCTTTCTTCAAGTGTCCTTTCTTTCCGCATTTCTAGCACATTATCCCCGATCTGGACTTGGATCTACCTTTCCTTGATTTACTGTGATATCCTAAGCTCTTTCCTCTTTCCATTTTTCTTCCCCTACACTTTGTACTCAAAGCATTACCCGATGTCTCACTGGAGCTTTTCCACTGCATTTCCTCGCTAAGGATAGCATCGACAACATCATCAAAATTTAAAGTACTAGATCTAGAGATAGAGTTACTAATGGCCATAACTAAACCATTCCAACTTTCTGGCAATGAGCACAAAAATAAAGGAGCCCTAACTTCATCATCAAAGTTTACCCCTACAGAACTTAACTGACTGGTAACTGTATTAAAATCATTTAAATGGTCAGAAACAAATCCACCTTCTAACATCTTCATATTAAATAAACGTTTCATAAGAAATACCTTGTTTGAGGCCGAGGGTTTTTCATATAGTTTCTCCAATTCCTTAATCAAACCCTCTGTTGTTGTTTCCTTCGATATATTTAAGGCTACTGACGCCACGAGGCACAACCGTACTGTTCGGAGTGCCTTTCTATTGAGAATCTCCCATTCTACGTCTATCATAACTGACAACTTCTTTTTTTTTCTGCTCAATGTTAGGTACAGATCTTTCTGATATAGATAATCTTCCATCTACATCTTCCACAGTGGGAAGTTTTGGCCGCTAAATTTGTCGACCCTAAACTTACCATCTTCTGCCATTGCTCTCACTCGAACCAGGAACCCTTCTTTCCTACGAGTTTATCAGCCAAATAGACCTTCGACTCTGATACCAATTGTTAGAAAATTATATATTACAAAGAAATGCAACACCTAAAATATGCGGAAAACACAAGCACACAAAACACATAAAACCAGAGAGAGACAGATATACGTGGTTCACCCAATTTGGGCTACGTCCACTCCGAATAGCCAGTCCTTCCTTTTTATTATCCAGCAAAATGAAGAGACACAACCTACATCAGATCCCCTATAATATCCTCTTTTCTCTCTCACGGTCTCCCTATCTATTTCTCGCTCTGATAATACACATACAATACATAGCCGTAATACAATTCCTTCATACAAGCGAGGGGTTGCCTTCTAGGGAAAAAAACCCTAAAATAAACATTACTTCTACCATCAAATCATCCGCCTAATGAATAGCCCAGATTGACTAGAAAATACTATACTTTTACAAGGAAATTTTACTTCTATTTTTAGCTTCAGGGGCGCTACCCTTGAAACACCCCACCAAGGGGGGGCTCCATAAAGTCACAGCCGCCCCCCTTGGACCCCCCAGACAACATTTAATTACGGGTGGTGTTGCAAAACTGTGATACAAAATAAACAAGATAATTAGGCTCCACACCCAACACCACTGTAAAACAATGTGTCAATCTTGGTATGTTTGGATATGACCCTCACATGAAACAGTTCAATTCTCTCTTCTTCATTGGGAGCATGTATGTAAAAATTTGATGTACTAGTACTGGGTTTAGTTTCAATTTCTTTCCCCTTCATGTTCTTCAATCACACGGCTATAATTTTATATTCATCACATGAATCCTCTCCTAAATCATGTTGAGTTGTAGTTGTAGTTTTTTGTTTCCCTTTGTTTTTGTAGTACTTGGGCTTCTTTTTAGGATGTAATTTCCAAAGATGATTTTCATCATGGCCTTCTTTTGAAAAATGTTTACAAACCAATTTTTCTCCTGCTTTCTTAACAGATGCATTCTTTTTTCTTTTACCTTTTGAGTTCTTCTCTTTGATTTTCCCCTTAAAAGGTTTGTTTCTACCCTCTTGATAAATGTTCTTCCCTCTAGCTTCTAGATGTGTGGCCTGAACACATACTTCATCTAGACTTGTGGGGTTAAACATGAGAATAATATGTTTTAGGTAGCTATGTAAGCCTCCTATGTACTTGATCAAAGTATCCTGGCTCTGCAAATATACCCCTAATAAGAGATATCTTCTCCTAAATTCTTGGGCGTATTCTTGCACATTCTGTCCCTTTAATTGCCTAAATATTTTCTAGTTCATTATGGTTTTTTGCATATGAGCTAATGGATAAAATTGTTTCTTTTATTGCAGTAATGAAATTAGTCCATGATATAATAATCTTACCATGCTTCTTGATCTCATCCTTTGTCTTGGCTTCCCACCAAACAAGTGATGAACCTTCCATTCTCAATGAAGATAATTGGATTTTGGTATCATCATCTTAAAAGTTTTGGATTCTCAAATATACCTCCAATTTCCTAATCCAATTATCAATATTTTCGCATTTACTTCACCATTAAACATTAGCAATTCAAACATAACATCAATTTTAAAAGAAGTAATTTTACCAGTGCTCTTTTACGTGAGTGGCTGATGTACTGAAGCTGAAGTAGAGGATGATGAGGATGAGGGTGAGGATGGTGACTTTCCACTGCCTCCATTTCCTCCATTTCCCTTCTTTGACTTATATTCATCATTGTGACCTCCTAAAGATCCATGTCCTTCCTTGTGAAGTTTGGATCCTTCTCTTTCCAGTTTCTCATTCCTTTATTGATTAAGGATTCCAACCATCTCAGTCATGTCAAGGAATGCTTTCGTGAACACTCTTTCTTCCTCTTTGGGATCCATATCCTCGTGAATTTCTCCTTCCTCTTGAGGCATGCTTAATGCTACTTTTCCTTCTTTAGGAGGTGAAATAGGTGGTGGATATTGTGGCAATATTTCTCTCATTTGTTGTGGCTCACTTTGAGACCCTCCTGCTTCCACCAATGTGCCTTATCCTCTCTTGAGCTTGAGCCTAGTAAGCATCTAACAATTGCAAACACTTAAACAGATCTTTGCAAAAAACAACACTAGATAATAAACTCTAGCTCTGATACCAACCTAATTTGAAAGGACTGTATTATTTTTCTATGCTAAGTCTCTTTTCAGTTATAAAACATGTGCATACTTGTCTCCATATTTTTCTTAAGGATTGATAATTTTAACCATGAAATATATGTGATTTTAGTTAATTAGAAGCATGAAATAAGAGAAAATAAAAATTATCAACAGTGTATAACAAATAAATAAAACCACACATAACATTTACACAACAGGCATGATGAAGTAGTTCACCCCTCCTGGGCTACATGTGCTTGTCCAGCTCCCAATGGCATGTCCATCTTTCATTATGCTAAATTTTTTGCAAATACATGTATTTACATGCCTCTAATGGTTTTTTTCTCTGCACCAATGGCTCTAGAATGCTCTAATTAGTCTATATTGACTCTTCATTCACTTAGAATGGGCGAAAATTGAGCCTCCAACTCATTTTCCCAGAAACTACTAGAAAAGCTCCACTAGTTGTGGAGAACTCCACTTAAATGGAGTTAATTTAGCCAAAACCCAAAAAAATAGGGTGCGCCCTAAATTTTCCACCAGTGCTAGCTAAAAATTTAATGTTAAGGGTAGGGGTGGCCAAATGCGCACCCCTAAACCCTTCCTAACTGTAACGGCCGATGGAACCATAGGCAAGAACCGCGATAAATAACATTGGAACCCGAGTTTGAAGCAGAGTTAATGTATTTGTCAGAGTTTAAACCATCGAATAATTTGCATGTGATAAGGTCGACTCTTAAGTTTATTTTCGTAGGTTACCAACTGTCAGAGATAATAGTTATTGTGGCAGTTTAACATGTGAATGCTCCATGGGGCTGCTGGCGGGTATGGCCCCCACCCCAATTTACATTAACATTCAAATATAACCTGACTACCTATATAGTTAAGAAACATTGTAGCGTGGGCGGTTAAGTTGTGTGGATACCATGCCGAAGGTTGCGGGGTCGAGCCTTGCGGACCTCCATAAAATTTTACACTACCATTAAGGGGACATGTGGCAACATCAAGGCTGGCCACGTGTCAGCCTCCCATTGGTTCATCCGATATAACATATAACCTCCAAAAAATCACAATGTACCACTTTTCAGACTCTGATTGGCTCTGAGAAAAGGAATATTCTTTGGAATATTCCTTTTTTCTGACTGTGCACCCTCCATGTTGGCTGGGCATCCTAGTCAAACCTGTCGTAAAATTTAGCTTTTTGGGAATTCGATCAGAATGCAATATCTCCATCATACGACATCGATTTTATGAATCATTCGCACCACCGGAATCAGAAATACGAGATATACACAACCATCCTAGTTTCAACCCAATCCTGTAACTTTCAATTTTTAGAAAAAATTATGAACTCCTTATCAGGTATCAATCACCGAAGGTGACATATCCTCTCTTGGAATTTTTCTCTCTATCTCTTTCTCTTGCTCTTTCCCCTTATCTTCTTTTCCTTTTGCATTCTTCCTTTCTTGTGGTGTTGGGGTCTAGATGCCTAGAGTAGAGAATACTTGTTCTTTCTCTTCTTGGAGGGTATTAGTCACCCATTTTGTTTGATTGGCATACTTCTCAATTGAAGGTCTATGTGTGTGAACATAGGGTGTGGATTTGTTTTCCACTCTTTTCCTAGAGATAATCCCTATAGGGTCATAAGACCAAGTGAAAGTGTGGATGAAACCCATCTCTTTTAGTATCTTTTTTTCCTCCTCTCTTGTTGCTCTATCGTTACAGATGAAAGGCCCAATTTGTGTCTTGATCTTGAACTAAGCCTTATTTTTTGAAGAGAAAAAGTGGAGCTCATATGCATGTATCATTTGCCTTATGTATTCTAGTGTAAAGACCCTCATGGAGAGGAAATTTGGCAATTTTTAAGGGGCTAGCTCACTTCCATAGACACGAATCTCTGTGTAATTTTGGTACAAATACCAATATTTTATCTTCATTTTCTCTATTAGCTGCATGGTTTTCCTGATTTCTTTATTTATCTGGGCTTTGCTGCATTGTTGAGGGTGGTTATGGCTAGGTTCACAAATAAATCCACAAAATCCTTGTATGTATAATCCTTATGATCTTTTAATACCACAGTGGTCCATAACATGAAAGATTGGGGCTCATCATCTTCATTCACCTTGGTCATCTAAAATTGAAAACTTCTAGACTAGAAATGAACAAACATATATACCAACAAAGAGGAGTATTTGCAAACCTACTCTGTATCAAACTTTAAAAATTTTTCATGAATGGCCTCTATAAGAAATTGAGCATAATTGAAAAGGATTTTGGGTTTAGCACCTGGGGAAATAATGGAAAAAAATCCTATCATAGATTCATATACCCACTGATCATTGTGATAACCTAACAAATAAGATAAAACAAACATAATGTGCTTGGTCCTATCAAAAAAGGTAGATGAGGGGTAAGGAGGGTTCTTTGTAGGCATTGGGGTATTAGGGGTCATGGAAAGTTGCAAAGATTTGGCTCTACTTGGAGGGTCAAGTTTCTGATAACATTCTATGAGGGCTTCATATGAGAAATGGACCGCTTGTTCAGGAGTGGGGGCTTGCATCATCTGCTGGATGGATTGGGCATTGATGGAAAAAATGATTTCTCCTAATTGGGTGACTATGGTCCTATGATTAATTTCATAACAACTTCGTCACTTCCTAATGAACTCTAGGCAATTATGGGTTTTTGGGAAGATGTAAAGAGGTAACTGAGTCTCCCATAGGCTAATGTCATCGGCTCCTTTGAGAAAATGGTCTTCAAACCAGAAGTAGACATCAAATAAATCAAAATCCGACTCAGTCTCATAGATTTTGTTGTCTCTATCTGCTAGAGCCAAGAGATCCATGCCCACTTGTGGGTAGAACATAGGATTAGAAGGTTTTTGATCTAGCTTCAAAGGAATTCTCTTCAATGATTCTTGTTTCACAATCCTACAATGGAGAAAGGGATGAAAAAGGGGAGGAACTGAGAAACGGAAATGGTTATGGGTCACTACTAGGGAAGAGATATGACATCAGGGGATGGTAGCTGGGATTGACAGTATAAGGGAGCCTCATAATCCATTTTCGCATAGTGTGTACAACTCTTCCTTGAAATTCACACTTCCTTCGGTAACACCTGCAAATTTAATTATTGTGTTATTTTGACAATACTGACAGAGTAAACTCTATTATGTCAGTATTTTGATTTTATAAGAGTGATCCGATGGTGTGGAGGTTGCACGGGTCGATTGGATAATTACCCGACCTTTTATGGTGCAATGGTTTTCTTAACATGAGTAGATGTGACTGAAGAAGACATTTGGAGCAATTGTGGCGCATCTAGTACATGCAACGATAAAAAGGTGCGGCGGTTTGGTGAGTGGCACAAAAGGATTTTCGAAGGGGGTTGTGAGTGGTAAACAGTATTAGAGAGGGGGGTGTGGAACAGTCTCAGGCGCAACACATAGCCGAACGGGTGGTATGGGATACTACCCGGAGGTGAGCAGGGATGACAGAGAGTAGCATGAAGTTTACATAGACTTGATGTGTCAAGGGAAAGTCGGTCTGCCCGGACTTGAAAATATTTTGATATTTTTTCTCATATACATCACATATGTTCCAATATCACATTTTTCATCCCACTCTCTTTAAATTTTTCTTTTAGCACTTATCTTTTAATATTTGCAATGTGCACATTGTGATCGGGTCCCACCCATTGCACATCACACTTTGGTGATCTTAAGACTTACCATGGGTGATATCTTTTAAAATTTGTGATGTGCGGTTCATAGGCCAAGGCCACGTCATTTTCCATGTCACTTCCATGTCACCTGCCATGTCACTGCCATGTCACCCTGACATGTCAGCCCGTATCACACTTCGGCGATCATAAATCTTATCTTCTCACTTATTATTTAAACTTTGCAATTTTCCATTTGCGACTAGGTCCCACCGCATCGCATATCACATGTCAGCACTTTTAACATTTACCTCTGATGGTAATCCTTTCAAACTTGTGATATGTGATTGCAATCGAGTCGCACCATGAAAAACTTAAATTTGTAGGTGCTTAAAGGTAATTTATAAAAGGTGCGAAGTGCACCATGCGAAGTGCTAATGTGGGGAAGATAAAAAGGTGGAAGGTAAGGAAAATATGAAATGCAAAGTCTTGCATGTGGATTTTGGTAATATATGATGGTTGGATGGGTCCCACTTCATCGTGTCAGCAGAAAAATAATATTTGGTATAAGTCTTCAGAGGTAAGGTTAAAAATCCGCGGGCCACGAAGTTTGGGAGATAAGTAAGGCTTATTGCGCGTCAAAGGTGGATGGGTCCCATTTCATCACAAATATCACTTTGAAAGGTTTGTAGGATAAGGAAATTGAAAAACTTTGTGATTTGGCCGATGTGAAAAGCAATTTGGGTGTGTGGTAATGAAATAGAAGGGAAATAACTTAGGGAAAAAATGAAAATGGGTCGAGAGATTATGAAAGGATAAATTAAGAGAATGTATGGAGATATTTGGAAATATATGAGAGGGGAATTAAAATTAAATAAATGGAAATGAAGTCAGAAGGAAATGTGGCGAGTGAATGAAATGGAATGAGGGCAAGAATGAATTTTGATCACCATTACCCCTCTCAGCAATACTCCCTTTCTTCTTTTCTAAAAATATATTACGACCACAAAATATCATTTTCAATTATGGAAATCCAAGCAATAATCAGTCACCTCATGATACTTTGAAATATAGGAGTCTAACAGGTAGTAATATTTCATCGAAGAGATTCATAGCCACACTTTGTTGAGCTAGCTAAGCTCAAGCAGTGAAGAAATCTGGAGACTTGTATCTCTGAATTTCTGAAACTTTCAGTAATGGTGCCAGATATTTCTATAGGTAGAAGATTATATATGTTTATTGATTTTCTAGCAGAACCTTTGCATGGGTTGGTGAAGTATGCTATACCAACTACGCTCCAAGATGCCATTGAGAGGGCTAGATACTTACAAGATGATTTTCTAAGGGAAAGAGCTCCATTCCAACAAAAGCTCTCCTTTCAGTAAAAGGGGAAAGATATAAAGGTTCCTCCATCAAAGGGGAACCAAGACAAAGAATCTCTTAGTGGTGATGTCCAGAGATATTTGAGGAGGAGAAAGCATTGCTTCACTTGCCAAGAACCATGGGCATCAGGGCATCAGTGTGTTGTCGGTAAGGCACATTATATTGAGTTATTCTCTGATAGTGAAGAGGAGGAAGATGAAGAGTTGGAAGGATATACCAGGGATGTACCACCAGGAGGAGGTCCACCAGCACCAGGAGGTGGAAATGGAGCATTTTATCCAACTAGAGTAGCCCTTGCAGCTTTTCAGGGAGTTCCCAAGTATCTAACATTGAGAGTGTGAGACACTGTTTAGGGGCAGTGGGTGTTAGTATTGATAGACAGTTGGGCTACCTACAATTTTATTGATACCTAATTAGTGTAAAGGAGAGGCATTCCCACAGATGATTTTGAGGGGTTCTCAGTTTTGGTTCCAGGAGATAGAACCATGCAGTGTGTGAAGTATGTTCTGGCATTAACTATCACTTTGGGGACTTACACACTGACATATCACTTCTTTGTGGTTGATATTCCCGACACCAATGTGATATTGTGTGTACAATGGTTGATCACACTGGGGAAGGTCACCACGGATTGGGAGACCTTGGAGATGGAATGGGCAGATAAGAAATGTGGTAAGTCCCAAATGATCAGAGGAATGCACACCTATCGACCTCAGATAGTCTTGACACATAGGATGGAGGATGATTTTCACATAGAAGACATAGAATGGGCAATATAAGTGCGTATGTCATAGGTAGGAGGAAAGGGTGCACTAGTCCACCCAGATGTGTAGTCTATTCTTGACCTCTATTCTATAGTATTTGGGGACATACCACCGGGAGGGCCACCGGACTAGGGATTTGAGCATAGTATTGAGTTGGAGTAGGGGATCCTAGTAATAACCACACCCTATAGGAATCCCAAAGCCTATAGGGATGCGATTTAAAGAGATATTTAGGAGCTCTTTTATTTAGGACATATCTGACCCAATACTAGTCCTTTTTCTTTTTCTGTGGTCTTGGTGAAGAATAAGGGTGGTACATTGAGGATGTGCATTGACTATAGAGCCTTGAATAAGAAGACAATGAAGAATAGGTACTAAATTCCCAGGATCGATGAGCTGATGGATGTGCTAAGGGGATCAAACTTATTTTCAAATATTGATTTGAGGCTAGGGTACCATCAGATCAAGGTAAGGGATCAGGATATCACAAAGAGTCCATTGAGATGCCATTATGGCTGCTTTGAGTTTTTGGTAATGCCCTTTGGGTTAACCAATTCTCTTACTAATTTTCAATATTGTATGAACCACGTCTTCCGTGCTAAATTGAGGAAGCTTTTGCTGGTTTTCTTTGATGACATTCTTATCTACAACCAGACATAGGAGGAGCATCTGTAGCATATTGAGATAGTATTACACATTCTAGAGGAACAACAATTCTATTCTAAGATCTCCAAATGTGAGTTTGGGATCACATAGTTGCTTTATTTGGGCCACATCATTGGAGTGGATGGAATAAGGGTCCATGAGAAGATGATTTGGGATTTTCAGGATTGGCGAGAGCCAAAGAATGTAATATAACTTTGGGGTTTTGTAGGCATCTTCACCTACTACTGAAATTTTATCAAAGGGTTCTCCCAACTAGCAGCACCACTCGTAGATCTGACCAAGAAGGGAACCTTTGGTTGGATAGATACTGAGCAGAGGGCCTTTGATAGGCTCAAGGAGGTGATGAGTAGTTTCCTAGTATTGGTATTGCTGAATTTTACCCAGCCCTTTGTGCTGGAATGTGATGCTTCAGGGGAAGGCATTGGAGCAGTATTAATGTAGGTGGGCCACCCCATAGCTTTTGAGAGCTAGAATTTGCTGCCTCATGAGAGTTTCTATCCCATATATGATAAGGACATGTTAACCATTATGCATGCATTGGCCAAATTCAGGAAATATTTGGTGGGCAACATATTTTGATTGAAGACTGATCACAATAGTCTTCGGTATTTTCTTGAGAAGAAGCAGCTGCAAGAGAGGCAACAAAAATGGGTTAGCAAAATCCAAGCATATGACTTTGACATTGAATATGTCAAAGGGAAGAGAAATGTGGTAGTGGATGTCTTATCATAGAGACCAGTAGCGCTATCACTAATGAGTGTCGATACATATTGGAAGGCCCAACTGTTGGTGGATTATTCCAAACACCACTTCACATGTGAGATACTAGATGGGAATGTGACCGATGAGAGGTATAGCGTGATCGATGAGATCATATATTACCAAGAACAGATCCTCTTGACTATATATTCTAAGTTCAATGGGAATATTTTTCATGAAACACATGATTCACCACTCTCAAGCCACCAAGGTTTCACAAAGACATATCGGGCCATTAGGGAAAGATTCTCTTGGAAGGGTCTCAAGGAGGATGTGCTCCAACACATTAGGGAGTGTGTAGTTTGACAGTAGAATAAAGGAGAGAAAAACCATCCTACGAGGTTTTTACAACCACTTCCTATCCTGGAAGGGAAATGGGAGAGCATTTATATGGATTTCATTATCAGTTTTTCTAGCAGTACAAGGCAAGGATTGTATCTTTGTGGTCATTGATCGAATAAAAAATTATTCAAATTTATTTTCCATTTCTTCACGGTACACTGCTTCACAAGTGGCTCAACTTTTCTTTAGAGATGTTTTTAGACTTCATGGTATTCCTAAGACCATAGTCAGTGATAGAGAGAGCCACTTCATGAGTGGCTTTTAGCAGGAGCTTTTCCATTTGGTGGGTACCGAGTTGACACCGAGTACCAGTTATCACCCCCAGATTGATGGGAAAAAAGAGATAGTAAACAAGTGTCTGAAAGGCTACTTGTGAAACTATATTTTGTGGCAGTAGAGAGCATGCCTGCACTAGCTCCATTTGGGAGAATATTTCTACAATATGAAATTTCATATGTCGATCAGTATGGCTCCATTTCGGGCTCTATATGGATATAATGCTTTATCATTTGTTGATGTGATGTTTGGAGCAAGAAACACTCCTAGAGCCAAAGAGTGGATCCAATAGAGTCAGGATATATTTTGTGCTCTTAAGGACAACATTGCTACAGTAAAAAATTAGCAGAAGTTGTATGCAGATCGTGGTTGGGTGGAGAGATAGTTTGAGGTGGATGATTTGGTCTATCGCTGTCTTCAATGTTACAAGAAATATACCCTGAAGGAGAAAGGGGATGAGAAGCTTAAGCCCCATTTCTATGGGCCATACAAGGTGATCCATCATGTTGGGGAAGTAGCATATGAGTTGGAGCTCCCCATTGGGAGTAAGATCCACAACAATTTTCATGTCTCGTGCCTCAAGAAGGCCATTGGACATCATGTAGTTTCTACTATGGATCTCCCACATATTGATGAAGAGGGTCATCTGGTTTTACAACCAGAAGCTATCTTGGATACTCAGGAGAGGCAGCTAAAAACAGGGTGATTAAAGAATATTTGATTCGATGGAGGAATCTACCAGATGAGGATGCTACTTGGGAAGGGGAGAAGATTTTGTAGCATCCATCCTTGCAGTTGCTTGAGGACAAGAATCATTTAGGAGGGGAGGACTATAATATTCCTAATTAGCTTTTATCTAGTTACAATATTATTTTTTTTCAATAAGATAGATGAATAATAGGGTAGAGGGACCTATAAATATCTTTAGTAGAAATAAAAAAACTTCTGATGTGAATGTGGATCAGTGTATCTAGTTGAATAAATCAACCCTTGGTGTGAATGGGGGTCAATGCATGTGGATGGGGTCAAGTTTACCAAGTTAACAGCGCAGTGATGGAGGTAGTGGAGATTGTTATATGGAATTTTAATCTATGTATAAACTAAATTCCTTGGGTATGGTGTTCCTGCACTCAGAACAACAGAAGAAAGAAAACTACTATTTTCTCTATGAAAAAAATATATATAGAAAGGGAAAGAATCCTAAGTGTGATACTTTCTCTCTCCTTCTCCTTCTTTCACTATTTTCATCTCTCTCAATCCAACTTAAGCCGCTAGATCAATTCTTTCAATAAAAGACAAAGAATAGAAAACAACATACAATATACAAGTATCTACTGATCTTAATCAAATTAAACCAATTAGATCTGATAATAAATACATTATCATGAATACATTCCACAATATATAGACATATGTATTGAGAAAAGGAACATATATATTTTTTAAGAGAGTAGGAGGAGAATATTAAAACCAATAGATTAGTTTGTTGTCAACCTGCTCCAACTTCATTCCAGCCTCA